>JAUJYZ010000065.1:137500-260331 GCA_033675265.1 Actinostola sp. cb2023 | reverse complement strand
ACACGGATAAACTCTAGATTTAAGGTGTTACAATTTAAACAGGATACGGCGGGAAGAGTGATGAGCTTGTTGGTCGCTAGAGACCAGCAGGTGTTTAACATTCTGAGCGTGTATGTGTAGAGAAGCTCATATTCACATTTCATACAAGAAACTAAGATTATCTAGAATATAGAATCCATGGGATTCTAGTAAGCTAGTTACCATAGTAACACGTCAAAAGTCGTATCTGGAATAATCCAATAACTTCTTGAACAACAGTTCAATCAACACGTACGTCCAATATTCTAAGCTTAATTTACAAGTACAAATCTAATCTAATAAGTGTCGACAACAGCTGATATGTTTCCCAGCAAGATCTCAATAACAACTCTTATGTCTTGCGCAGTAGAGAACAAAGCACAAAGACACATATCATGTTTACTAAGATAATAAGTTACAGAATTCGAGTCTTCAAACTCATGTAGTTTGATAACTATCGAAGTATACTCAGATTTCAGTATTTTGTTATTATCCAGATTCACGGTACTTTCAATAGCCATAGAAATCGTATTGAATAGATTACGTATAAACCTGTACTTTTAAGATTACGTTCAACTATTGATACGCCTAGTTATGTATTATTCTGACGTATAACATATTAGCATATGTGGACCTATTGTTGTTATAAATAGAGAATACACAAAGGTCACAGTTCAGTTGAGAGTCGAACCATGACTTGAGAACAACAAACAATAGTTAGCCAGGAAAGACCAATGTAACCCAATCCAGAGAGCTTCTAATAAACATCTTGTACCAACCATCCAGCCTACTGATTCAGCTAGTTCACAAGTGGTGGAGAATCCAGGAAGTCTACAGTCAGGTATAAAAACTGTGTACAGTATTGAGTGGAGCGTGAGTTAATGTATTGGCCATAATCCTTATGTTATGCATTGTCAAAACACTATATATGTTTAATGTTACCATCTTCATATGTACTTCATAATAACCATTCATTTTTTCACATGTTAAACACATATCAAATTCGTTTTTTTTGAATGAAACTGATTTTGGTGTTGATACTGAGACCTATTGTAACCTAGTTTTGTACATTTCGTAGTTTCAATAGATAAATTTATTGTAAACAAGCCAAATTCACAGTGCATCTCCGATCTAAGAAAATCGTTGCTTCTTCGTCAAAACCTTGTCAAAATCCTATTCACAAAAGAAAGCCAAAAGAAAAAGTCACAGAAATGGCAGTTTCAAAGGAAGATTTCGAAGCATTGAATGATCGTTTGATAAATAGTTTTGAAACCTCCATCCAGAAGTTAGAAGATACATTGTCGGAACAAAACAAGCAAACTCATGTTGATTTGAACGCTGTGAATGCCACTATGAAGGATAGTATTGAAAAACCAGATAGTTTCACGAAAGGTAGTACCTCACTAGGGCGTATACCAACTTTTTCGGGAAAAGAAAGCGAAGCACTAGAATTCATAGAGCAGTTTAAGTGTTTTGCTGACTTTGGCGCTTGGAACGACCAGCAGTGATTAGCGGCGTTTCCTTTAGCTTTAACTGATTCGGCTCGCACTTGTTTTTTCACAAACGATCATAAGTATACAACCTTTACAGAGCTATGTAAATTATTCAGAGAGAGATTTTTGTCGAAAAGCGACGAGTGGCTTTTGCGACAGGAACTGACAAATAGAAAACAAAGCGAAAATGAGTCTGTGTTAGACTATTGTGGAGACATATTAAAACGCTGTCAAAGGTTAAATATTTCTAAAACGGAACAACTACACAATCTGATTCAGGGGTTTTTACCTAGGATTCGGGATCATGTCATATTATCTCAGCCAAAGACAATAGATGAGGCGATAACAATAGCAAAGATCAAAGCTTCATTGACATCAAAACACACTAACGCTATCACTTCCAAAGATCTCCAAAGTCTTGAAGCGAATATGATTAATGACATTCAGAAAGTTTCTACAAACGCTGTCTTGCCAAAAATAGCTGCCTTTGACCAAGAAACACGCCCAGAACAGATTCCGGAACTAGGAAATTTCATTAAGAGCCAGGTTCAAAATGAAATAAGACGCCTCGATTTAGTACCTCGACCACAGAATTCATTTCGCTCAGGTGATCAGAGGTTTCAATTCAATACTAGGGGCGATTTTGGAAAAAATTCAAGTCGTACAACAACTGGGCAAATAATTTGCTATCGCTGTCAGAAAGTAGGTCATTTTTCTAGAAATTGTCCAGAACAGAGATTTCCAGGTACTCAAGGGTTTCAATCCAGAGGACGTGGGTTTAGCCCTAGGCCAGTTTTAAACTTACCGGGGGGGGGGGGGGGGGGGCAAAGGGGCTCGTCATTTGCTCCCCACAGACAATAAATAGCCAAACTAGAGATAATAACCGTTTTTCATCGAATAGTCCAAATCAAAACGCAACAAAACCTACAATTCTCAGTACAACTTGTCAGGATATAAGCAAAGACCAAATAGAAAATAAGAAAACAACGGATTCAAAACTCACAATTGTCGGGACAATTCCCGAGAGAACAGCTGTCAGAAGCCCTCAGAACAATAGAGTCGGCAATCATAGAAGTTTTCATACTAACATAGGCGATAAAACTAATATCGGCAAAGTTGCTGCTAATGAGATTTCATATATGAATCCTTTTGTCCAAACACCTGTTTTCCCAAAGCAATTAACTTTCTCGGAACCGCCGATAATTACTACATTTTCACAACATAGTCTTAATGAAACTGACCTTCCGATATCCACAATTAAGATAGCTTCATTTCCTAAAACTTCCGAACCTTTAATTAGGAAAACATCTGTTCCAGATCCTTGCACAAAGGAAATTACGAACACTAATCAGCATGATCTGGCATACCAATTATCTGATACTCATACCACTAGTATCAAACAGGATACCGCGCAACACACAAAGCCTATTGTGACTCCAATCCTACTCAATAGTCGTGATCATTCGCGCGTAGAAGCTGCCACTCCTGATTGTATTCCAAGCGAGCAACAGCAACCTACAATCCTTACTCATGCTCAGGTTTGTTCATTTAGCTTATCTAAATTAATTCCTATCTTATACCTTATGTTTTATTGCTGTTTTGATTTGGCTGTGACTATCCATGACTTCGCTAATCCACGCGTGATGTATCCTAGATTTTTTAAATTCTGCATGACCAGAGGTCACGATCTTATTAGATCCACGCGATCAGTTTTTGCTCGACTAGAAGATTATTTTAGGTTTCATTGTTGCAATAGAAGTAATGATCACCTGCTACCTGACCAGATATATATTGAATCACCAAAGTTAGATACGGACTCGCACAGTGCAGTCGAAAGTGTATGTAATATTGACTTTATGCCTGATCTTAATAGCCTCCTGGTAAAGGGATCAATTCATGACAATACTTTTTCTTTCCTAATCGATACCGGGGCAATGGTTACTTTAATACATTCTAAATTAGTACAACATGATCCCCAGCTCAGAGAGCGTTTTAACGAAAATGCTGTTATTCGTTCACTTCGTGCTGTTAATGGACAAAATATGACTATTTTAGGACAAGTACCAGTCCCTTTTACGATTGGAAACAAAATTTATACGGTTTTCGCTTTGGTTGCCGATGGACTGACTTACGATGTTATAATAGGCAAACATTTCTTACAGCAATTCGATGCTATAATAAATTTTAAGGATTCTACCTTACAATTGACACAGCCTCCTAATCATTCTACCTTCGATTCAGTCCAAACAAAACCATCGGTAAACAATGCTACGGTTCATGTGTTATACACTCTAGAATTACCAGCGCGATCCGAAACTATTATACCAGGCTTAGTTGAAGGTTCATTATCCGGAACAATAGGTATCCTTGAACCACTCCGACTTTTGGCAGATAAATTAAACATTTGTGGCGCGTCAAGTCTCGTAACCTTGTCTTCCAACCAGATAGTTCCTGTTCGATTATTAAATCCTACAACACAACCAATCACATTGTATCGCCATGCGGTTTTAGGCAATTTTATTCCATTAGATGAACACACCGTGAATTCAATTTCAGATTGTGAATCGAGTGAGCCCTCAAGGGACGCTCCTACCAAACCACGTGATATTAAAGTCGACCTATCACAATCAGACCTCAACACGGTTCAACAAAGTCAATTACACGCCCTCCTAACGGAGTTTAGTGATATTTTTGCCCATTCCAATTACGAACTAGGACGGACTGATTTGGTTAAGCATCCCATCGAGACAGGAGACACCTCACCAATACGATCTAGACCTTACAGGGTTTCAAATAAACAACGCAAAGTTATTGATACTCATGTCAAGGACATGTTAGATCGCAAAATTATATCTCATTCGGTGTCCCCGTGGGCCAGTCCGGTAGTTTTAGTGCCTAAACCAGATGGAAGTACTAGATTTTGTGTTGACTATAGGAAACTAAATGCCGTAACCAAAAAAGATTCTTTCCCTCTTCCGCGAATAGAGCAATCTATTGATAGCATGGGGGGTTCACAATATTTTTCCACAATGGATTTATTGTCGGGCTATTGGCAAATTGGCATGGCAGAGGGATCAAAGGAGCGGACCGCATTTATTCCCTACGGAGGCCTATATCATTTCAATGTGTTACCTTTTGGACTAACGAATGCTCCTGCTACGTTTCAGAGACTTATGGAAAGTATATTGCGAGGATTAAACCACGATATTGCGTTGTGCTATATTGACGATATCATAGTGTTTTCCAAGTCCTTTACGCAACATTTGATTGACTTACGAAAAGTGTTTCTACGTTTGCGTCATGCCAACATCCGCTTGAAGCCATCAAAATGCAAATTTGGATCACCGGAAGTGAAATATTTAGGTAACGTGATTTCTCGCGATGGAATCGCGCCAAATCCCGATAAGATAGCGGCCGTCAAAGACTTTCCTGTACCTAAGAATGTAAAAGGAGTTAGGAGTTTCTTAGGCCTTGCTAATTATTATCGAAGATTTGTTCGCAATTTTGCTAAAATTGCAGTACCATTAAATGCGCTGACGCGAAAAGACAAAAAGTTTGTTTGGACCACCGACTGCCAATCAGCTTTCGATTTTTTGAAAACATCTTTGTGTACAGCGCCCATCCTGGCTTATCCAGATTTTTTACGCAAGAATTCATTTTACATGTCGATGCTAGCGATCATGCCTTAGGCTATGTACTTGCTCAAAAGCAGAACGACAAAGAAGTTGTAATTGCGTACGCTGGTCGAGATTTAAAATTATAGTGCAACAGAGCGAGAAGCGCTAGGAGTCGTAGCTGCAATAAAACGATTTCGGCCATATTTACACGGCCAAAAGTTTATTGTGTATACCGATCACAATGCTCTCAAGTGGTTAATGAATATCAAAGACCCCTCAGGTAAATTGGCCAGGTGGTCTCTGTTATTACAACAATTTGATTTCACAATTGAACATAGGCCGGGAGTAAACAATGGCAACGCTGACGCTTTGTCACGTAGGTCGTATGCAAATTTGAATGTGGTTGATATCCCTCAAACAATGATTCAACAAATCCAATCCAGCCAACGGCAAGATTCACACATCGTTGATTTCATTAATTATCTCGAAACAGATAAACTTCCGGATAGTGATCAACACGCTCGACGAATACTCTTAGACATAGAGAATTATTTTTTGAATGACGGCCTGTTGTTTTACCGTCCATATTCTACGGGTCGTTCAACAAAGAATAGGGAACCGCGTTTAGTGATTCCTAACAGCTTGAAACATGAAATATTAGTACAGTGTCACGATAGCCCGTTGGCCGGACACTTAGGTCTCCAAAAGACATACGACAAGATTAAGACCCGTTATTTTTGGAAAGGAATGTATAAAGATTGCGATGTTTGGATTCGCTCTTGTGTGGATTGTTGTATGAAAAAGAACCCACGCGTTAAGACTAATGCCCCTATTTTACCAATTCCTGTAGAATCAGCTTTTGAAAGATTGAGTGTCGATTGTTTGGGACCTTTTCCAAAAAGTCACTCAGGGAAACGATATATCATTTGCTTCATTGATGCCCTAACAAAATGGCCCGAAGCATTTGCAGTTGAAAATATCGATGCGGTCACTACAGCTCGGCTGTTAGTCGACGAAATAGTTTGCCGGCACGGCGCACCACGAACATTGTTATCGGACAGAGGCGCTAATTTCCTTTCAAAGTTAGTACGCGAAGTTTGCAAGCTAATTAATACTAAGAAAATAAATACGTCGTCTTATCATCCCCAAACCAATGGTTTAGTGGAGCGATTTAATGGATCCATCGCCAAAGCACTTTCGAACTATGTCTCTTCTGACCAAAAAGATTGGGACACCTTCATACCGTCTGTACTATTTGGCTATCGTACATCTCCTGCTTTGAGCACAGGCGAAAGTCCATTTTACCTTTTGTATGGCAGAGAACCTCGACTTCCATTAGATGTCGCATTATTACCACCAGCTAATTTGTCTAAGTCTATAGCCGATCATAGAGCTCGCATTGTTAGAAACATTGAAATTGCTCACGAGATTGCTAGAAAGAATATACAATTAGCACAGCAAAAGATGAAAGAGTATCACGATCGGCGCGCAACATGTCCTGAATATAATGTCGGAGATAGAGTCTGGATATATACCCCAGTGGTCCCTGTAGGACTTTCTAAGAAACTAAGACATTTATGGCATGGCCCTTATCGTATTATAGAACAACTTTCACCTGTACATTTCGCGTTGCGTACATGCGATAATCGACGGCTAGCTGCCATTATTCACGCGAATCGCCTTAAACCGTATTATGATCCAAGTAATAGACCAGTAGACATCCCTAGCGGGTTAGATAACCCTAACGAACCCTGTATTTGCGAAGACGAATTTCCTGAGGATAGTTTTGATTCATCAAATGGTACCAGTGAACCAAACACTCAAATACCTCAAGCGCAACGACCGCCAACTTCGTCAAATTTGAATACTAATGTGCAAATACCATCGAATCAAACCCTTAGGGACAATCCGATTGATGCTCCCAAAGTAAACAGTGATCAACCAGTTCAACTACACGACACGGAGCCTGTTTATCAAGTTGAAAATTTTTTGAAACACCGGAAGCGACATCGCAAACTAGAATATTTAGTTAAGTGGGTTGGCAGTTCCAACCCCACGTGGGAACCCGCACGAAATATTCTTGACCATAACTTAATTATGGAATATGAACAACCTCATACGAACCCACGCCAGAATTGAATGGCATCGTGGTATTAGCGATACGTGTCTACCATACAATTGATGGACATGTACTTCTTTTGTTTAGGTCGACAACCTTTGTTAAATACCATGTCAGTACACACTTCTGACGATCCAACCATGATACCGAACATGTACACCGATTTTACACGCCATGACAAAAACCCATATTTTTACAGTGATGAGCCGCCGACCAGTCTGTATACTGATTTTAGCTATGCTTATATATCTGTCTTAGAATATAACATGTTTCTACCGGTAAATCACTCGAAGCTCTTGCAGATTAGTGAATATTATCGAACTGCGCTTACATGGACGCATGGATTAGCGACAGCATCGAATTCTTCCTTCTCTCTACCTTCGGGAGTTTTACAGTTACAGCCAATTTTCAGCGATTTAGCATTAACATGTTTTACTAGTTTAGTTAATGACGAGGCACCGTTAATCATTCCTGATGAGGACCAAATTCAGCTCGTTTCTATTTGCGCATATCTGGGAATTGATAGCTCATGGCTTTCAGGTCAATTGCCTGAACCCCATGACCTACCACAAGGATATTTAAGACATGTTTTTGTCTATACGTTGTATGACAGCGGTTATCCGTCTCTCGCAGAATTTTATAGTTTACCTCATCAATACAGGATGTTAACACTAGATGATGTCTCGTGAACTTTTCTTGTTATATAGTCAAATGTTGGAGATTGAACAAATTCGTCGGTCATAGTGAGCTTCTCAACTTAACTTTCTTCCTTTTTCTTTTATCACACAGAAAGATGGCACCAATACCTTGTGCCATTTGTCAAAAAATACAGGCTCCACATGAGCCTCCCAACCCATGCGGTCGCCTTAGCTGCTGTGGCGAACACGTCCACGAGATGTGTTTGCTATATGCGTTCCTGAGGCGAAACTCAGAAAATTGCCCCCTCTGTAGGCGTCTTGTGACGCCTACAAGGGACCCCAACCATCCCCCCCTGGACCGAATGGTCCTTACCCATTCCGTCTTTATGTCATGGCGTACTCGCCATCTCAACGCCATCAGCTTGAGGTGGTGAGGAAGGCCATGTTTGAGGAATGGGGGTTCATTGTCCAGGGGCCCTTCTAAAAACAACAACAACAACAACAACAACAAACAACAACAACAACAACAAAAAAAAGTGTGAGAAGGGACTAGAAGTGAGAATAGTAAATGTGAACAACGAACATATATGTGAATAACGAATCGTAAATGTTAACATCGAACAACGAAGAGTAAATGTGACTGGTGAACGGTAAACGAGAAGGACGAAAAATGAATGAGAATGACGGACTGCGAATGAACAATTAGAAAAATAAACTACAAGACCATAACAAACCAAAACCACGAACAATAGACAAAGATACCTACACAATCACTAACGTACCTTACCTTGACTTTAACAGACACCAAAATGTACCTTAACATCTTTCTTTTCCTCTGCTTTTACCTTGTAACACTAACCGCTGCTAATGAATTTGATAACACCGGAAAAACAGTAACCTTTTATCCATCGTCTCTCATGATAGCTCACAATGCCCGACCGATTATTTTTTACCGCGATACGCATACTATTAATCTGAATTTGAAACTACCGGCCACTAAATTTGGTAAACCGCCTACAGTAACAATTCAATGTTCACCAGCTCAGAAACATTTCATGGATAAGGTCTTGGGCTCTCTCCGACAGGCACACCTTGATATTAGGCGTTTATTATCTCTCCCAGGCTTTACACACCTTTTGGAATGCGATAGTTATTTGAAACGATCATATGAGGCTGACACCCAGTTAGTTTCACAAATGGTTTGTAAACGTATTTATCGTCCAACATTACGTGCTTGTAAAATTTGGGCCATCAGTCATTGTAAGAAAATTGACCCACATGAGAAAATATGGTTAAAACGTCTATCTCGCGCTAAGCGTAGTACTTGGGCCTGTCATGCGGGTGCCCTAGGCCTTATCAGAAAAATATACACCACATTTGGTGGTTCATGTAATTCAGACAAACTTGTCGGATTAAAGAAAACACTAACCGACCTCACGGACGCTTTACAAGACGAACATTCGCTCATCACAACTGTCAACGGCAAGACAGTACAGTTACTCAAAATTACGGACCAATTGACTTCTAGAATTAATACCTTAGGTAGCGGTCTTTCATCTATAGACGGTACACTGACAAAATGGAAGGCACAAATTAATGATTTTGGAAAGAAAGAAAAATGTCACTATGACTCCATTTTGGAATTTTCATCGCGATATTCATCCGAATCCACTAAAATGTTTAATTCATTACTTAGATTTTTTGAAATCCAAGATATTTTTCATCAATTTGCACGATTTCAAGGAAAAGAGCTAGTAGGGTACAATGACTTACCTGAGTCATTGGCCTCTACACTCTCTTCCCACTTACAAAAACAACGAAATTTTAAATACACAGCAAAAGCTTTGGCGGACGGTTTTCCTATTTTAATGAATCCTGTCACTCAATATCACCATCAAGATCAATTCATGTCACTTCACACCCTCCTCACATTACCACGTGTTGCCACAAAAACATCATTTTGTACCATTGAATATTTGTCACCCATAACCTATCAAGCTAACAGACAGTGCTATGCTGGACCACTAACCCGTAATGATCTTGTTCTTGTCTCTTGCTCTGATTCTATAATTGTTTTCAAGGCTGATACATTAACAAAATGCTTAACTCAACGCGGTACATTAGTTTGTCCTGAAACTGTTACTCGACGATCCCAAGACAGCTCTTGGCTTGGTCTATTCTGGACACCTAGTTCTACTATAACCTTCCCTCGTACAAATTCGCCTACTACATGTGATGCTACAGACCACATATTTCACCTTGGAGGCAGATACTACCTCTCTACCAGAAAACAGACCATAAAATCGCCGTAAAATCATCAAGTACGTTCCATGGACCCCTATGGATAACAATGCTACTATCAATCTTCATTACAAATCCCTCAACGTCCCTCCTCCACTGAAACTCAACAAGACAGTCCTCATCGCTTTGGATAGAACATTTCAACGACTAGATGGCGACTTAGCCATCAAGCTACAAAAGGTCAGACAAGATATCAATCGCATCCATGAAGTAAACGTTACCCCCACAGCCATAATACTAGCATCCATCGCTATATCCTTATCACTCATCAACGTCATCGTCTTCATTGCCCTATGCTGTTACCACCGTCACCGCCATACCAGTAACCTAGATCTGGTCCATTATGTCCAGACAACTGCTCCTCAACAAATTTATCCTCCATGCCAAGATCCACACAACGAAGCCCTACATGTCATCGATAACTGTCCAGACTGCGGAACACCCCCACCTCACGACAGCGACAACGAAAACTAAAGTCAAGCTGCAAGATCTTCCAAGACATATTTGCAAGCCTGAAGAATTTCCAAGCATCGAAGCCACACAACGATGTACAGACCAGAATCATTCAAAACGAACTTTGACAATAGTCAATTTAGACAGCTGTAGGTAGTTTAGACAGCATATTTACTCACATTTATTCTTGTACACTTCTAAGAATGGTTCTAATGTTTATTCATTCTTTCAGAGTTTTGGCATCAACCGAACGTTAAGAAGTTCTCAGAGGTATTTTCACAATTTTTCTCAGGTTTCATTTTTTCAGTATTGTAAACTTCTTACAATATTTTGGTGTAGGGATTTCTATATTCAACTTTCAATTTTCGATATTTTCAACATTTTACAATTTTTGGTGTCGGGAAACCATATTTACTCATTCAAAAAAAAAATTTTTTTTTTTGGGGATCAATATTTAATCATTAAGCATTACAAATACCACGGTACAGATCTTTATTGTCTTTCATACAGTCCTTATCTCGCAGAGCTCGAGTCTGGGGAGGGAGAACTGTAGAGAAGCTCATATTCACATTTCATACAAGAAACTAAGATTATCTAGAATATAGAATCCATGGGATTCTAGTAAGCTAGTTACCATAGTAACACGTCAAAAGTCGTATCTGGAATAATCCAATAACTTCTTGAACAACAGTTCAATCAACACGTACGTCCAATATTCTAAGCTTAATTTACAAGTACAAATCTAATCTAATAAGTGTCGACAACAGCTGATATGTTTCCCAGCAAGATCTCAATAACAACTCTTATGTCTTGCGCAGTAGAGAACAAAGCACAAAGACACATATCATGTTTACTAAGATAATAAGTTACAGAATTCGAGTCTTCAAACTCATGTAGTTTGATAACTATCGAAGTATACTCAGATTTCAGTATTTTGTTATTATCCAGATTCACGGTACTTTCAATAGCCATAGAAATCGTATTGAATAGATTACGTATAAACCTGTACTTTTAAGATTACGTTCAACTATTGATACGCCTAGTTATGTATTATTCTGACGTATAACATATTAGCATATGTGGACCTATTGTTGTTATAAATAGAGAATACACAAAGGTCACAGTTCAGTTGAGAGTCGAACCATGACTTGAGAACAACAAACAATAGTTAGCCAGGAAAGACCAATGTAACCCAATCCAGAGAGCTTCTAATAAACATCTTGTACCAACCATCCAGCCTACTGATTCAGCTAGTTCACATATGCACCGGCGAGTATAACTGCTCGCAAGGAATTCATCCGCGACCTGCACCAATACTTTTACACCGGGGTACCCGTAATAGTTGGAGGAGATTTTAACTGCATCGAAGCTGAAAGCGATCAATTTGGACACTCCACAGATGCATGCAAAGCTGGCGGAGCAGAGCTAAAAGCTCTCAAATCAAATTTTGACTTGATAGATATTTGGAGACACCAACATAGAAGTGCAAAAGAATACACTTGGTGGAAAAAGGATTGTAGTGCAGGTTCTCGACTAGATAAATTCCTTGTGGACAAACGGTTCAAAGATATCCCGAACAGCGCAATTGAACCGTGTGTGTTTTCGGACCACGAATACATCTCCATCACCATACGGCTCGCTATAACACCGCGCATGAGTCATTTATGGAAATTTAACACTTCGGATCTTGATGATCCTGAATACATACGAACGATCGAGAAGGTGATAGACCAGGGCATACAATCGAAAATACGCTCCCCTTCCCTGCAGGAGTGGTGGGAGGAAATAAAACACAACATCCGGACTACTACACAGACGTATGACAAACTGAAGAGGAAACGCGACAAAGAACACCAGGACAGAGTGACTAAAAACATAATTAAACTTAAACGAACATTAGACCCACAGAACCGAGAACGAGTACAACAACTGAATGACCTTGAAACAACACTACGCGAATTGAAAGTTCAGAAAATGGAAGGGGCGAAGATCCGATCCGAAGTCGGGTTCAATGGATCGAAAAAGGGGAGAAGCCCACGAAATTCTTTTACAACCTAGAAAAACAACGAGCCAAAACTAACACACTTGACAGCGTACGCGACGACAACGACCAAGAAGTGACAGACCCAACCACCATCAAAACCGTCGTGACAGACTTCTACACGAAACTCTACAAGAAAGAACCGATAGACTTGAACGAACAGGACAGACTACTGCAAAATATGACACAGAAACTAGACAAGACGGAATCTGAACAGTGCGAGGGACCTTTCTCTATAGAAGAGGCAACAACCGCTCTCCAAGAAGATAGTAATGGAAAATCCCCCGGGAAAGACGGACTCCCACCCGAGTTCTACAAACGGTTTTGGAATAAACTCGGTACAGAACTAGTTGCCGTCTTGAACGAGGGGTATGAAAAGGGCCACCTCGCCCCGACCCAACAAGAAAGTGTCATCCGACTGCTGTTCAAAAAAGACGACCAAACGTACCTAAAAAATTGGCGACCAATTTCTTTACTGAACGCGGACTATAAAATTGCTACGAAAATACTGACTAATCGACTGACACGAGTACTAGACGTTTTAGTTAACAAGGACCAAACATGCGCAGTACCGAACAGAGACATCAGTAATAATTTAAATCTGATAAGGGACGTACTAGATTACACCGAAAGAACCCAAGAACCGGGCATCCTTTTGAGTTTGGACCAGGAGAAGGCTTTCGATCGCGTAGACCGCTCACTACTGCATAATGTATTACGTCGATACGGATTCGGGCCATCGTTTACTCGATGGATCAGTACAATCTACGTCGGCGCTAGTGCACAGGTTATATGCAACGGAGAGTTGACAGAAAGCATCCCCTTGGAACGAGGCGTGCGACAGGGCTGTCCCCTCTCCCCTGCACTATACGTGCTGTTAGCAGAGGTACTCGGAGAAGCCATTAGAAGCGAACAGAACATTAGCGGGTTCTTGTTACCAGGGGCAAAAGGGAAAGAATTCCGCCTAGCACAGTACGCAGACGACACGACAGTATACATTAAGACAGTTCACTACAACACGTACTACATGTTATCCAACGTTACGAAAACGCATCGGGAGCAAGACTGAACAAAACCAAAACGGAAGCCATGTGGCTAGGGAAATGGACTATCAGAAAGGACACGCCCCACGGACTCAAGTGGGTAAAGAAAATGCGTATTTTGGGCATTGTTTTTGGGCATGGGGAGGTTGAGACTGATAATTGGGCTCAAAAACTCACCAAACTAGAAAAATGTCTCAATGTATGGCGGACTCGTGAACTATCACTAATTGGGAAAGCACTTATAATAAATACAGTGGATGCCAGTCGCTTCTGGTATGCTGCTCGTGTACTACCGGTAGTCATCCAGTACGAAAAATTAGTGTGGGCCTTCATTTGGAAGACCAAGTTGCAACCCATAGCGAGGAAAACAATGATAGGTCCGGTCAAAGATGGGGGGATAGGAATGGTGGATTTGGTCACAAAAAGTAAGGCATTAAGAGCAGCCAATATCGCAAAAGGAGCATGTGATGTTAATACCAACTGGCATTACATGCTCAAATACTTTGCTGGAGTACAACTTGCGCCACTCAGATCAGCATGGGCGCACCTGAGGGACAATGAAACCCCCAGTGCAGAAACGCCTTCGCGTTTCCTTCAGTTATGCGTAGAGACGCTTAGGGAAACTAAGCATATTCATACTCAAGATATTTACAAAGAGTTAGTTAAACAGATTTTCCAGGTACCTAGACCGGCTATACGCTGGGGTATCCAACACGATTGTCACTGGGACACACTCTGGGCAAGGGTACGGCAACGCACCTCTGAAAACAAGAAAAATGATCTCTTCTGGGCTATCGTGCACAGAGGGATCAAGGTTCGGGAGCGACTGTATGAGTGGCAAGTCACACAGGTGAGACACTGTGCCTCGTGTGACAAAGTTGAAACGATTAGCCACTGCTTTCTTGAATGTTCGAGGGTGAGAAAGGTCTGGCGAGCATTTGCTCCACTCATCCAAGCAATGATAGGATCTTTCAAGCCCGATGTGCAGAGTGTGTTTTTACTGACATTTATCGAGCCTAAAGAGGCAAAATTTTGCACACAAGCTAGTTATATTATAAAAACCATATTGTATTGGATTTGGCACGCGCGAAACCATGCCACTTTCAACAATGAAATAGAAACTCATCACGATATTATCAAGTACATCAAGAAGGATATAGAATTTCGTATCCAGTTTAGTGCCACGGGCCTGACTGAAGTCAAGAAACACTATAACGAAAAGAAACCATAGATACCAAGAAGTTTACTGTACAAATACAAAGTAATTCATTTACTTAAAAGTAGAGAGATATATGTACATATAAATGGTTATAATGTAAAGTAAGAGACAAAGTTTATTCTAATAAACATTATTATAAAAAATAAAATAAAAAATCTGCTGCTCATTGAGTAGCGTCTTACTGCACTTGATCAATTTTCTCAGTCAAGCCGAGCTGTAAAGCATTTCTTCTAGTCGTAAATCTACTTGTAATCTTGGAGGCTGCTCTCACGTGTGGGAGTCTAAGACCTCTACTGCTCACGGTTTTAAACACTTTCCCGATCTCGCAATAAAGTGTAGGGACTTTAAGCGAGGTCCAGTCTACTACCAACCATGATGCCAGGGGGAACCCTGGCTCAGCGGCCAGGCCTACCACAGGGAGCCCGAGCCATCAGAGAGATAACACAGGAAGCCCAAATTTAAAAAAATTGGAAAAGTCAGGAAACCAAGGCACGATGCACGAGAACTCAACCAGAGACACCAGAGACAACCCGGCAGAGGTTAATTACTCCCCTTCAGATGCCAGAGACAACCTAACGCCATGGAGGCCACTCACAGTGAGCCTTCCTATGGCTGGACGTGACGTTTTGCGACAGGACTACATCCAGGGCCTGAAAGATTATGGCATACACGAAAACGACATCTGCTGTGTCCAACGAACAGCTACGAGAGTGATGGTCACTGTAAAAACTGAAGCAATAAGGCAAGATCTTATAGACTCTGGCCTAATACAGATTGCTGGGCAACAGATGACCATACAAGATGCACAGAGCAGTCTCACCTTCGTGACGATCTTCGACACTCCATACGAGCTACCAGACGACGCTATCAAGCGAATCCTCCGCCCATATGGACGGGTTAAAACCCACCGCAGACAAGTACATCGAGGGACGACCATCGAAACAGGAATTCGCACCATCCGCATGAACATCGACAAGCCCATACCCAGCTACATCAGCCGGGTGGGCAATATGACACTAGGAATCAGATACGAAGGGCAAGAGGCAACTTGCAAGAAATGTGACAGCCCGGATCACAAACAATGGCAATGCCATTTAATGCGATGCTACAACTGTGGTGAAATGGGCCACATGGCCGTGGAGTGCAAAGAAAGATCAAGATGCAGTATCTGCACCAGTAAGCGGCACTAGGTCTACCACTGGCCTCATAACTGGCTATACCAAGGCGATGACGACACTAAAACACAGGACGAGGAAACCGAAAAACAACCAACAACTGAGCACACTCAGGCAGACAACGTGGAGCCTACATCGAGCACCTTTACCCCACCGACACAGCTACCACAGCTACCACAGCCACACCGACTCTCCCACTGATGCCCGCACCCGACTTCTGGACAAAGGCTAACAGCAAGCCCCTACATCCGCCCCAATTACGAAAAGGCTCTGGAAGGCAACCTGCTAAGTAAGGCAACATGCCACAAGTACCCCACAAGAAAGGCTACCCAGCCAGCCAAAATGACGGCGAAGACCTCGCTGGAGGACGATTTAAAACACACCGCAGAGAAGAACACAAGCGACCAGGACAAAGGAATTACGAACGAACAGATGGAGACAGAATCGGTATGCTCCAAATGCAGCCGATCATCATCGCTCGGCACGTCATCGGACGGAGAACGCAATACCGACACATCAAAAGAAAGAACTTTGGAGTCAGCTCCTCCGACCCCTGAAAAGAAAAAGAATGGGCCAGCTGGACCTAGCCTGGCGGCAACAAGCTTAAGGATAAAACACCGATCGAAGACGAAAAGGGCACGCAAGTAAGAAGACATGAACAGCAACGAAAACGTAAGCATATAACTAAGAACATTGAACAGTAGAAAACTACCTTAACTAACGATAATTCTTAAACATTACTTCAATTAACATTAGAGGGATAGGGAGGCCGGAAAGCGTGAGATGCTCATTGCAGACCTGGCCGAGCGAGAGGACGACTTTACTCTCCTTCAAGAGACTTACGTAGATCGCAGCAACAAGGCAGAGAAATTTAACAAGCAATGGGGATCTCAAGGCTACTGGTCCTTTGGGACAAACAAGTGTGCCGGGGTGGGAATTTTGACACGGGCAAACTCGAAATTTCAGGTTTTACAATTTCAACAGGACACAGCAGGAGGGGTCATGAGCTTGTTGGTCGCTAGAGACCAACAGGTTTTTACCTCCTGATGCACCCGCGGGTATAACCGCTCGAAAGTAATTTATCAGGGATCTGCATCAATACTTCTACACCGGAATACCAGTGTTATGGGACACGATTTGGACACAATTTTAGTATTTTATTTTAGTAATTTCCTTATCAATCTCTAAAAATACAATTCAATCATCAACGAACCAAGTTAATGAATGTACATATATTAAGATGTTAGATCTCACAAGTTCCTTAACACCTTAGACAACCTCAGGCCACGTACATGTAGTTGCGCAAGGATCCACGTAGGGTATTACGAACTAGGGTACACCTGCATGCCGTAGGCGTGTCGGAGGTGTGTCTAAATGTTCTTTCCTTGAATAACCACGTGTACAACTTTCTATCGATCTTCGTCGATCTATCTTGAGCTAGTATTCGTTTGACGTAAGAATATTTCTACACCAATAGATGCAGAACTATTTTTACTGTCGAATGATATTAGTTTTATATACTTTAATAATCTAAACGATAGACCTTCTTTTGACATAACTACTCCTTTTAGCTTATTTGATTTAGCTTCATTACTAGAGTTAGTTGCAACGTCAACCTCTAAATAGCCAATTAATTTAAACCTCTAAAATATAGCTTTGACAGTAACTAACAGTGAATGTCAATCAATCATTATCTCAAAGTTACCATTATATAAGTCACAACTTGTAATAGTTAGTTCAGTTGAGTGAAGCAGAGCAGAAGTACTAACAGCAATAAAAGATCCGATACAAGCCACTACGAAGAGTTTCCCCCGTAACATTTGGTGCAGAACCAGAGTACTAAATTTGGAAACAAGGTATAGTATCTTCATTGACATGTAGCATATTGGTAGTACATTCAGCTCAGTACGTACTTTCTTCGTCTACTTATACATTTTGAATTTTTTTATCAATTCGTATCAGTAGATTTCACACTAACTCTTAATGATCCTGATTTTTTTAATGATCGTTTTTGTTCCTCAATATATTTAGGTGTTCAAATTCTGTGCCTGATTTAAGTACTGATTAATTTCTCACGTAAATTATATTTCATTTCTTGTAAAGTTTCAATCGTGCCTCGTCAAACGCGGCAAACGGTTTTTACGGACCGTGATTCCTCACCTATTTGTAGTTCTTGTAAATCAACCAGTAAATCGACCAGTAAATCGACCAGTAAATCGACAATGGCTACACCACCTAGTCCTGGTTCAGTTAATCCGGCTGAATTAGAAACTCTCACTAACCACTTCTCCGAATTACTTAATAACTCTATGGAAGGCATACGATCGGCTTTTCGAAACATTTCGGAACAGCACACACATGCTTTTTCCACGTTGGAGCACACACTTAAAGACATTCAACCACATTCAAAGGGACCTTCGGGAAATTCAAGGGCTCCTACCTATTCTGGGGAAGGGGAAGATGCCAATAATTTCTCGATAAGTTACAATTATTTGCTAAATTTCACAAGTGGTCAGATGAAGAATTGTTACAGGCTTTACCATTATCATTGAATGGAACTGCGGAAGTGTGGTATTCCACTTTAGACAAATCAAAGTTTAATTCTTTTGATCAATTGGTTCAGCTGTTTCGCGCACGTTTTCTATCTCCAACTGCCAATTGGGTACTAAGACAGGAACTTGGCCAACGTCGCCAGGGTACTAATGAATCACTTAATACATATACGGCGGATATACGAAAACGTTGTCAGCGCTTAGGCATCCCTTTAAGCGAGGAATTACATTATTTCATAAACGGCCTTCGGCCAACAATTAGGAATTACGTAATTCTACAACAACCTACGACAATGGAAGGAGCTGAAAACGCAGCTCGTATTAAGGATTCACTAACCGAACCACCTCACCCTGCACTAACAGTTGCTGATGTTTTGGCCTTACAAACAAATTTGGTCAAAGAATTAGAACAAAAGAAACTACTCGCTCAACCCCAGCCGAGTCCAGTAGCTGCCTATGAACGACCTGAACAGTCTCGAACACCCCATAACGATGATAACCTTCGACGAATAATAAGGGAAGAATTGAGATCTCTTGGCAGCAACAGTAGTAGGAAAGTGCCGGTTCTGCATCACGGGCGCTCCGGAGCACACCGGAGCCATCCGATACCATCCGAGTTCTGGTCCACGGGCCATCCGGAGCAGCCCGGAGAAGGACCCTCTCCGGGCCACCGCACAGGACCCACCTAGCTCTGCAGTACTATTTTTAGAACGATCCTAGCCGTTCCACCGCACCGGCCTAAGGAATTGTGCTATGCCACGGTTATTTTTTAGAACGACATTTTTCGCTGACGTTTTTTATTTATTTTCCCAGTATTTCGTTTTTTCCGTGAGTCAGCAGTTCGTGGCACAAACAAGTGACGTCGGCACAAATAAACATGAAGAAAAATCCATTTTGAGAAAATCCATTGTGTGAAAAAGCCCTGAGATAACGCCTGTGTACAGAGTAGATAGATAATCATCAAATAAACAAATAAAGCAAAACGTCTGTGTGATCAATCATTGTAAAATATACAATCAACGAGTTCGACCAGCCTATTGTTCTCTAGGATACCTATTGTTTACAAACTATTTTAGCATCCTGAAATCAAGGTCCAACGTGATCCAATTAATTTTATTGTACCGGACCAGCCTAAGGATCTTTGAACGTGTAATTATATCACGTCTATTTTTAGTATTCAATTCCAGTTAATTTCATTTAGAGCTTAAAAAATCAAATCGAAAAACAGCCGTATAGGCTATTGTTCTCTTGGATATATCTATTGTTTACACACGTGTATATTTTCTAGCAGCCAACTCAAAGTTTTATTCCTACAATATTGTACCATCATGATGCAACTTGTTTTTCTAAGTTTTCCCAAGTAAAGTTATTTATAGTATATGACATAAATCAAACCAACTTGACTATCAAATCCGACCCATTGAGCCACACATTCATTCTCAGTTTCGACTGACTCGAGTAGAACCACAATGACGAACCATTCTCAAACAGACCAAGAAGTGACTCAACTCTTGTCGAAGTGGATCGGTGAAGCAAGTGAACCTACCTTCACTTACCCTGAATGCAGTAAACCCTTCAAACATCAGAGAAATCTGACAAGACATCGAAGAGAAGTACATCAAAATCAGAGCGTGTTTACATGTCCCAACTGCATGACAACCTTCAAAAGAAAACATGATTTTCAGAGGCATGAACGAGAGTGTACGGGACTAAAGCGACGGCTGGAAGAATCAGAATACAACGCACCTCCTGAGAAGAAACAGAAACTCACCGACGAAGAACTGATTGAATACGAAGTAAGTTCAGTTCCATATTTTCACTTTATAGTAACATCTTTATTCACTTCAAACGTACGAATCGTGTCACGCTTGTTCAACTCCACTGAACACACATACTACACAGGAACCCAAACCTATAAAAAATACATGACAAATACACAGGGACCTCGATTTCAATAATTTCTGATAAAGTCTTAAATCACATAAAATCGGAAATATTTAGTTGTTTTCTAGCATTTAAAAACGTTTTTCGAATTATATAGAAAAATATATTTTTGTTGGTGGTGTAACAAGTGAATAATCTGGATAATCTATTTTTTTTTTCAGTTGGCCAACATTCCCGATGCAATGCATAAAGAATATAGCGGACCACTCCTAGGTGATGATGTACGACAGGAAGTACTCCTAGGTGACGATGTACGGCAGGAAGTACTCCAAGATGACGATGTACGACAGGAAGGAGATGGAGAAGTTGAAGAGGACTGTGCATTGTATGGAAATGTCTCCCTCTTGAAATTCCAACCCAACAAACGAGAAAAGTTTGACCTTCAACTGACTTTGGAGGGAAAAAAGAAAAACATTATCAAGCAACTTAAAACCCAACGTCAAAGACATCGAGGGATCAAGTGGTTCCTCTGTGTCAAAGTGCGTATGATCAAGACCAGTCCTGATGGGGATGTAGATTCTACTCCTCACTTCAGAAGTATGTGTTTCACCACCGTGAACGAAACTGAGCTGGTAAATGACTACAACCAAGCAGTAGAAAAAGTCAAAACCACCTTCCTAGAATACCAACGAGAAGGGAGTGGCTGGCAGTTGGATAAGGTATTACACTTAGACTTGGGAGTGGTCGCCTACAAACCTGTGGAGGGGGGCAGCTACTTGCCTCTCCCCAAGAAAATCAAAAACAAAAAAAGCGGTCCTCAACGTGCAAAATGATGACCTAAAATGTTTCCTGTGGTCGGTGTTGGCAGCCAAGCACCCTGTTCCCTGGGGATCACACCCTCATCGAGTAAACCATTACAAACCCTATGAGTCAGAACTCAACATGGCAGGGATCGACTACCCCGTTAAGATCGACCAAGTGAAAAAGTTTGAACGACAAAACCCCACTATCAGCGTCAGTGTCTTTGGGTATGAAGAAAATGAATTGTTTCCTTTGTATGTCACCAAAGACAAAAAAGAGTTGCACGTGAACTTACTGCTATACTCACAAGACACGCGCCGCCACTACTGCCTCATCAGAGATTTGGACCGACTTCTATCAAGTATAACACGACATGATGGGCGTATGTACCACTGCAACTACTGTATGCATGGCTTCGTCGGGCAAGATTTGCTAGACGACCACGAACCCCACTGTGGCCGTCACAGGCCCCAAAAGATCAAACTGCCAGACGAGGACCATACCACACTTCAATATACAGAGGTACAGAAACAACTCAAGGTACCATTTGTAATTTATGCAGACTTTGAGTCCATACTCATTGAACATGACAAATCAGATTTAGATAGAAATATGAGTTTTACACAGAAAACCCAACACCACCAACCGTGTGGGTTTTGTTATACCATAGTATCTACTGTAGAAGACTACTGCAAACCCCCTGTCGTGTACCGTGTGGAGGATGCAGTAGATACA
This sequence comes from Actinostola sp. cb2023, assembly GCA_033675265.1. Classification (NCBI taxonomy): domain Eukaryota; kingdom Metazoa; phylum Cnidaria; class Anthozoa; order Actiniaria; family Actinostolidae; genus Actinostola; species Actinostola sp. cb2023. The sequence goes on along the minus strand of JAUJYZ010000065.1, from coordinate 238,242 downwards.
TTTTTAGAAAACTTAATAGAAGAAGAAAAAAAACAAATAACGGAAATTTTAAAAGTAGTTGTCCCCATGGAAATCACAAACGAACAAGAGCAAGCGTTTCAAGAGGCGACAGTGTGTCATATCTGCGGGTTTGACTTAGGCGCGGACCGGGTTCGCGATCATGACCACCTCACGGGGTTGTACAGAGGTGTTGCCCACAACGAGTGCAACTTGAATTATAAGTTTACAGGAAACATCCCAGTGGTGTTGCATAATTTACGCGGGCATGACTCCCACTTGATCATGCAGGGACTCGGTAAAATGACATCAGAAAACATCAGTTGCATCCCCAACAATACGGAAAAATACATTTAATTTTCGGTGGGGAATCTGGTGTTTATCGACTCCTTGCAGTTCATGAACGCGTCTCTTGAAAGGCTTGTTGCGAACCTGAGCAAGGATGGGGATGATCAATTTACAATACTTAAAAAGTATGTTGAGAGTGACAAACTGAATTTGTTACTGCGAAAAGGCGTGTACCCATACGAATACATGAATAGTTTTAACAAGTTTCAAGAGACTCAACTCCCTCCAAAGGGAGCCTTCTACAGTTCGTTAAAGGACAGTAGCATAACTGAAGACGACTACGAGCATGCGCAGAAGGTATACAGGGAGTTTCGGTGTCAGAACTTAGGGGAGTACCACGACCTTTAAAATCAGACGTGCTGCTCTTGGCAGACGTTTTTGAAAATTTTAGAACCATTTCCTTAGAGTACTATCAACTCGACCCAGGTCATTTTTACACCTCTCCCGGATTGTCATGGTCGGCATGTTTGAAGATGACTGGGGTCGAAATGGAATTATTGACAGACCCTGACATGTATTTGTTTATTGAAGAAGGGTTGCGCGGTGGTATTTCGATGATCACTCATCGACATGCTAAAGCTAACAACCCTTATGTAGATGGATACGACCCTGAACAACACAATAATTACCTTATGTACCTGGATGCAAACAATCTCTATGGTTGGGCGATGTCCCAGGCCCTCCCGGTCAACAACTTTGGTTGGTTGACTGAACAGGAAGCCACAGAGTTGCAACAAGACCTCATGACCCTCCCCGACGATGGTACAGAAGGGTACATTCTGGAAGTAGACTTGAGTTACCCAGAGGAACTACACGACCTGCACAACGACTACCCTCTGGCTCCCGAACGACAAAAAGTGACCCACGACATGCTGTCCCCCTACTGCCAACAGCTGAATGAGGAACTGAACCTAGGCGGCGCACCAGTGGCCAAATTAGTCCCCAACTTGAATGACAAGCAACACTACATACTGCATTACCGAAATCTGAAACAGTACCTGTCACTGGGTATGAAGTTGACCAAAGTGCACCGCGTCCTTGGGTTTGACCAGAGTCCTTGGTTAAAGAGCTACATTAACTTCAACACGGAAAGCGAAAACACGCTACTAATGATTTTGAAAAGGATTTCTTCAAACTGATGAATAATTCTGTCTTCGGAAAAACGATGGAGAATTTGAGGAAACGCGTTAGTGTTAAACTTCTTAATACGCCCAAACAACTCAAGAAACTCACAGCCAACCCCCTCTTTGACTACTTTCGTATCTTTGACGAAAACCTGGTAGGAGAAACCCTCCCTCTACCTCAACCGACCCATCTATGTGGGCTTCTGCATTTTAGATCTTTCCAAGACCCTCATGTATGACTTTCACTACAATGTGATCAAACAGAAGTACGGGAACAACGCCACCCTGTTGTTCACCGATACGGACTCGCTGTGCTATAACATCAAAACTGAGGACATTTACGAAGACATGTACGAGGACCTCGACTTGTATGACACCTCTGAGTACCCCAGAGACCACGTTTTACACAGCACCGCGAACAAGAAAGTATTGGGGAAAATGAAGGATGAGACCCATGGACTGCCCATTGAAGAATTAGTGGGTCTACGCCCTAAAATGTACTCCCTCCTGTACCACGAAGAGGGTCGTGAGGTGGAGAAAAAGACTGCCAAAAGTGTGGCCAAGCATGTGACCAAACATCGCATTCGACACACCCACTATAGAGATTGTTTGTTTGAGAAAAAGAAAAAGAAAAAGAAAAAGAAAAAGAACAAGTTCCCCACGATACGACATCCAGAATACGTTAATAATTATCCACGATTCGCCCCCCTTCGGATCGGCATTGTCTTTCCCAACCGTTGGTTGACCGGCAAGGAGGCCGAATACCGAAAGATCTTGGAAGAGAAGAAGCGTAAGCGTCACGTGAGGGCCGCGGACCGGAACTTCAAAGCTAGCGCAGACTGGGAATCGTTGTGTCATGTCGGCTGCGGAAAAGAGGGATACGTCAACGTCGTCCGCGGCGCGGGGGTCGTCGTCGCCACACAGACCTCCGAGCGGGGACCTACCTTTTGTCGAATCGGTCCATCGTGAAGTGATTCGCTCCAATGCCATGTTTCGGGTCACCATCATCGCCTACCGCATCGTGCTGAGGGCATTGGTGATCGACGAAGGCTCCCCCGAGATGGACCTGCTTCAAGGCATCGATCGCGTGATCGGGGGGTTGCACGAAGCAATGGCAGAGATTGGGCGTCGGGAGAAAATGACCCCCAACGACCAGCTGAGCATCGACATCTCGGGCGGCGATCTCAATCAGCCCGTCACGATTCCGTTTCGTCCCTACCACTCGAGCGAACGACAAACCAGTGCCATGATGGAAGCCATCGGTCGGGTGCAGCAGTCCAAAAAGGAATGGCTTCTCGGTCGGCGGCTGGATCTGATGGTCACGGTCGTGAGGGGTCACGGTGCCCATGGCAGGACTGTTTTGCGACGCTTGACCGATCAACGGTTGGCGATCAACCTGGCGACGGGAACCTTTTGGGCTCCTGTCTACGAAGAACTCCAATCCGAATGGCGGGACCTCCTCCACGCGCTCGTACGATCGCACCGGCTAAAGACCTTCGACTACACGTTCACCGTGGCCACTGTCCTCGCTCGTTTGAACCTTCCCACCCCCTGTACGTGGGAAGAAGCGTTGGAAGCCTGGAGGACCGTGGTCGAGTGGGAACACCCCGTGATGGTCTTGCAGGGAAACGACGAGGGAACGGACGACGACTGGTGTGCATGGGTGTCGGGCAGTGTCTCTCCCGACGGCTGGGTCTTTTTCCGCTTCAGAAAACGAATCTACCGCGTGACGGCAACGCAACGCATCTATCGCGACAGAGACGGTCGCTTCTGCCACATCTGTGGGATGAGCTACTGCAGGTCAGTCGAACACCAGTGCGTGACAATGGGGGGCGTGAGACGTTACCGCCCCGGCTCGCGACGCCCCTACTTCCGTTATCGGAAGGAAGAACCCCACTTGAAGAAGAGCTCCATCGTGATCGATCCCGAACCCCGCAACTGTATGGGGAGGGCGGTCCTGAAGGGACTTCAACGCTTCGGGATGGAAGAGGATACGAAGGAGCTGTACGCCTGGTACCACAAGGTGGGGATGCAAGACGCTTGGAACCAGCCTTGTGGCTTCGCGGCTCTGACGCGGCTCCAGGCCAATTTGGCACATGTTTACAACTATCCTGTCAAGATCCACGTGTTCGACGAAGCCAACCGTCGCATCACCTTTGTCGGGATGCAAAAGAGAGACGCCCGCGCTCTGTACCTCAACCTGGACGAAAACCACTTCGAGCTCATCACTTCGATAACGGGGTGGGTGGGACGAAGCTACTTTTGCACCATGTGTCACAAGGGGTACTCGGACAAGGCCCATCACCAATGTACGAGGACCTGTCAGCGCTGCAAAAACGAAGAGGGCGTCGACCACTACACCACCCACGTCGACGCCCGCATTCAGTGTTCCGTTTGCCTTCGTCCGTTTTGGAACCAGGCCTGCAGGATAGCTCATCGCAAGATCCCCAACGGGTCACGCTACTCCACCTGCATGCGATGGCGCCGCTGTCCACGATGTCTGCAGACGGTCGATCTTCTGCTGAAGGACGAAACCCTTCAGACGATGGCAAAGGCCCACCCCGAGTGCGATGTGAGGGACTGTACCGTGTGCAAGGTGAAGGCGGTTCATACCCCAACCCACCAATGCTACATTCAACCCATCGATCGTCCACCCGATGGGGAAGCGATGCCCTTTCATCTCTGCTTCTTCGACTTCGAGGCGCGATGTCTGGACGCCCACCATGTAGTGAACAAGGTGGTGGCCCTGCTGGTGTGTCATCGTTGTGCCCACACGATCGAACAATTTCGCAGCCGGGGGTGTGCGTTTTGTGGTCGCGAGCGACTTCACGTCTTCGAAACGGTGGAGGCCTTTGCACTCTGGTTTCTGGGGCCCGACCACCGGGTGTTGCGCCTGTACACGTTTCTGGCACACAACTTCAAGGGGTACGATTCCTACCCCCTCCTCGAATGGTTGGTTGGGGCAGGCTACCTTCCCAATTGTATCTACCAAGGGGCCAAGGTCATGATGATGACGGTGGAGGGCTTGACGTTCAAGGACTCGTTCAACTTCATCACGTCGGGCCTGCGAAAGTTTCCCGAGACGTTCGAATTCGCCGACGCCAAAGGCTACTTCCCCCACTTTTTCAACCGCGAGGAAAACGAAGATTACGTCGGTCCCCTCCCACCCCTCGAAGACTATGGCATCGAAGACATGCACCCCAAGGAGCGGACGGCTCTGACGACCTGGTGGGAAGAAGAACGCCGTCGCACGGGGGATGTGTTCGACTTTCAGAAGGAGCTGCTCGCGTACTGCATCCAAGACGTTATGGTGATGGCTCAGGGATGTCTGAAATTCCGAGACCTGTACGTTACGCTGTTTCGTGTGGACCCCTTTCAAGAATGCGTCACTTTGGCGGGAACCTGTTTGACGGTGCTGAAGAAGAACTATTTGCAAAAGAATGTTTTGGCGGTGGTGCCCCCGCTGGGCTACCGGCATCGGGACGTGCAGTCGATCGAAGCGATGGAGTGGTTGTGGTCATTGGGGCGCGGCCCCCACATGCGCTGGCGAGGCCATCAGGGTGGGGAGGCGACGATCCTCGGAGCCAAGGTGGACGGCTACGACCCCAGCACCCGCACGGTGTACCAGTACCATGGCTGTATCTTTCACGGCTGTCCGCGCTGCTTTCAGCAGAAGCGCAACCGCATCTACTTTCCGACGGGGCGCACGATGGAAGACCTGTACGATGGAACAGCCGCCCGAACGCGTGCCATGCGCGAGGCAGGCTACCGCGTCCTGGAACAGTGGGGCCACGAGTGGGCCGTGGAGCGGGAGAAGCATCGCCCCTTTCCCGACTGGATCAACGACCAGACACCGATTCTGCCGCGAGAGGCCTTGATGGGAGGACGTACCAATGCCATCACCCTACACGCCACTACCGAAAGTCTTTTGGTGGACCGCATCCGTTACATAGACGTGGTGTCGCTGTACCCGGCGGTGATGTGGGAGGAAGAGTTTCCCGTGGGACATCCCGAGCTTTATTTTGGAGACCGCCTGCCGCCCCTGACCGAATGCCGCGTGGGAGTGCTCACGGGGGCGTGGTGTGGGCTCGTTCGGTGCGAGGTGGACCCTCCACGCCAACTGTACTTTCCGGTGCTGCCCCAAATCATACGGCAGAAGTTGATGTTTTCTTTGTGCACCGCCTGCGCTTCCACGGAGCCCGAGGCAGAGGAAGACGAGGTTCCTGCGGTTCGCATGTGCAACCACGATGCTCGACAAAGACGGATGAAGGGAGTCTGGACCACCGTCGAGTTGAAGAGGGCCTTGGAACGAGGGTACGTTCTGCACGCGGTGCACGAGGCGTGGCTCTACGGGGTCCGATCGACGACGATTTTCCGCGATTACCTACGAGAAAATCTGCGGCTGAAGCTGGAGGCGTCGGGATGGCCCGAGCAGTGTACAACGGAAGAAGAACGGACGGCCTTTTTGGCCGAGGTCTTGTACCATCAAGGCATCGCCCTAAACCCCGAGAACATCAAGAAAAACGAAGGAAAGCGCACGGTGGCCAAGGGCAACCTCAACACGGCTTGGGGCAAACTTTGCCAGAACCCCTTCCGGGCCAAGACGGAATACGTGACCGCCCCGGAGCGCCTCTTCGAGCTCTTGCACGACGATACGCTTTCGGTGGTCAAGGTGCTGGTGCTGACCGACACCATGCTGCAGGTACGCTACGAACGGTGGCACGAAAGTGTGGATTTCAACCGCGATGGCAACGTCGTCGTGGGGTCGTTCGTGACGGCACACGGCCGGTTGCGACTTCTCGACCAGCTGGAACGCTTGGGCGAGCGTGTGCTCTACCACGACACAGATTCGATCATCTACACCACCGTGGGGGACCAGCCCGAAATTCCTATCGGCAGCCGGCTCGGGCAGTGGAGCGACGAGTGTGGCAATCCCGAGGAAAACTGGATCGAGGAATTTGTTGCGCTGGGGCCCAAGACCTACGCCTATCGCACCCACAAGGGGAAAAATGTGGTCAAGTGCAAGGGCATCAGTCTAACCCCTCTCGTGACAAAAGACATCCACCTCAAGAGCCTGCTGGGTTTGTTGAAAGGTCAGAAGACTTCGATCGCTGCCCACTACCCACGAAAGATCGTTCGCGACGTCGAAAACAAACAGCTCGTGACCCGGCCCCTGACCAAGCGACTGCGCATGGTTTACACCAAGCGCGTGTTGCAGGAGGACGGTATAAAAACGTACCCCTTTGGGTACTGACTCACATTTCTACTATTAAAACGATGGGACAAATTTCTCCCAAACCAAAAGATGCTTTGCCCACCGTCAGTGCCACACACCGCGTCGGGCGAGACGCTCAAACCCGGTGCTGCAACATGGCCTGCTGTGGCGGACACATCGTGTCCCGAACCATGGCAAAGAGGCGGCGGCGGGAGGCGTCGGAAATCGAAGACTGGGACATCGAAGACGGAAGGAGGAAAGCGGAAGAAGAAGAAGAAGAAGAAGGAGGAGGAGGAGGAGGAGGAGGAGGAGGAGGAGGAGGAGGAGGAGGAGGAGGACGACAAGAGCCAAGACCGACCGGTGGTTTCGGCAGTACTTTGAGGCCGGGGCCCACCACCCACAAGCCTATGCTGGCACGAGTGCGGTGTTGGGGGACGAACCTCCCAAAGACCGCGCCGAAAAAGAGAGATGGCTCGCCTCACAGACCACCCATCAGATCCACCGGCCCGCACGTAAAAATTACCCGCGTCGGCCCTTTGTGGTGCATTCGCTCGACGAGATGTGGCAGGTGGATCTTTCGGACATGCAGTGGTACAAGGGACAGAACAACGGTTACGCCTGGATCTTGTTTGTCATCGACGTCTTTTCGCGCTACGTCTGGACGCGACCCATGCGACGCAAGACGGGGGAGGAGACGGCGACGGCCCTGGCAGACATCTTTCGGGAGGTGACGGCAGCCGAGGGGGGCGGGAGACACTCTCTGCCCCGCATCGTCTATGCGGATCAGGGAAAGGAGTTTTACAACCGTCACGTTCAAGATCTGCTGGCAGGCCTGCCCATTCCTGCCCAGCTGCAATCGGGACACGACCAGACCAAGGCGGCGGTGGTGGAGCGGGTGCAGCGCACGATCAAGACCCGCCTCTGGAAGCGCCTCTACGAAAAGGGGGACTCGGAGTGGGTGTCGGTGCTGCCCGCCATCGTCGAGTCGTACAACCATGCCCGCCACACCACGTTGAAGCGCTCGCCTGCCTCGATTACCAAGGACGACGAAGCGAGCGTGTGGAAGACGGTGCACGGGGCTCGCGAAGCCGAACGCAACACCCCCCACACCTTTGGCTTCGCGATCGGGGACACGGTGAGGATCAGTCGGCAAGGCAACCTCTTTCGCAAGGGTTACCTACCACACTGGTCAGAAGAATGGTTTCGCGTACGCTCTCAAGACCGTGGCCCTCCCCCCCACTATCGTTTGGCAGATTTGCAGGACGAGGCGGTCGAGGGGGTGTTTTACGCCCCAGAGCTACAAAAGGTGACGCCGGAAGAGCAGAAAACGGCGACCTTTCGCATCGAAAAAGTGATAAAACGACGAGGCAAAGGGGCTAAACAAGAAGTACTCGTTCGCTGGTTGGGCTGGCCAGAGAAGTTTGACGAGTGGTTGCCTGCTTCACGACTGAAGAATTTGTAAGAAAACATGGGAGACGATAGAAAGACCCGCCGCCCCTTTGTGTACTGGTTCGAGTCGACGCCTGATCCTTCGCGTTCGCCACGCACGGCCGACAACACCCAGGATGAGTTTGTGGTGGTGCTGGACCGACCCTGGGCCCTTCAGGGCGATTGGTCCGTGCGCGTGCTGGACTGCAGCCTGAGCGAGGTGCGCTCCGACGCCGACCGTCCCGACTTGATGTTGTACTCGGACGTCATGGTCTACGAGATCGTTGGGCACGACAAGTTCCCCTTGTTGGACTGGTTGCCCTACCACTCGAACCGGTACCTGAGGCATCAACAATCGCGACACCCCTTTCGTCGCAAGGTGGCCGTACAACGCCTCGAGAGCATCGGGTTCAAGATTGTGAACGTCGAGGGACGGGTGCCCGTCTTCCGCTCCACCGCCCCAACGCTTATATGTCTGGAGTTCGAACCCCAACAGCCTGGTTTTGAAGAGGGTCTCATGGAGTACACGTTTCTGAGCAACCAGTCGCGAAGCCTCTACGAGGACAATGCCCCTGCCCGTTTCGTCGCCCACCTGCCGACGCTGCAGCGCATGGACCGGGGCCATTGGGAGATGGGCATCGTCAAGCTCTCCCTTCCCGCCACGACGCTGAACGTGAGTGAGAACGCATGGACCGTGGTGGTCGGTCTGGAATACGACAAGAGAACCCAGCATGTGGTGACGAGGATCGATCCCGACGCCCCTCCCGAGACGATCGAAGAACTGTTGCACTTCTTGAACCGTAAGATTCGAGAGAACATCCAAGCGTACTTCTACAAGGCGAAAAAGAAAGGGCTCGGGGGCAAGACCGCCTTACGGCGCGTGGGCAGCGGCAAGGTGTTGGGGGATGCCTACGCCATTTTTACCCCTCGCCGGCTGGCGAAGCGGTTCGAGGAATTGTCGGGCTTTGGTCTGGTGTGGGAACACCACGACGTCGTGGGCGCGAACCCCCCCGAGAAAAAATGGTCCCTCGCTCTGAGGAATCCCGAGACGGACGCCACCCTGAAACTTAAATATAAATTCTTCCAACGCTTGGGCTTCGAGAAATCCGCAAATGGAATTTACAAATGGTCGGGCCCCGTAGAGGGAGAAGAGCGACTGATTTACCGTCACAGAGCACAGGGACAGTTGTTTGCAAAGGCCAAGGGGGTGAAGCCGAGGATGCTCGGGGTGGAGTTCTGCTGGGACCCCATCGCACGCAAGGTGAAGCTGGAGACGGGCTGGATGGATCCCGACCTGCTCGCCCTGAACGTGTTTCTGTCCAAGGAGCTGGCCGAGATGTTGCAACTGGACTCGGGACTGCAGCACATCACGTACGCAAAACCGTCGGAGCTGGGGCTGTCCGACAAGAAGCCCTTTGAGGCGTACGTCTTGCACAACTGCACCAAACTGCACGGGGAACTAAAGCACAGCCTCACTCGTACCCCCCCAGGCAACCCCGACCTACAGCAGCAGGGATGGATCGCCAAGGCCGACTACAAGATGGTCATCGTGGAGTCAAGAAACAAGGTGGCCTACGACTTTCACCACGACGCCTTGCGCTCGCGGGGGTATGTGAGCTGCAACCTTCTCGACGCCATCGTGCTGGGGGACCGCGACGTGCCACTGCTCGACTCGATCCCTCTTCAGACGACCGCCTACGCGGGAGCGGGGGGAAGTACACGCCCCGGCGGGTACGTGTACGAGCCCCGACACGTTAAATATCAGCCCCTCGCCACCACCGTCTTTCAATCTGTTGCCTTTGCCGTTGAAGACGAACAGGGTCGACTGCTGCCGCTGGATCCCAAAGGAGTGACAACCATTTCCATACAGTTTCGAAAGACTGCTTGAGCATCATCATCATCATGAGCATCCCCGTCTACATACCGAATCAGAGCGGGGGAGGTGGAACCAACATCCCCGTGTACGTGCCACAAGAAGGCGGCAGCATCATGAAAGGGATGGGGCCGCCACCGATATTTGACTTTCCCTTCCCACACATTACTTCGTCCTGGCAGCGAGGAGCGGGGCTGGGGCGCCGACTCAATTCAGTACTACGAGCCGTGCAGCCCAAACTGCTCGAAAAGGTGCAGGAAGCCAAGTCGACGCTGGTCCGTGCCGGTGCCAAGTCTTTAGCAGGAGTTGCATCGGAAGTGATCCAAGGCAAAGACATCAAGACGGCGCTGTCTGACGAAGCCACGGCGGCCAAGATGGGGCTCAAACGCAAGATGGAAGAAGTGGCCAACCAAACGTTAAGCGCTGCCGCCGAAGTGGCTCCCAAGGCCAAGAAAGCGAGGGCACCACGCATCAAAAAGAGCACGCTGAGTGCCCTCTTCGAAGACTGAGCAACGATTTTCTTTCTTTCTTAGACCCCCCTCCCCATGTTCAACGAACGCTACCTCGGGGGGCGAAACACCAACGAGGGCATGGCCGCCTACGACAGTCGCCGCCAACTGCTGTACGGTCTTCAATTCGGTAAGGTTCTGAAGTATCGGTTCGTGCTGCCCGCGTGCTGCAAAATGATGACCTAAAATGTTTCCTGTGGTCGGTGTTGGCAGCCAAGCACCCTGTTCCCTGGGGATCACACCCTCATCGAGTAAACCATTACAAACCCTATGAGTCAGAACTCAACATGGCAGGGATCGACTACCCCGTTAAGATCGACCAAGTGAAAAAGTTTGAACGACAAAACCCCACTATCAGCGTCAGTGTCTTTGGGTATGAAGAAAATGAATTGTTTCCTTTGTATGTCACCAAAGACAAAAAAGAGTTGCACGTGAACTTACTGCTATACTCACAAGACACGCGCCGCCACTACTGCCTCATCAGAGATTTGGACCGACTTCTATCAAGTATAACACGACATGATGGGCGTATGTACCACTGCAACTACTGTATGCATGGCTTCGTCGGGCAAGATTTGCTAGACGACCACGAACCCCACTGTGGCCCAAAAGATCAAACTGCCAGACGAGGACCATACCACACTTCAATATACAGAGGTACAGAAACAACTCAAGGTACCATTTGTAATTTATGCAGACTTTGAGTCCATACTCATTGAACATGACAAATCAGATTTAGATAGAAATATGAGTTTTACACAGAAAACCCAACACCACCAACCGTGTGGGTTTTGTTATACCATAGTATCTACTGTAGAAGACTACTGCAAACCCCCTGTCGTGTACCGTGGGGAGGATGCAGTAGATACATTTTTAGAAAACTTAATAGAAGAAGAAAAACAAATAACGGAAATTTTAAAAGTAGTTGTCCCCATGGAAATCACAAACGAACAAGAGCAAGCGTTTCAAGAGGCGACAGTGTGTCATATCTGCGGGTTTGACTTAGGCGCGGACCGGGTTCGCGATCATGACCACCTCACGGGGTTGTACAGAGGTGTTGCCCACAACGAGTGCAACTTGAATTATAAGTTTACAGGAAACATCCCAGTGGTGTTGCATAATTTACGCGGGCATGACTCCCACTTGATCATGCAGGGACTCGGTAAAATGACATCAGAAAACATCAGTTGCATCCCCAACAATACGGAAAAATACATTTAATTTTCGGTGGGGAATCTGGTGTTTATCGACTCCTTGCAGTTCATGAACGCGTCTCTTGAAAGGCTTGTTGCGAACCTGAGCAAGGATGGGGATGATCAATTTACAATACTTAAACAGTATGTTGAGAGTGACAAACTGAATTTGTTACTGCGAAAAGGCGTGTACCCATACGAATACATGAATAGTTTTAACAAGTTTCGAGAGACTCAACTCCCTCCAAAGGGAGCCTTCTACAGTTCGTTAAAGGACAGTAGCATAACTGAAGACGACTACGAGCATGCGCAGAAGGTATACAGGGAGTTTCGGTGTCAGAACTTAGGGGAGTACCACGACCTATACTTAAAATCAGACGTGCTGCTCTTGGCAGACGTTTTTGAAAATTTTAGAACCATTTCCTTAGAGTACTATCAACTCGACCCAGGTCATTTTTACACCTCTCCCGGATTGTCATGGTCGGCATGTTTGAAGATGACTGGGGTCGAATTGGAATTATTGACAGACCCTGACATGTATTTGTTTATTGAAGAAGGGTTGCGCGGTGGTATTTCGATGATCACTCATCGACATGCTAAAGCTAACAACCCTTATGTAGATGGGTACGACCCTGAACAACACAATAATTACCTTATGTACCTGGATGCAAACAATCTCTATGGTTGGGCGATGTCCCAGGCCCTCCCGGTCAACAACTTTGGTTGGTTGACTGAACAGGAAGCCACAGAGTTGCAACAAGACCTCATGACCCTCCCCGACGATGGTACAGAAGGGTACATTCTGGAAGTAGACTTGAGTTACCCAGAGGAACTACACGACCTGCACAACGACTACCCTCTGGCTCCCGAACGACAAAAAGTGACCCAAGACATGCTGTCCCCCTACTGCCAACAGCTGAATGAGGAACTGAACCTAGGCGGCGCACCAGTGGCCAAATTAGTCCCCAACTTGAATGACAAGCAACACTACATACTGCATTACCGAAATCTGAAACAGTACCTGTCACTGGGTATGAAGTTGACCAAAGTGCACCGCGTCCTTGGGTTTGACCAGAGTCCTTGGTTAAAGAGCTACATTGACTTCAACACGGAGAAGCGAAAACACGCTACCAATGATTTTGAAAAGGATTTCTTCAAACTGATGAATAATTCTGTCTTCGGAAAAACGATGGAGAATTTGAGGAAACGCGTTAGTGTTAAACTTCTTAATACGCCCAAACAACTCAAGAAACTCACAGCCAACCCCCTCTTTGACTACTTTCGTATCTTTGACGAAAACCTGGTAGGAGAAACCCTCCCTCTACCTCAACCGACCCATCTATGTGGGCTTCTGCATTTTAGATCTTTCCAAGACCCTCATGTATGACTTTCACTACAATGTGATCAAACAGAAGTACGGGAACAACGCCACCCTGTTGTTCACCGATACGGACTCGCTGTGCTATAACATCAAAACTGAGGACATTTACGAAGACATGTACGAGGACCTCGACTTGTATGACACCTCTGAGTACCCCAGAGACCACGTTTTACACAGCACCGCGAACAAGAAAGTATTGGGGAAAATGAAGGATGAGACCCATGGACTGCCCATTGAAGAATTAGTGGGTCTACGCCCTAAAATGTACTCCCTCCTGTACCACGAAGAGGGTCGTGAGGTGGAGAAAAAGACTGCCAAAGGTGTGGCCAAGCATGTGACCAAACATCGCATTCGACACACCCACTATAGAGATTGTTTGTTTGAGAAAAAACGAACGATGGCGAATATGACACAAATACGTAGTGACAAACATCAATTATTTTCAGTAAACATGAACAAAATTGGTGTAAGTCCCTACGATGACAAGCGATTTATACTTGATGATGGTGTGACTACGTTAGCGTACGGTCACAAGCGGATCACATTAACCAAATTTGATTTAGAACTAGTAGATATTTTACTGTCATTATAAATGTATATACTAAATGGATTTAGAAAATAAAACACTTTGAAGAAAAACGTGTGATTGTTTTGTGTTTAAAAAACGTGACCCCTTAATAGTATATATTTTCTTTGTTCTCAAAATGAACAAACGGGGAAAAATGGCCCCTGTGGCCCTCTTTCTTTTGTTCTCAAAATGAAATGAACGTGAAAAAGTGTCGGTAGTGTCGGTAGTGTCGGTCCTGTCCCCTATTTCATTGTTCGCAAAGTGAATAAACGTGAAAAAATGTAAAATGAAATTTTGTAAGTGAATGTTCTTTAATTTTTTTTCGTTTACGTTTTTTCAAATTCTTTTCTATCTTATACACTTCATCTTCTTCCTTTGTCTGGACATGTTGTAATTCTTGCTCATAAAAGGTTCCTTCTAGCTCATCCCCATCGTACTCTTTCAACTTGTACACTTGTGGGTTTCGAGGAAGACGCTTGGAAACGGTAAAAATTTCCTCACTCCAGTTGGGTAGATAACCTTTCTCAAACAACCCTATCGACTTGGAAATGCGCACCTGATCGCCTAGTTCGAAAGCATATCCCCTCTTCGGGGGTTGGTTGCCATACAAGGTCATCCAAACCTGTTTTTCATTGTTTTTCGTGACTGAAGCTGGGGTTCTCTGAATACTTCTATGGTAGGAATGGTTGTAGGCCTGAACCAGTTCAGGTAAAACATCTATATATTTCAGGGTTCCTTTCAGGGTGAAGTATCGATACATTCGCTGTTTTAATGATCTATTGAAACGCTCCACAATGCTGGCTTTTATTTTTATGTTATATGTGTGGTACAATTTGATTTTCTTTTCTTTTAAAAACGATTGGAATTTTCGATTGGTAAATTCACTTCCACGGTCTGAATGTATTTTCTCAGGTTGACGACCAGATTCATTTAATATCTGTTGAAACGCATTAATTAGAGTTGCACCGGTTTTGTCTTTCAGTGGAACGGCCCAGGCATGTTTTAAGAGAACGTCAATGCAGCATAGTATGAATCTGTTATTCTTGTTGTATTTCTTGAGAGATTGAACGTCAATCAAATCCAGTTCCCACACGGCGTCCATGGATCCTACGATAACTCGGTTTCTACGGAACTGTTTACGCGCTGGTCGGTGGAGTGAATAGACCCGTTGTGTTTTCAACCATTCTCGAACTTGTCTTTTTGTGACTTTTTTATTTTGCTTTTTAGCAGCATGGTATAAGGCATCTACGCTTCCGAGGCTCCCTCCTTGGTTTATGTTGTAGTAGAGTTTCTCTAGAAGTTTCTCCATCGATTTGAGAATTTTCTATAACCACTTTACCCCCACAACACGCAAGAACACAACGAATTTTACGAAAGATGTTTTGAAGGTTGAAATTGGGAACGGAGCTAAGGCACCCACAAACCATGTCTTTATCCCTTGAAATCAAACACGAGACTGATTTATGGTCTAGAATAACATCCTTTTATTCAGTTTGTCATTAATAATTTAAATTTATCAAAAGTATCTTGTGACCATGCGCTACTGTTGTGCATGGTGTCACACATCATATTTACAAAGTCAGTAATGATCAGATCATCTTCCCAGGAATGCATCATGTCTTGCCAAATGGTAAACATTATGTCGGTGGACATGCCAGGGAAATTTGAAATAAACTCATTCCACTCTGTGGTCATTGGTATACCAACTAACTTGGTAAACAGAACACACAGATTGTGTAACATTTCAAGATCGACGTCATTTTTGACATCGTCATAGTAACTGTCGAAGATGTCCTCTTTACTTCTGATACAGCATTCATGGTCGCGTTGACTGGGCCAATTCTCATCACAACCCTCACAATGAAACTTATTGAAAATGCTCCTCTGACAGAGTTCAGCATAGAGGTAGGTCAGAACTTTGTATACTCGGACGCGCCCAACCTCCTCCACTTCATCGGTGATGGTCATCATCACTTTGTCGTCTACGAGGGAGACGCTTTGCATCATCTTCGAACTTGATACGTTCGCGAATGGTCCACAGAGGTCCTTGGTAGTAATCTCGAACCCAACAGTAGATGAGGGGTATGATTGTTAGCAACATGAACTCCTTAGAATGTAAACGATCACAGATTTATACTCTTCTTTATACAGAAATCATGATGTCATGATTCTGCTTTTAGATAATGATCTCATTTTAAGTTACATTATGATGGTGCAATCGTGGAAATGAATTATGAAACGTGACGGCATGTGAGTATATGCGAACACTGAGCAAAAATGTCAGCGAAAAAATGTCATTCTAAAAAATAACCGTGGTATAACATAGATCCTTAGGCCGGTGCGGCGGAACGGCTTGGATCGTTTTCAAAATAACCCCAGAGGTGGGACTTGTGCGATGGCCCGGAGAGGGTCCTTCTCCGGGCTGCACCGGACGGCCCGTGGTCCAGAACTCGGTTGGTATCGGATGGCTCCGATGTGCTACGGAGCGCCCGTGGCCCAGAACTGTCATTTCCCTACCTTTGCTCGACGTGTTGTCAAGTATATTCCATGGATCGTACCAGCAAATCAAACCACACTGAACCTCCATTATAACTCACTAAAGATTGGTCCACGTGTTACACAAGAGAAAACCACTGTTTTTATGTTAAGCACTATTTGTATTTCAATTCTAAAGCTTGCTTGAACAGAGAGACTAGCGTACTCTATACGATAGTTAAGACGCTATGTTATGCGTAACTCGTTACTAAGATATCTAAGATATTTCGTTAAGAATTCGGTTGTCCTTTTGGACTAGAACTCATATTGCATTTTAGAAATAATTATAGCTAGTAAAGTCGAGGTTTTGACATACATCTAAATATAAAGACTAAAGATACACACTAATTTCAAATTGCAATTAGTAAGTCTGGGTTTTCTGACATGGATCAAAAGATAGAGGATATTACTTTTTGTAATAATCAAAAGAGCTTTTGGATGACATTCGCAAATACGACTGTCAAGACACATCAGTTGTTTTTGAATAATTTTGTGTCCAATCGTCAAAAAGGCCAGTCATACAAAATCTCCTTGGATGTTATTATCTTTCGTTTAAATAACTATATTTTGAACACAGCTGGATAGCTTGTGATTTTTCCTATCCAACACTATCAGTTTGACATAGAATATCCAATTGTAACCATATAGAATCTTCGAGTTTTCCTCGTAGAAATGTTCTCGTTTTACTGTCAAATTATAGAATCACCTTATTACGTTAGCCAATAGGAATCCTCCAGCAGACTGATGTAATTTTAGCTTAGGTTGTATTGCATAATTAGCTACATTCTAGCTTGTAAAAGTAGTAGGGGTTAGAAGCAGAAGCAGTAACAATAAAAGAACCAGCGAACGGTACCACGCTTTACCAAGAGAACCCCTTCCTTAACACATGCATTCGCTTCAATAAATCCACAATCAAAGCTCTCGACGAGACATTTGTTCGCCTCGATGGTCCTCTGAACCAAAAATTCAAGACAATTGGAGACGAAATTTCATCAATCAAAGAAACCTCAGCTACTTCTACGGCTCTTGTAATCGCTTGTGTAGCCTTAACCATCACCTTCCTAAATACAGCTGTGTTGATCACCATCGCTTGCTTTATACGACGTTTGCTACACAACAAGCCATATGTTACTCGTAACACAGTCAAATACACACCAACCAGATCAAGAAAACATCGAATTAAATCCATGTTGTACAAAATGCCAAACACCATTGGATTCAAGCGACGCTTAACTACCAATCAGGATCAAGACTAAACAAACAGACCATATATGAAAACAAACAAACAAAAAAATGAAAGAAAATATATTCTTGGTGTAGGGATAATATCTAAACTTATTTAGCCAATATTTCAATATTTAGCCACAACAACAATTTATTTACAGTATTTATAAGGTGTAGGAATATTTGAACATTTTCAAATTTGTATTCTTGGACATTTATTGAACACTTCACTTCATCATTATATGATCTCTCGTAATACGTACATTTATTGACTTATTTCGTTGAATATTCTAAGTCCTCATTTCTACAATTACATCCTTCTTCAAGTTCGCTGGAGCTCAGATTTAAGGAGAAAGGCATGTTATGGGACACGATTTGGACACAATTTTAGTATTTTATTTAAAGTGCTCCTAACCCCTTTTACAATTGTATTAAAAATTGAATGTACATGAACTGATCCGCTATAAAAATAACTGAACTTCACAGAAGTCAAACATTCGTTCAACATACCACTGACGTCAACAAGCTTCAACACTATTTTCATCTTATCTCAAAACAACATGAACTTCGTCAGCGTAAAAAGTATGAAACGCGTTCTGTCAGCAAGGTAACCACTAATACTTTTGAAATGAAAAAAATCAAAGAATCAAACTATTCGTTGGTTAAAATATTTATTGATAATTATGATCTGGAACATTTTACTGAACCATCAATGTGGAAAAGGCCACTCTCATTATTTAATGAACCATTAATTTTGTTTTCATCATAGTGAGGAGAATGCTACACCCTTGGACCAGCGGTATAGGTGCATGATTATTACCGAAACGTACGCGATTCAACCGTCTACGGCCGGCGCAAAACAACACGAAATTAGAGAGAAAGCTATCGGGGAGCATTTTGCAAAGTCGCTGAAAAGGCCTGCCGAGAATACGGCGGTAACAGAAAGAGCGCTTCGAGCTGAACTAAATCTTATAATGGAGAACACTATTCTATCAGAAGTCGATCCTCAAGATCCTCAACTATCTCAAAACAACATCAACTTCGTCAGCGTAAAAAGTATGAAACGCGTTCTGTCAGCAAGGTAACCACTAATACTTTTGAAATGAAAGAAATCAAAGAATCAAACTATTCGTTGGTTAAAATATTTATTTATAATTATGATCTGGAACATTTTACTGAACCATCAATGTGGAAAAGGCCACTCTCATTATTTATTGAACCATTAATTTTGTTTTCATCATAGTGAGGAGAATGCTACACCCTTGGACCAGCGGTATAGGTGCATGATTATTACCGAAACGTACGCGATTCAACCGTCTACGGCCGGCGCAAAACAACACGAAATTAGAGAGAAAGCTATCGGGGAGCATTTTGCAAAGTCGCTGAAAAGGCCTGCCGAGAATACGGCGGTAACAGAAAGAGCGCTTCGAGCTGAACTAAATCTTATAATGGAGAACACTATTCTATCAGAAGTCGATCCTCAAGAGATTTTAGATGAATTTTTTTTTTCAATAATAGATCAGGATCATACTATATATTTTTTTTCCTTCTTCTTTTTTCTTCTTCTTCTAAACACAACTCAAATAAAAGATTGTAAAGTTCCCATTGTATATGTTGTAGTATCCAGTTTATTATTAAACGTTACTCTCTTGAATAGAAAAAATGACAACTTCTTCGTCTTCGTCGGTGGAAGTATTTTCTGCAAGCTCGTTCAATTCTATTTCATCGTCATTCTGCAGGACATTATTCTTTTGATTTGACAACTATATCCTTTTCAGACACTTTGGAGATCATAGATGCCTCGTTCATGGAAACCATTGGCACCTTATCGTTATAGGAAGCTGGGAAGATCCTGACGGTACCAGACACTACAACGTCAGCCGCACTAGATTCTACAGACGGTTGTACGGAAGACATCTTAGCATTTCTTCGAAAGTTGTGTATGGCGACCTTAACCGTCTTTTTGGATACCTGTCCAGACATCCACGAGAGCTTGTTGAAGGAAAAAACTCACTTCTCGATGAGTACAATCTGTTTCGAGCTGGGCAGGAAACTGATGAGCAAGATGGGGCTTCGAACTCGCAGAGTGCAGGAAGTAATCCAAACATGTGGATGTATCTTCTTGTTGTAATCTTTCAGCCATGGCTGAGCTTTCCAGCCTTTATAAATCTTACAGCGAACTTTAAGCGCTTTAAGCGCAAAAATTGAATGTACAAGAACTGATCAGCTCTAAAAATAACTGAACTTCACAGAAGTCAAACATTCGTTCAACGTACCACTGACGTCAACAAGCTTCAACACTATTTTCATCTTATCTCAAAACAACATGAACTTCGTCAGCGTAAAAAGTATGAAACGCGTTCTGTCAGGTAACCACTAATACTTTTGAAATGAAAAAAATCAAAGAATCAAACTATTCGTTGGTTAAAATATTTATTGATAATTATGATCTGGAACATTTTACTGAACCATCAATGTGGAAAAGGCCACTCTCATTATTTAATGAACCATTAATTTTGTTTTCATCATAGTGAGGAGAATGCTACACCCTTGGACCAGCGGTATAGGTGCATGATTATTACCGAAACGTACGCGATTCAACCGTCTACGGCCGGCGCAAAACAACACGAAATTAGAGAGAAAGCTATCGGGGAGCATTTTGCAAAGTCGCTGAAAAGGCCTGCCGAGAATACGGCGGTAACAGAAAGAGCGCTTCGAGCTGAACTAAATCTTATAATGGAGAACACTATTCTATCAGAAGTCGATCCTCAAGATCCTCAACTATCTCAAAACAACATCAACTTCGTCAGCGTAAAAAGTATGAAACGCGTAACCACTAATACTTTTGAAATGAAAAAAATCAAAGAATCAAACTATTCGTTGGTTAAAATATTTATTGATAATTATGATCTGGAACATTTTACTGAACCATCAATGTGGAAAAGGCCACTCTTTTCATTATTTAATGAACCATTAATTATGTTTTCATCATAGTGAGGAGAATGCTACACCCTTGGACCAGCGGTATAGGTGCATGATTATTACCGAAACGTACGCGATTCAACCGTCTACGGCCGGCGCAAAACAACACGAAATTAGAGAGAAAGCTATCGGGGAGAATTTTGCAAAGTCGCTGAAAAGGCCTGCCGAGAATACGGCGGTAACAGAAAGAGCGCTTCGAGCTGAACTAAATCTTATAATGGAGAACACTATTCTATCAGAAGTCGATCCTCAAGATCCTCAACTATCTCAAAACAACATCAACTTCGTCAGCGTAAAAAGTATGAAACGCGTTCTGTCAGCAAGGTAACCACTAATACTTTTGAAATGAAAAAAATCAAAGAATCAAACTATTCGTTGGTTAAAATATTTATTGATAATTATGATCTGGAACATTTTACTGAACCATCAATGTGGAAAAGGCCACTCTCATTATTTATTGAACCATTAATTTTGTTTTCATCATAGTGAGGAGAATGCTACACCCTTGGACCAGCGGTATAGGTGCATGATTATTACCGAAACGTACGCGATTCAACCGTCTACGGCCGGCGCAAAACAACACGAAATTAGAGAGAAAGCTATCGGGGAGCATTTTGCAAAGTCGCTGAAAAGGCCTGCCGAGAATACGGCGGTAACAGAAAGAGCGCTTCGAGCTGAACTAAATCTTATAATGGAGAACACTATTCTATCAGAAGTCGATCCTCAAGATCCTCAACTATCTCAAAACAACATCAACTTCGTCAGCGTAAAAAGTATGAAACGCGTTCTGTCAGCAAGATAACCGCTAATACTTTTGAAATGAAAAAAATCAAAGAATCAAACTATTCGTTGGTTTAAATATTTATTGATAATTATGATCTGGAACATTTTACTGAACCATCAATGTGGAAAAGGCCACTCTCATTATTTAATGAACCATTAATTTTGTTTTCATCATAGTGAGGAGAATGCTACACCCTTGGACCAGCGGTATAGGTGCATGATTATTACCGAAACGTACGCGATTCAACCGTCTACGGCCGGCGCAAAACAACACGAAATTAGAGAGAAAGCTATCGGGGAGCATTTTGCAAAGTCGCTGAAAAGGCCTGCCGAGAATACGGCGGTAACAGAAAGAGCGCTTCGAGCTGAACTAAATCTTATAATGGAGAACACTATTCTATCAGAAGTCGATCCTCCAGAGATTTTAGATGATTTTTTTTTCAATAATAGATCAGGATCATACTATATATTTTTTTTCCTTCTTCTTTTTTCTTCTTCTTCTTCTAAACACAACTCAAATAAAAGATTGTAAAGTTCCCATTATATATGTTGTAGTCTCCAGTTTATTATTAAACGTTACTCTCTTGAATAGAAAAAATGACAAATTCACAAACACAAGTAAAATTCACAAACACAAGTAAGTATTATATTTTAACACACACTATCTCTCTCTCTCTCTCTAATCACTTTATTAATCATGGATTTTGTTATTGCTATCATTTACAAAGATCGCTACCTAAACTAAGTAGAAATCGTTTTCTATTATATACATCAAACTGGATGCTTAAATTGCGAATGCGGGCGCAAAGTTTCTGAAAATATAGAAGCAAAAGTACAAGAACATTTTTATAAATCTTTCGAACTATACATGTCAAGAATGGCTCATGAAGAAAGTGTAAAGAAAGAAAAAAAAGAAGAAGAAAAAGAAGATGAAGAAGACACTTATAAGTATTTCTTTGAGATCGAATTCGATCAGGATTTTACTACAGAGGGTTATGATCAAACGTTTGATTTAGATCAATTTGTATCAAAATAAAATGATGTATTAGAAAATAATTAAAAAAAAACCGATGTGGAAATCTATTGTGAATGATGTATTTGATTGTTTGTACTAATTACTCTATATGAAGAAAAGAATATAATTTGTTTTTAAATGTACAATTGTATTTACATACGTTTGTCTTGAGTGCAACATGCACTCAATTGTGTAGGATTATAACATGCGGTGTTTCTATCATTGCGAAATATCAGCTTTGCAGGATTGTATGATTAACTACCAATTGGAGATGGTGGTTAGAAAAAAGTAAGTGAATCAAGCCTCCCATAGTTGAGAGCTTCGCGCTGTAGAGTGATGGATCGCCAACAACAAATTGTACGTAGGGAAGCCGATTCAATCTCTGGCTCTGTCTCATCTCTTTTCGAAAGATTAGAGAAGTATAGAATTAAGCAATTACCAGACCTTCCACCCGATTCCTCGATTGATACAATTGAAGAAAACCAAAATCATGTGAGTAATATTTCTATATATGAAGAAAGTATAACGAGAAGTAGTAATGGTAAATGATTCAATTTTTATTCAACTGACTGATCGAAACCATCTTTTGTGACTATCAATATCGACAACAATTTTCTTATTTCACAACAAAAATCATATCGCTATCGAGTCAATAGGCCGGTCCATTAAAAAGTTCATCTATATCGTTACGCTCAAAGTCTTGTAACACATATGTAGGTATTTCGTTTACATCCACGTCAAGGTTTTGTAATCTTCTATTGCTGTTCTCTCCATAGTCTTGACGCTGTGGTACATCCATTTGGTTGTGTTCCCTGGATTGCTGCTGTGGCTGGTATGCACTTGCTAAATGTCTTTGTCCTCTTGATGGTTCCACTTCTCTACTAGGATATGGTTGATATCTTTGTGTTTTCCGATGCTCTACTTTCCTCACTGTGTTGTACTGCATCTTATTATGGGAGGCCATTTGCGCAAGACGCTGGAGTTCAGCATGGATCATATCTTGATTGCTTAGAAGTTCCCGCCATTCTTGCACAGAAAGCGTGATTCCTTGTTTTTTTGGAAAAATCTGTCCTGTCTGTTTGTCCTGAAACTGTTTTCTTATATGAATTTTTGGCTCTCCTTTGAACTCATTGGCATATAAACGAAAACCTCGTGTTCCAAGGACTATAGGAAATTCAGAAGACATAATGCTTTTTCAAATATTATCACTGTTCGTTTTCAATAGTTGAAGTGAATGACCGAATCAAAATTCTATCCCTTAAAGAAAACTCACGATTATATGACTTAATTGGTTTAAGAATTTCATTCTTTAGATAGTTAAGAATGTAAAACTATGCATGTTTTAACTGTTTTAATAATTTTAAGCATAGACTTTTAGAACATTTTTCAAATGGCCAAGAATGTCACACATGATGAATTTTAAACCAATGCATTTTCAGCCGGCTCAAGAATATCAGGTACATTCTCCAGAAGTTCAATAATTTCCCTTTTCATTTTCATGCATTCTTTGGACCTCTAGAACGTGACATTGTACTTCCGGTGCATTCTTAAGGACCATAAGAATGTGACATTTTACTTCCGTCGCCAAAGGGGGGTGGTAAACTACTAACAACTTACTGCGGACCTTGAAACGACACTACGGGAACTTAAAGTTCAGAAAATGGAAAGTTCAGAACCCCGCCCGAGTTCTATAAACGATTCTGGGACAAGCTCGGTACGGAACTAGTCGCAGTCTTGAACGAGGGGTATAAGAAGGGCCACCTCGCCCCGACACAACAAGAAAGTGTCATCCGACTACTGTACAAAAAAAAGACGACAGAACTTACTTAAAAAACTGGCGACCAATTTCACTACTGAACGCGGACTATACGATTGCTACGAAAATGCTGACTAACCGACTGAAACGAGTACTAGAGGTTTTAATTTACGAAGACCAGACATGCGCAGTACCGAACTGAGACATCAGTAACAACCTAAACCTGATAACTGAAGGGACGTACTGGACTACACGGACAGAACCCAAGAAACCGGTATCTTATTGAGCCTAGACCAGGAAAAAGCTTTCGACCGCGTAGACCGATCACTGCTGCATAACGTGTTACGTCGATACGGATTCGGGCCATCTTTCACACGATGGATCAGTACAATCTATGTCGGCCTTAGTGCACAGGTTATATGCAACGGAGAGTTGACAGAAAGCATCCCACTAGAACGAGGTGTACGACAAGGCTGTCCCCTTTCCCCTGCACTATATGTGCTTTTGGCAGAGGTACTCGGCGAAGCCATCAGAGGCGACCCAAACATTACAGGGTTCTCGTTACCAGGAGGGTTCTCGTTACCAGGGGCAAAGGGGAAAGAATTTCGCCTAGCACAATACGCTGACGACACGACCGTATACATTAAGACGTACAGATCCCTACAACAGGTACTACTATCGTGAAGCTAGGAACGCTTGAGAATCATAATATCTCAAGATATATTTTATCTAAAGAGTTACAATAGTAACGCTACGCGAACTGGAAGTTTGTACTTTCACTGTACAAACGAACTAAGTCTTATGTCAGCAGTGACCAATACAAATTTACTCAGTCAACAAGCTGAACAAATAGAGCTAACGTACTTCCCAAGAACATAGCATTTCAAAAGAATAATTACTTGACCTAAGACCTTGCGCAGTAGAGTACAAACTGCGATGCCACGTATATGTTTACCAACTTAATCAGTTACAAGATCTGAGTCTTCAAACTCATACAGTTTGATAACTATCGAAGTATATCCATATTTCAGTATTCTGTTATTATTCAATTGTCAGATACTCTTACTAGCAATCGAAATAACATTGGATAATCTCGTTATCAAACAGTAGAATCAAATCTAATCCTAAAGCAAATACGCCTAGATTATGCATTCATTCTGACACGTGACCTATTAGCGTTTGACAATGAGATCATTATAAAAGAAGCGCGCAGTCAATATGACTTATCCTTCACTTCAGCTTCACCTAGAACACCACTGTTAACCGATGTAACTCAAGTCCCAGAGCTTTCAATAAAGACCAGTACCACAACCAACTCTCTACTGTTTAAGCTATTCTTACATTGGAAGAGAACCCGAGGTAGTCTACAGTCAGGTATAAACCGTGTGCAATGTGTTGAGCAAAGCGTGCATTAATGTATCAGCCAATGTTGTGTATGATCAAAAACCACAAACTGTGCATTTAATGTTATCTCTCATGTTAAATGTCACCATTTTTCATATGTACTTCATTGTAACAATTCATCCTTCCACATGTTAAACGTGTATCACGATTCATTTTGTTTTGAATGATCAGAAACTGATTTCGGTGTTGTTAGTGAGCTCTATTGTTATTCAGTATTTGTACAAGTCGTAGTTTCCATACAATTATTTTTTCGTGTGATAAACAAACAAGTATTCACAGTGTATCTGCGATCAGGAAAAAACACTATTTCTTCGTCAAAACAGTGCACCAACCCTATCCATAAGAAAAAAACGAAAGAACCAGTTACAATGGCAGTATCAAAGGAAGATTTCGCGTTATTAAATGAGAAGTTGATCAATAGTTTTCAAGATTCCATACAAAAGTTAGAGAACACTCTGACCGAACACAATAAACAAACTCATGTTGATTTAAATGCGGTAAACACGACCATGAAAGATAACGCTGATAAACCTAATTATTTCGCGAAAGGGGGACATCCTTAGGACGTATACCGACTTTTTCGGGTAAAGAGAGTGAAGCCCTAGAATTCGTTGAGCAATTTAAGAGCTTCAGTGATTTCTGTGGATGGAAATCTGAGCAAGGACTAGCGACATTCCCGCTGGCCCTAACCGAGTCAGCTCGAACCTGGTTCTATACTCTTGATCATAAATACTCAACCTTTACAGAGCTATGTAACTTGTTTAAGGAAAGATTCTTATCAAAAAGTGACGAATGGCTCCTTCGCCAAGAATTGAACGATAGGAGACAACGTGCCAACGAATCTGTGTTAGAATATAGCGGATATATTTTGAAGCGTTGTCAACGACTAGAGATTTCAAGAGCAATTGCATAAGTTGATCCAGGGATTTTTGCCAGCAATACGAGAACATGTAATACTAACTCAACCTAAGACAATCGACGAAGCTATAACCATTGCTAAAATCAAATCATCTATGCAAACACAACACTCTGCCGCGGTCACTTCCAAGGATTTAGCCATGTTACAGGAGAATATGATTTCTGCATTTCAAAAAGTATCTACAGGAACTCGTTCACTTAAGGTAGCTGCCTTTGACCAAGAAACACGTCCGGAACAAATTCCAGAAATAGGGAACTTAATTAAGACCCAAGTTCAAAACGAAATGAAACGTCTTGATCTAGTGCCTAGACAACAAACTCGATTCCGCTCGGGCGAACAGAGATTCCAATATAATAATCGTGGGGATTTTGGGAAAACAACCAGTAGGACAACCATGGGGCAAATTATATGCTTTAAGTGTCAATGAGTCGGTCATTATTCCAGAAATTGCCCGGAGAATAGATTTCCAAACAGACAAGGTTTTCAATCAGGATATGGTGTTCCGAGGTCAGATTTAAACCCAAGAGGGGGGCAAAGGGGTTCGCAGTTTGCTCCCCGCAGACAATAGATAGCCAACATACAAGACAAAAACCCTTTCCACCGAATATTTCGAATCAGAATTCTACAGAAAACACAATTTCCAGTAATCACAAAGAAACGCAGGAAACACAAGACGTAAAAACCATATTTCCAAACTTAGCAAACATCCCTAAAAGAGCAGCTTTACGTACCAATAAGAACAATAGAATCAGTAAACACAGCCTTGATAAACCCAAAATAAGTGTTAAAAGTAATTATGAAAATTTTGCTGTGAATAACAAGTCGAAAATTGCTCCTTTTGTTACACCACCTGTGTCCACAAAGCAACCAACTGTGTTTGATCGCCTTGAAGTTACTGGATTTACATTTCCTACCCTTAATGAAACTAACCTTCCGTTGCCTACAATCAATACCATTTCATTTCCTAAAACTTCCGTATCTCATGTTACCAAAACACACCTTCCAGATTCGAATATTCAATTATCTGAAAACACTATGCCTAGTAGTAAAGAGGGACAGAATACCACACCTTACACAAATACTTTTGTTCTTTCCAAACCACTAATTACTAGTCACCGATCGCGACTAGAAACCGCACTTGCTAATTCAGATTTGAGGACGCAACAACACACCAAGTCAATATTCTATAAGGTTTGTTCGATTAGCTTATCTAAGTTACTTACTACATTCTATTTTATTTTGCATTTCTGTTTCGACTTAGCTGCGCGATTATGTGATTTCGTTAATCCATGCGCGATACATTTTGATAGCGCTTGTGATATTTCTATGCCTATTTATCAAGATCTTAGTAGTTACATGCGATCAGCTTTTATTCAACTCGCAGATTATTTCGTGGTTCCAAGTCACAATGGATTAAAATATCAACTACTAATTAACAAACCAGATCCTAGACCTACAGGGTTAGTTAAAGACTCACAGAATGTTGTCGAAAGCTTGTGTAATGTTGATTTTAAGTTTGACCTTCATAGCCTTCTAGTACAAGGATCAATTTATGACAATAGTTTTTCATTTTTGATCGACACCGGGGCAATGGTCACTTTAATACATTCTAAGTTATTACAATCACGATTGGGGAGGAAACTTATACTTGTATAGCTTTTGTTGCTGATGCCATGACTTATGATGTTATCCTAGGCAAGGATTTCTTAAACCATTTTGACGCTTTAATAAACTTTAAGGATTCTCGTTTACAGTTAACACAGCCAAAGGGGCCTACCTTTGATTCGGTTCAAATAACGCCATCGGTCAACAATGCTACGGTCCATGTCTTAGACACGATCGAATTACCAGCACGATCTGAGACTATAATCCCAGGCAAAGTTAGGGGTTCACTCTCCGGAACAACAGGTATTATTGAACCGCGAAGAGTTTTGGCAGACAAATTTAATATTTGTGGAGCTTCAAGTCTCGTAACTATGTCTTCAGACTGGACGGTTCCCGTACGATTATTAAATCCAACTACAGAATCTGTAAAATTGTATCGCAACGTGGCATTAGGCATTTTTATTCCTTTAGACAATCACGTCGTGAATTCAATTAGTAATTCCGTACCAAGTGAACCCCCAAGGGACGCTCCTACCAAAACAAAGGATATTAAGGTCGACCTGTCACAATCCGATCTCGACAAAGATCAACAAAGTCAATTACAAGCTCTCTTGACAGAATTTCATGATATTTTTGCTCAGTCAAATTATGAACTAGGACGGACGGAATTGGTTACACACCCCATAGACACAGGGGACACCGCACCGATAAGATCTAGACCTTACCGGGTATCAAATAAACAATGCGAAGTTATTGACACTCATGTAAAGGACATGCTCGATAGACAAATAATATCGTATTCGGTCTCCCCTTGGGCTAGTCCGGGTGTGTTGGTACATAAGCCCAATGGTAATACCCGATTTTGTATCGATTATAGGAAACTAAATGCGGTAACCAAAAAAGATTCCTTCCCTCTCCCGAGAATAGATCAGACAATTGATAGCATGGGAGGTTCACAGTATTTTTCCACAATGGATCTATTGTCGGGTTATTGGCAAATTGGCATGGCAGAAAGATCAAAGGAGCGCACCGCCTTCAATACCTATGGTGGCCTCTATCATTTCAACGTATTACCTTTTGGATTAAGGTGACTCCGTTATCATTCTCGGCGCACTCGTCTATGACAAACTTTGGGTCATGACTTCCTCTGCTTTTATGCAATTGCCATAAAACATTGGCAACAATTAGAGCTTTCATTCACCTAATATACAATATAATTCGATTGCACTGCAGAACATTTTTTTAAATAATATTAGAACTTAAGTAAACTCAATATTTTGGATAAAATTGGATAT
Organism: Actinostola sp. cb2023; assembly: GCA_033675265.1. NCBI lineage: Eukaryota > Metazoa > Cnidaria > Anthozoa > Actiniaria > Actinostolidae > Actinostola > Actinostola sp. cb2023. The sequence goes on along the minus strand of JAUJYZ010000065.1, from coordinate 209,088 downwards.
TGCGAAAAATCTGTCCGTTTTTTTTTGGATGAAAGTTTTGGAATCACTTTATATTGACATAATTCATAACCTGACCAAGTTTTAGCAAAATCGTTGGAGCGAAAGCAATCGTTGGAGCTAATTTCCGTGCTTAATTTTGGTTGTTTTCATGCGGCCGTTGATAGCTCATGGCTTTCAGGTCAATTGCCTGAACCCCATGACCTACCACGAGGATATTTGCGACATGTTTTCGTCTATACGTTGTATGACAGCGGTTATCCGTCTCTCGCAGAAATTTATAGCCTACCTCATCAATACAGGATGTTAACACAGACGATGTCTCGTGAACTTTTCTTGCTATACAGTCAAATGTTGGAGATTGAACAAATTCGTCGGTCATAAATGAGCTTCTTAAGTTAACTTTCTTCTCTCTCTTTTCATCACATAAATTATGGCACCTACTCCGTGCAGCATTTGCCACAACATTCAGGCGCCGCATGAGCCACCAAACCCATGCAGTCGCCTTTCATGTTGTGGCGAGTATATGCATGAAACATGCATTCTATATGCCATCCTGAGACGAAATTCCCAAACCTGTCCCCTATGTAGGCGTCCTGTGACGCCTACAAGGGACCCTGAACACCCACCCCCTGGACCGAGTGGTCCTTACCCGTTCCTTCTACGTGTAATGGCGTACTCACCCTCTCTAATGCATCGACTAGAGATGGTGAGGACCGCCATGCGGGAGGAATGGGGGGTCATTGTCCAGGGGCCCTTCTAACTAACATGACAAACAACAACGTACGACACAACTGGCAACTTACTTATAAACAACAACAACAACAACAACAACAACAACAACAACAACAACAAAAAGGTGCAAGAACGGACTACAGGTATGAACAGTGTGCGAGAACGACGGACAGAGAATGAACAATTACAAAAAAAAAAAAACACAACAATACCAAACAAACAAAGCAATGTACGGACAATACGACTACCTGGTTACCAACTCACTAACTTGACATACTATACTTTGACTTTAACAGACATCAATATGTACCTTCACATCTTTCTTTTCTTCTGCTTTCACCTAATTGCTACTAACGAATTTGATAACACTGGCAAGACTGTAACCTTTTATCCATCGTCTCTCATGATAGCTCACAATGCCCGACCGATTATTTTTTACCGCGATACGCATACTATCAATTTGAATTTGAAACTACCAGCCACTCAATTTGGAAAACCGCCTACAGTTACAATTCAATGTTCACCGGCTCAGAAACATTTCATGGATAAGGTTTTGGGCTCTCTCAGGTAGGCACACCTTGATATTAGACGTTTGTTATCTCTCCCAGGCTTTACACACCTTTTGGAATGCGATAGTTATTTGAAACGATCATATGAGGCTGACACCCAGTTAGTTTCACAAATGGTTTTTAAATTATTTATCGTCCAACATTACGTGCTTGTAAAGTTTGGGCCATCAGTCATTGTAAGAAAATTGACCCACATGAGAAAATATGGTTAAAACGTCTATCTCGCGCTAAGCGTAGTACTTGGGCCTGTCATGCGGGTGCCCTAGGCCTTATCAGGAAAATATATACCACATTCGGTGGTTCATGTAATTCAGACAAACTCGTCGGATTAAAGAAAACACTAACTGACCTCACGGACGCCTTACAAGATGAACATACGCTCATCACTACTGTCAACGGAAAGACAGTACAGTTACTCAAAATTACGGACCACTTGACTTCTAGAATTAATACCTTAGGTAGCGGTCTTTCATCTATAGACGCTACACTGACAAAATGGAAGGCACAAATTAACGATTTTGGAAAGAAGGAAAAATGTCACTATGACTCCATTTTGGAATTCTCATCGCGATATTCATCCGAATCTACTAAAAGGTTTAATTCATTACTTAGATTTTTTGAAATCCAAGACATTTTTCACCAATTTGCACGATTTCAAGGGAAAGAGCTAGTAGGGTACAATGATTTACCTGAGTCATTGGCCTCTACACTCTCCTCCCACTTACAGAAACAACGCAAATTCAGATACACAGCAAAAGCTTTGGCGGATGGTTTTCCTATTTTAATGAATCCAGTCACTTCACACTCTCCTAACTTTTCCACGTGTTGCCACAAAAACATTATTCTGTACCATTGAATATTTGTCTCCTATCACCTATCAAGCTAACAGACAGTGCTATGCTGGACCACTAACACGTAATGATCTTGTTCTTGTCTCTTGCTCTGATTCTATAATTGTTTTCAAGGCTGATACATTAACAAAATGCTTAACCCAACACGGTACATTAGTTTGTCCTGAAACTGTGACTCGACGATCCCAAGACAGCTCTTGGCTTTGACTACCTTGGACACCTGGTTCTACTGTAACCTTCCCTCGTACACACTCGACTACTACGTGTGATGCCACAGACCACTTATTTCACCTCGGAGGCAGATACTACCTCTCTACCAGAAAACAGACCATCCAACTCAGCACCGGACCACTTCGTATGTCTCCCCTTGCAGTATACCAAATTCCTTGCAATGCTACATCAGATGATCTCACTACTGGATTTGGTTCCTGTCCCTCTACAATCACCATTACGTTTCCCATCTTACGCCGTAAAGTCATCAAGTACGTCCCATGGACTCCAACCGACAACAACGCCACCATACAGCTTCACTACCAGTCCCTTGGCATCCCTCCTCTATTGAAACTCAATAAAACGGTACTCAACGCCTTAGACATAACATTTCACCGCCTCGATGGAGACCTTGCTAACAAGCTACAGAAAGTTAGAACAGATATCGATCGCATCCACGAAGTCAACAACACACCAACAGCTGTAATACTTGCATCCATCGCCATCTGTCTCTCACTCATCAATGTCATCGTATTCATTGTTCTATGCTGTTATCACCGTCAACGCCACACCAGTAACCTGGATTTAGTCCACTATGTCAGAGCAACTCCTCCTCAACAAGCCTATCCTCCACACCAAGATCCACACAACGAAGCCCTCCATATCATCGATAATTGTCCAGACTGTGGAATACCTCCGCCCCATGACAGTGACAACAACGACAACGAAAACTAAAGTCAAGCTGCAAGTTCTTCCAAGACATACTTGCAAGCCTGAAGAATTTCCAAGCATCGAAGCCACAGACAACGATATGTACAGACGAGATTCATCCAAAACGAACTTTGACAATAGTCAATTTAGACAGCTGTAGGCAGCTTAGACAGCTTATTTATTCATATTTATTCTTGTCAACTTCTAAGAATGGTTCTAACGTTTTATTAAATCTTTCAGATTTATTTTGCCTTCAAGGTTAAGAAGTTCTCAGAGGTATTTTAAAATTATTATCAGGTATAATTTTTCAGTATTGTAAACTTCTTACAATATTACGGTGTCGGGATTTCTATATTCAACTTTCAATTTTCGATATTTTTAACATTTTTGGTGCAGGGAATACACTATTTAATTTCAAATCCACACAAAAAATTAGCATAAAAATTATCATGTCATCGTTTAAGCATTGAAAAAAAACAGAGTACTGTCGATCTTTTTTGTTATATATCCCAACTCTTGTCTCGCAGAGCTCGAATGTGACATGGGGGATGTATCGTGAAGCTAGGAACGCTTGAGAATCATATCTCAAGATATATTTTATCAAACGAGTTACCATAATAACGCTCCGCGAACTGGAATCTTTGTACTTTTACTGTAAAAACGAACTAAGTCTTATGTCAGCAGTGACCAATACAAGTTTACTCAGTCAACAAGCTGAACAAATACAGCTAACGTACTTCCCAAGAACATAGCATTTCTAAAGAATAATTACTTGACCTAAGACCTTGCGCAGTAGAGTACAAACTGCGATGCCACGTATATGTTTACCAACTTAATCAGTTACAAGATCTGAGTCTTCAAACTCATACAGTTTGATAACTATCGAAGTATATCCATATTTCAGTATTCTGTTATTATCCAATTGTCAGATACTCTTACTAGCAATCGAAATAACATTGGATAATCTCATTATCAAACAGTAGAATCAAATCTAATCCTAAACAAATACGCCTAGATTATGCATTCATTCTGACACGTGACCTATTAGCGTTTGACAATGAAATCATTATAAAAGAAGCGCGCAGTCAATATGACTTATCCTTCACTTCAGCTTCACCTAGAACACAACTGTTAACCGATGTAACTCAAGTCCCAGAGCTTTCAATAAAGACCAGTACCACAACCAACTCTCTACTGTTTAAGCTATTCTTACAGTAGCGTCAGAACATGGTATTTCGCGCTTAATGTAACTATCGAGAACTTCAATCAGTTATCCACACTTTTCACCCGAAATTTCCTTTCAAAAACAGACGATTGGGTTTTAAGACAGGAGTTGGGGCAACGAAAACAGCTCCTCTGTATCACATAATCCTGTGTCAGCTCTTACTAACCAAGATTTTGAAAATTTACAAAAAGGTTTCGTACGAGAACTTAAAAATCAACGACCAGCACAGTTTTCTGACACTCAGAACTTAAGGCAAATAATTCGCGATGAATTACGTGATTTCAAACCAATGCAACCGTCCAGTCTCTGACCGTTTCATTCCACGCTCTCATTTCAATGATCGGGAAAATTTTGGACGTGGATCGGCGAGGACAACGGACGGCAACATAATTTGTAGCCATTGTAAGAAAGTAGGTCACCACTTCAGAACGTGTAGATCGCGCCAACAAGAATATTCAGGCCCGTCTCAACAAAACTATCGCCCTCAAAATCAGTTTCACGATAGAAAAAATCCACAGGGTCGTTTTGTTCGTTCACCTCAACATTTTAACCAAACTCGCTCGCAACAGTCAAACTATTAATGGGTACGGGAAAACGGGAATTCCGGCAGGCCCAAAACGATATAACATTTTCAAAATCTAATCCTAAAGCAATCAACTTTCAAAAGCCTAATTTTCATCCTAATGAAATTGCAAATCACCATATTCACAATCCAAAAGCAGCTGCTAAACGTGTAACTTTTCCTATCCCTTCGGTTAACATTGTGGGCAAACACCCACTTCCAAGTACACAAACTAATTTAGCTGAACAAACAGTTAATAGTTCTGAGCTCGTTTTCCCGAACGAGGCTCTAATTGACTCTTCCGCAAATAACAATGGTTCTTTTCCTGTAAGTCAACACAAGGATGCCGCTGTTTGTTCAACAGAAAATAGTAATTCATACATATTTACCAACCAAGATTTTAATTTCACAATTCCACTTTTACACATATCTGATAACTCGGACTACACTAAGGTTGAAGTTAACAAAAATCCTTTTACTGATGATAACCTTGTTTCCTTAGAAGAAGTTTCAATAGATACTCAGGTCATTACTGATGATCAAAGTAATACTAGTGCTTTTATAATAGCATCGTTAGTCACTTGTAATCTCCTTAATCCTTTATCTCAGTGCAAACGTTCTATTGCACATGGAATATCCAATATGTTCCTATTTATGTTTCTTATTTTGCCATTCTTTACAACAGTATTAACTGTTGCCAAGCGACAAGCTTATCGAGTATTTAATTTTATTCGAAATATCAAACTCACTTGTGCACAGACTATTATTCACTATAGTCATATTTTTAGTGGTACCGTCCACAATTGTTTACAGGCAAAGACAGCCTCACAAACGTTTAAATCCACCTCAATGGGTGAAGATACAAATTTAAATACAACACAGAAGAAATAAATTATTCATAACAATATTGATAATATTGACACAAGTGTTACAAGTTTACCTTCGATTTCTGAAGATGCCATGGACGATACACTCAATGACGATTTAAATGCAATAAGTTTTCCTCAGCGCACATCTAATTTATCAATCAAAGGCACAGATTTTCCAGAGCAATACAAAGATATTATCGATCTGAAGAATTCATGTTTTCATTTCACGGAGAAGATCACTAGGCCTCCATCCAACATAATTGAACAACATGCTGTATCTAGCTGCAGTACCGTTAACACAATTGACACTTTCGTACTACCACTTCGCTTTGAAACAGTTATCTCAGCCCATTTGCAAATTCCTTTTGATCCTGGGATAGCAGTTCTATGCCTTTAGAAACGCACACTACACGACATGACCAACATACTCAAAGACGAACGTACACTCATACGTACTGTCAATAGTAAAACCGTTCATATCAACCAATCAAAATTACAGATACTCTTACGTCACGTATTAACACAATCACTGACTCCATAGCTGCCATTGACAAAACTTTTAAAACATGGACCAAACAACTGAACAATTTCGGAAGGACGGAAAGTTGTCATTACCACTCAATTCTAGATTTTTCTTCAAAATTTTCTTTCGAATCTAGTAAAGTATTTAACGCTATTTTGCGTTTTGTGGAAAGTCAAGATATTCTGAACCAATTTGCACAGATTCAAAACAAGGAACTTATAGGTTTCAATGATTTACCTGAATCCCTTGCATCTGCCCTTACGGCACAATTACAAAAACAATGCGATCTGCGTTATACTGCAAAAGCACTTGAAGAGGGATTCCCAATACTCATGAACCCTGTAACTGATTACAAACACCGTGACAGATCCATTTCATTACATACTCTCATTACCTTACCACGTATCACATCCCAAACTTCCTTTTGCACTATTGAATATCTTCAACCATTAACCTACCAAACTAAGAATAATTGTTACACTAGTCCTATAATCCATAACGACTTAGTACTAATCTCTTGCACTAACTCTAAAATCGTGCTGCGAGCTGATGCGCTAACCAAATGCTCTGAACAGCGTGGCACATTGACAGTTCTTGACTTGGTCTGCCGTGGTCCGTGGGATCCACAGCAACGTTCCCACGCCACCATACTCCTACCACTTCTACTATCTTCGACCCCCTCGTTCATCTTGGTGGTCGCTATTATTTGTCTACAACTGAACACACTGTCCACCTTACCAAAACAACGCTACGTATGACGCCATTATCTATTTATCACATCCCATGCAACGAATCAGCTGATGTACTACAGACAGGATTTGGCTCTTGTCCTCATTCTACCATTATTCAAACGTCGTGCCTTAACGTACATCCAATGGACTCCAACCACTAACGATTCTGCGTTGGACCTCCACTATCAGTCATTGAACATTCGTCCACCTCTCAAGATCAACAAAACAATCCTCAATGCTTTGGACCAGACTTTCCATCGTATTGACGGGAACATTATAACAAAATTAAAGAAGGTACGACAAGATATTGACAGTATTCACGAAACCACCTCCACATCAACTGCTCTCATCGTTGCATCAATTGCATTGTGTGTTGCGACAATGAACGTCATTATACTCATCACGTTATGTTGTTACCAACGTCGTATAAGACGCGAACCCAACAACATGTCATTAGTACACTATGTTAAAGACCAAGACCAACACCAGGACCAAGAACAAGCTAACCAACCTCTCAACACGTCATCATGCTGCCCAGACTGCGGATCTGCACTGGATGACGCCCCAGAAGACAACGAAACTCAACTACAACTGCAAGTAGATAGTTAAACCAAAAGAAACAAAAACACTGACCTGTTAGGAACACGAACTGCCAGTTTGCATTAATCTCATCATATTACTATACAATCATGTTTCAGTGTAGGTATATATTTGCCTATTTGATTGTTTTCAACAACAACAAAACAAAAATCAGTATCATTTTCGGTGTAGGGATAATATTTAACCTCATTTAGCCAACTACTGTAGGATTTATCCGCAAAAACAGTTTATTTATATTATATCTAAGGTGTAGGGTATTATTTCTTTCAAAACACAAAAAGAGGATTTTTGGATCATGTTTAATTTTCATTTGTCGAAAATAGGCATATTGCTCATTAGTGTCTATTGTTTGTTCAACCAACATGGCTGCCGTGTCTTTATCTCTTGATTCTCAAGGGATTGATTGCAAAACAATAATTATATAGACAACCACTGGAATTGAGCAAGCGTGCACTCTGATTGGCTACTCTACTAGTACGCTATCAGCTCATACCACGAGTAGAGAAAGTTGGAGATTTTCAACAATGGCAGACCGGTTTTGCCAAACTAAAAATTAAAACAAAATAATGTTATATTTCTCACAATCCAGTGGTTAGGGCTCTTTGTCCCTGTTGCCCCGGGACCCCGAGCACTTGGATTTGATGGTGATCCCCAAGAGGTTATGAGACCCCCTCCTGGTTGGCACGAGCACATGAATCGCAATCGTTAAGCACAGCATCCTCAGGTTTCAGCCTGGTAGCCCAGGTTGAATGTATATAAACTTATTTATCGCACCATATAATCTAGTGGCTACTTTCTCAAATCAAGCGTCTAGTATGTATATTAATAATTAATTATATTAAACAAAGTGTCTAGATAGCCGGCAGCCGGTCAAGGTCCATGTTTGACTCAATGGCCCGGCGGCTGTTTAAATATAACAAGGACTTAGTTGGATAGGATTAGGGGAACGGTAGGGTTAGGCATTGAAGTGATCATTTGGTGCCAGTCGTTCAACTCTTGGCGTCGTTGACTAATTTTTTTTCTAAGTGAGGAGAACCAAAATCCTCAAACATTTCTAAGTCTCACTCGTGTGTACATAGTTGGTTAACCCGTGTACGATGATACTACTAAAAAATCAGACTGCCGGCCATTTAGTCAAACGAGGTATTATTGTTTCAGTTCACAATTAGCTAGTTGATTGTTAATTTCTAGTTGACAGAATGTACATGTAAATTACATATGATCAATAAAAATAAAAATAATAATAGTAATAATTCTTTAATACAAAACTGTTCGTTTGGCAAAACCGGTTTGCCATTGTTGAAAATCTCCAACTTTCTCTACTCGTGGTATATGAGCTGATAGCCTACTAGTAGAGTAGCCAATCAAAGTGCACGCTTGCTCATATCCAGTGGTTGTTTATATAATAATGGCGTATATATTAAGAGTTCATGATATATAAGGAAAAATCAATCATTTTAAAATTAAACGAGATTAGACGAGATCTGGCGAGATTTCATTAAAACTGATGCAGGATCAGGCGAGATCAAGCGAGATCAGGCGAGATTTGGACCAATAACAAACCTTAAAATGATGCTACTAATCTTGTCGTTAGGATAATATGAGTTTTTCCTTATATAGATCACCAATCACTTGTAATTCTTACATCATCTAGTTAGAACCAGCTTGGCGAGTTAACTACGTCATAACTATGAAATGCTAATTAGTTAGTGTCAATACAACCACCTTTAAAACACACTTTAACACACCTTAGGACTATGTGATAAAGGTAGAATCGCCATTTCACTATGACAACCTTGCTCATTGCTAGTAATGAACAACATTCAATACTCATTATCTTCCTAAAACACAGCTGTTGGATGTTCAATAGGACTAATGAGTGACGCTACCAAAGTCCAGGTCAAAGTCCATGGTCCAACTCAACGAAACATGTGTTATGGAGCAAAAGTGCAGTTCAGTTAATCTTTACTTAGTTTAGGACTTTTAAAATTAGTTTAAACCATTTAATTATCTTTACGTTACCAAGCAACTTGACCGTTAAAGATACAATACGGCCAGTAAGCGGTACATGTAGAGAAGCTCATATTTCATATTTCAACAAGAAACTAAGATTTATCTAGAATACAGAATGTTCACAGAATTCAAGATAGTTACCATAGTAACACGTGAACATCGTATTGAACAACAGCTCAATTAACACGTACGTCCAATATTCTAAAGGTGAGTAGATATGAAATGACAGTTCTGTGCCAGGTATGTACCGGTATTATCGGCATTCACACCAAATACCGGTACAATTAAACGCAGCTTGGTCCCCAGTATACGGTATAAGGGCAGCTTGGTCCCCAGTATACGGTATAAGCGAGGTCCCCGATGCCGGCATAAGCGAAGCGTGGTCCCCGGTAGTGTTAGACCAGCCGGCCGAAGCCTTTTTTTTGTTTTCGCACTTCAATTTTCTTTTTCTTTTTTATATATATCCAACTTGAGTTCACTTTATATAAAGCGTGCATCCTCGAAAATCAAATGATCTTGACCATTATTTCGCTGATCTACTGTTGGATTCGAGACTCATCTTCAGCAGAAGGTTATCATGGACCCCTTTACACTGACAGAGAAACTTTTCGTTAGTACCTATGCGGTGGAAATATGTAAGCAACTTCAGTGTTGTGGTTGCAAGCTGACTGAAAGATTGGAATGCCTGATGTTAACCGAAGATGAGAAGATAGAAATCAATTTCCAAGAAGCTCTTAGAAACGTTAACTTTGAAAGTGCAAATAGAAGGGTTTTGGATAACCTCACACCCTTTCAATTTTCAGCCAGAACAAAGACAGGGTTATACCAATGGTTGAACAGCAAGCCTGCATTAAATCGCGACATATGTGAAAAGATTAAACAAGTAGTTAAAGTTATCCGAATGTACTGACTAATCAAGAACAATAATAATAAAACCAATTCTCATCAAAACCCCGTCTGTTGTTCTTTTATTTAAAGTTAATTTCATAGAAATTGGAATAAAAATGACCGTTTTGAGTAGGCGCGTTTGCTGAACAATAGTTGTATACAAATTGTTTAATTGTTAAATATTAACAAATTATAACAAAGACTTCTGCCAGTTATTTCTCCAGCTCAGAAAAATGATGAAAAAATGCGCGCAAATTATGTAAATCAAACCGTCATTTCCCTCATGTCAATCACGTACGCCTTAGTTTAGAAAGTAAAACAAGTGTAACCACTACATCCCTTAACCATGAATCGCCACACTGCTATCAACCACTCACAAAAAAATCCAAACCAAAAGTCATACTTTAGATGTCACCATAAATCCGTAGATGATCTCATTGAAGAAACAATCAAGTACCCCTCCTCAAGTTCCCCCCACCCAACTCATCCTTCAAGGTAGGTAGTTTGATTTGGTTTCAGTTGTGATTACTTTTTGGATGGGTTTTTGTTTTTGTCTAATATATGGTATTAATATTATTAATTAACCAATTATCTCATTGTATTTCAGGTGGGTCTTCATAAAACATTTTGCACATACCATAAGAGTACATGGATTTAAGGGACGACCCTGTTATAAAGTAAAAGTCATAACGGAGCAAGGATATCTGGTAACAGCCTACCCAACCCCATAATAAAGACCAAGACATTACTTTTGTAAATATGTTTAATCTATAAATGAAATATGATATTCATAAAAACATTAAAAAATAGAAAAAATGAGAAAGAACGTAGGAAAGAAAGAATGAGATAGTGTCATATTAAACTAATAAAATAGAAAAGAACTCTAAAAAAAATCAAACTGACCACCTGCTGATTCTTTGTTCACAAAACAAAAGAAAACGAATAGCACGTGTTTTGTTTTTGAATTATTGGCGCGCACCTTCATGTGAAAGTTGTTAACTTTCAAAAACTTGGTACCTTGCAACATCGTTAATGATGACAATGCAAATGACGCTTGGGGTTTGGGTCATGAAGGTCAAGAACCTAGGCGACAACATCTAGAAGTAAATGGACGATTCATGGAAATACATAATAATGCGAATCAATCATGGGCAATTATGGACAATATCATTGAAGAAAGGAAAGAATAACATTTTATAACATTATAGTGTATGAAAACATTTACAAGAAGGCATGATCAAGAGAGACACAAGCGACAGTGTTAAAAAGAAAACCAGAAGAACCAGAAAAGCACTCACCTCCTGAAAAGAAACAGAAACTCACCGACAAAGAAGTGATTGAGTATGAAGTAAGTTAATTCCTATATATCTTACTCACAGTAATTAAAACACACACACACCATTTTAGCATGTTTACTGCATTTCAAAGATGTCACTCTTGACTGAACATATAAATTATATGACTACACAGGAACCCCAACCTATAAAAATACATAAATAATAAACAGGGATCCCACAATATTTTCTAAATTAACCCGTTGGTTTTGTTTCTCAGTTGAACCATATTCCTGAAGAAATGATGGAGGAGTATGAGGGACCCTTCTTCGGTGATGAAGAATTAGATGTAGGTAATACATATTTACAACTCTCTCTCTCTCTGTCTAGTTTGAATTATATTGATATATGTTGTTTATCAACAGAATCAATTGAGTGGTGGTGAAGTGGACTGTGCTTTGGACGACAATGCAACCACGTTCAAGTACACACCAAATAAAAAAGAAAAATACGACCTGCTTCTCACACTACAAGGGAAGAAAAAAACCCTCACAAAGAAACTCAAAACCCAACTTGAGAAACACCGAGGAATCAAGTGGTTTCTTTGCACAAAAGTTCAAATGATTAAATATTCTCCTGATGGAGAAGATCAAGTCTCCACCCCTCACTTCAGAAGCGTATGCAATACTACTACTAACCCCAACACTCTAGAAGAAGACTACAACAACGCAGTAGAAAAAATAAAATCCTCCTTCCTGGAGTTTCAACGGGAAGGGTCCGGCTGGCAACTCAGTCAGGTAATAATAATAATAATAATAATATATTTATTTTTTTAACACAAAACTCAAAGTGAATGATTTCTCTACAGGTCCTTCATCTTGAATTAGGAGTGGCTGTGTACACCCCCTGGAGAGAGCCAGCTACGTCCCCCTCCCGAAAAAGATCAAGAACAAGAAGGCAGTGTTAAACATCCAGAACGAAGACCCAAAATGTTTCTTGTGGAGTGTCCTGGCAACAAAACACCCCGTGGACCGACGAGACCACCCACATCGTGTCAACCACTACACCAGGTATGAAAGTGAGTTAAACATGACGGGGATGGAGTATCCAGTAAAAGTCTCCCAACTGAGAAAGTTTGAACGACAGAACCCCACCATCAGTGTCAACGTGTTTGGGTACGAACAGGATGAACTGTTCCCCCTCTACATCACCAAAGAGAAAAAGGAGTTACACGTTAATTTACTCCTCTACTCTCAAAGTGACCAGAGGCACTATTGTTTGATTAATAATTTTAGTAGATTAATGGGTAGTTTGACCAGGCATGATGGACATATGTACTACTGTATGTACTGCTTGCATGGCTTTGTCAGGCAAAATTTATTGGAGGACCATGAACCTCATTGTGGTCGTCACGGTCCCCAAAAGATCAGATTGCCTGACGAAGACCACGCTACCCTGGCCTTCAAAGAGGTACAAAAACAACTGAAAGTCCCGTTTCAAAAAACACAACACCATCAACCGTGTGGGTTTGGTTATACTGTGGTGTCCACCGTGGACCAGTATAACCAAGCCCCAGTGGTGTACCGTGGGGAGGATTGTGTCGATAAATTTTTAGAGAACCTACATTGTTCTGTAATTATTGTAATCAGTAGTTATTGTATCTAGTGGGCCAAATTGGTATCTAGTGGTATTGTTGTATTGCTGTATTTGTAAACCCACTCAAAATAAAGATTATTATTATTATTATTATTATAAGAGGAGAAACGAATTAGTGAAATTTTGAAAGTAGTTGAACCTATGGTAATCACGGGAGATGAGGAACGGGCTTTTCAACAGGCAGAGGACTGTCATATCTGCGGGGATCCCCTCGGGGCAGATCGTGTTCGAGACCACGATCATTTAACTGGATTGTACCGGGGACCAGCCCACAACGAATGTAATATCAATTACAAGTTTACCGGGAAAATTCCCGTCGTGTTGCACAACCTCCTCGGGTACGACAGACGTCATCTTAAAATGCAAGGGTTAGGAAAACTGAAATCTGAAAAGAATTCCTGCATTCCCAACAATACAGAAAAGTACATTTCCTTTTCAGTGGAAAATTTTTGAACAGTTCCTTGGAACGTCTAGTAGATAATTTAAGTAAGGAGGGGGCGGATCAATTTAAGATACTTAAGAAGTATGTTGACAGCGACAAACTAAGTTTGTTACTACGCAAAGGAGTGCACCCCTACGAATTCATGTCTAGCGTTGAAAAGTTTCAAAACACCTGTTTGCCTCCGAAAGAAGCTTTCTACAGCTCGTTGAAGGATGAACACATCAGTGATGCAGATTACGAGCATGCGTAACGGGTTTTTGAAACATTTCAATGTCAGAACTTAGGGGATTACCATGACCTTTATTTAAAATCAGACGTTCTGCTCTTGGTAGACGTTTTCGAAATTCGAAAATTTCCGCAACATTTGTCAAGAGTACTACCAACTCGACCCAGGTCATTTTTACACCTCCTCTGGATTGTCATGGTTGGCATGTTTGAAAATGACTGGGGTCGAATTGGAATTATTGACAGACCCTGACATGTATTTGTTCGTGGAGGAGGGACTTCGTGGCGGCATTTCGATGATCACACATCGACATGCCAAAGCGAACAACACCTATGTTCAAGACTACAACCCCGAACAACCCCATAATTACTTAATGTATCTCGATGCAAACAATCTCTATGGTTGGGCGATGTTCCAGTCCCTCCCGGTCAACAACTTTGGTTGGTTGAGTCCTGGGGAAGTAGAGGAGCTACAAGAGAACCTCATGACCCTTCCTGACGATGGGACTGAGGGTTACATCTTAGAAGTCGATTTGGAGTACCCTAAAGAACTTCATGACCTCCACAACGACTACCCTCTGGCTTCCGAACGACAAAAAGTACCTCAAGACTGGTTATCCCCGTACTGTCACCAAGTCATTGAAGATCTTGAACTGAATTTCACCCCTACTGAGAAACTAGTCCCCAACTTGAATGGCAAGACCCACTACATCCTCCACTACCGCAACCTCCAACAGTACTTGTCACTGGGTATGAAGTTGACCAAAGTGCACCGAGTCCTTGGGTTTGACCAATCACCATGGCTCAAGACGTACATCGATTTTAATACAGAGAAACGGAAACAGGCCCGTAATGACTTTGAGAAAGACTTCTTCAAACTGATGAACAATTCTGTCTTCGGAAAAACGATGGAAAACCTACGTCGACGTGTCAGTGTCCGGCTGGTTAATACACCCAAACAACTCAAGAAACTCACCGCCAACCCCCTGTTCGACTACTTCCGCATCTTTGATGAAAACCTGGTAGGAGTCAACATGAAGAAACCCACCCTCTACCTCAACCGTCCCATCTATGTAGGGTTCTGTATTCTGGATCTTTCCAAGACCCTCATGTATGACTTTCACTACAATGTCATCAAACAGAAGTATGGCAACCAAGCTACCCTCCTGTTCACCGATACGGACTCGCTGTGCTACAACATCCAAACCGAGGACATTTACGAAGACATGCAACAGGACCTCGACTTGTACGACACCTCTGAGTACCCCAGAGATCATCCTCTGTACAGTACCGTCAACAAGAAAGTCTTGGGCAAGATGAAAGATGAAATCCATGGACTCCCCATCGAAGAGTTTGTGGGTCTAAGCCCTAAAATGTACTCCCTCTTATTCACCGAAAACAACAAACCTATTGAAAAGAAGACCGCCAAAGGCGTGGCCAAACATGTGACCAAACACCGTATTCGACACGCTCACTATAGAGATTGTTTGTTTGAGAAAAAACGAACCATGGCGAATATGAAACAACTGCGTAGTTACAACCATCAAATATATACTGTCAACTTAAATAAAATTGGGTTAAGTCCCTACGATGATAAGCGATTTATACTTGATGATGGTGTGACCACACTTGCACATGGTCATGAGTTAATACACTGTATTCAACAAAGTTATAAAACTAAAGTAGATAATGTATAATGTACATCATGAAAAATAAAACACTTTGAAGAAAAACGTGTGATTTGTTTTGTGGTACCAGGGCCACAAGCTGCGCTTATACCGGTATGAGGGGATTTGCACCGGTTGCACCGGTGCACCCGTGTTCCAGAACTCTTACTTTCCCTCTACTAAGGTGATTCACAAGTACAGATTTCATTAAATAAGAGTAAACACAGCTGACATGTTTCTCAGCAAGATTACGACAACAACTTTGACAAACAACTCTTATGTCTTGCGCAGTAGAGTGCAAAGCACAAAGACACGTTTTATGTTTACTAAGATAATAAGTTACAGAATTCGAGTCTTCAAACTCATGTAGTTTGATAACTATCGAAGTATACTCAGATTTCAGTATTCTGTTATTATCCAAGTTTACGATACTTTCCATAGCCATAGAAATCGTATTGAATAGAGACTATTTATAAAACTGTACTTTGGGATTACCTCCAAACAGCTGTATTTATGCCCATTTATGTATTATTCTGACGAATAGCATATTAGCATATATGGACATGACGCCATTATAAATATAGAATACACAAAGGTCACACTTCAGTTCAGTTGAGAGTTGACCATTGACATCAGAACACAATAGTTAACTCAGAACTCAGAACCGATGTAACTCAAGTCCAGAGAGCTTCCAATAAACATCTTGTACCAACCATCAAGTCTACCGTTTAAGCTATTCCTACAACTGCACGTGCAAGCAGCTACTATAAAAACCCTTGCACAGTAGAATTCAAAAAGAACAATGTAAAACCTTGAGTGAGCTACACAGTAAAAGCCGATTGAACGAATTGAAGTTGAAGTCTTTCCTTACTGAACACTAGCTTCGCGAGGAATCTCTTTTTACACGTGTGACCGTCTTCCCCCCAAAGACGCCTTCACACATGGACAGCTGTAGGAACTGGATTTAACTGGTTGTACATGCCTTGCGCAGTACTACCGATTTTAACCTTATCTTCAGCATGGCTACACACGGTTTATACCAGTTATAATCACAGGGAGTTCTAACTTGATATTTGTGGCCATTTAGAAGCTCTCAAAGTCTGTATACATATCGTTTACGATCGATCAGTTTGTATTCGCTGTGTAACCATGTCCTGTGGAATCAAACTCGCCCTCAGGCTTCCCGCGGTCCGGAGCGTCATTGGCCCAGACGCCACCGCAGGCAAGAGGAAAAAGAAAAGCTAAAGGGAGGAAAGCAAAGTCACGTGATGGTGTGATGATCACCGTAAGTTACATGGAACGGAAGTAACTTCACAGATAATCCAATTATGGAAACATTTCAGGTTTCAAAACAGTTCAAAGTTCAAATTTTTCTTCAGTAACAAATACATTATATGTCCGTTTATTTGAGAGTACCGTATGACTACTACCTATAGACGTACTGCATAACAGCCCCTACTTCTTCGCGAACCTCTGTCGAGAAGAGGCGAAGTTCGATCGAGTTTTTGGGGCCGTGAGACAAAGATAAGGAAGATAAGGAAGACTTATTATCGATCCTGTACCGGTACACACTGGGATAACATTGGCAGAGCAGTAAAGTATATTTTCCCCTATGTTCACGTCCGCATGAATAAGTGAGTCAACGGGAAATCTGTTTGGATTTACAAGACCGCCAACGATCCCAGGACGCTAGGACATCAACACTTATTGTTCTATATTGTCAATCATCTGTGCAAAATTGCTTCCGTTCCCAGTAAGTGACAATTAACATCGAGCCATTTGACGATTAAGTTTAAGAGTTTGTTTAAGTATTTTGTAATACCTTTCCTTAGCCAAACAATAGTGCATTATCCTCTTCTAGAGAAGAATAAGATGTTAGTAGAAATAAATTTGACTTCGATGAAAGGCGGACCTATGATATTTTGAATTTAAATTATCACGTGACTTTGCTTTCCTCCCTTTAGCTTTTCTTCTTAGTTGGGCTGATAACGCTCCGGCCCGCGGGAAGCCTACACAGCTAACTGATCGATCGAACGAGCGATGTGTGTACAGACTTTGAGAGCTTCTAAATGGCCACAAATATCAAGTTAGATCTCCCTGTGTTATAATTATAACGTACCATAGGATAGTATTTTATTGTAATCTTTATATATTATATATAGTTATTTTATTCACAATTGTTTATAGCATAGTTTATATTAAACTGTGGCTACACATGGGTTTATACCAGTGTATGGTAAAGAATGGTGAAGTTTGGTTTCGTTGTGGTAAAGCAGTAGACCACAAGACCGAACGACAGAAACAACTACATCTTCAAGACTTGGGATGTAATCTACGCCGGAATGAACCAACAAATGATCGAAGAATTGGCCACTACAAAAAAGAGCAGGGGACTGGGAACAAGATTATTAGAATTAATGTTATTACGAAATTAAGTTTATGACATGAAACAACATGTTGAAATTATCATATGTGTAAAGTTTGATGTGATTTGAGTGAATCCTGTCGGAATTATAAACTTTTGACATTTTGAAATTTTACAGTGAAGGTAGGGTTTGGGTAGACAACGTAAAAAAATAAAGAGTTTGTATGGGGAAATGTACATCTTTGATGCCCTCTAGCATCGTCAATATTAAGCCAAAGTTCACCAAACTTTCCAGATTAGCTAAGTTTGATCTGCTCTGTCAGAAAACGTTGCCCACTTTTGCTAGTTTTTTATTGAATTAGTTTTACGGACTTGGTCCCAGTCCCCTGCTCTTTTTTGTAATGGCCAATTAAACATTGATGGCTTCCAGTTCAAGAAACATACACCAAAATGTACTTATCACCGTTTGTATGCAAAACTCCTTCGAGTCAACAATCCAGAGAAACCTAGCTATGGAAAATGGTTTTACGTTTGCAACGCGCAATCTCCAGATGCCTCTTGCAGCTATTTTACATGGTTTGATCAGGAAGAAGAAGAAATAGATCAGAAAGAAGATGAGGAAGAGGAAGAGGAAGCACAACCCCTACCAACCAAGAAAATCAAGAATACATCTAACCAAAAGAAAAACATTGAAGAACAGCCAAAGCCAAAAAAGCAACGCATTGAATCCCAAAGCAAGAAAACGGTACCCAAGAAAAAAAAATTCAAATCAAAACAGAAAAAATCTCAATCGTAAACAAGAAAACACAGGAATTACTTGGATGTAACTTTGATGTAAGTTTACATTTTTTTAAACTTGTTGTAAAATTATGCTTGTTTGAAGTTTTCAATAATTCATATTTATTCGATTTTGTCAAAAAAGCGACGCTAATCAATAATTCAAATCTTTTGAAAGTAAAGTAAACAATAGTACACACATTCAAATATGAACAGTGCGTTGGTTCCCGCTCATTTCACATCAAGTGGCTTTGGGATAGTAGTGGCTACAAGTGTATATGGTTATAAGTGATCACTATGGCGGACTTTTACAATGGATTTTCCCAAGAACACGATAACTTTGTAACTTAGATTTTTTTTATTTTTTTATTTTCTTATATATTTTGTTCCTACTTCATTTTCAGTTTGGAAGTTGATTCGCAATAGACCTCTTTAGCTTCGTATGCAAATTGCCCATTTCAGATCATGTGATGTAAACATGATATTCTCTGGAGAATTGTTCCTTTATATTTCTAAAATTTATTCGTTCATATTGAAAGGACTAATTCTCCAGAGAACACCATGTTTACATCACATGATCTGAAATGGGCAATTTACATACGAAGCTAATAGAGAGGTCTATTGGTTAATAATGCTAATAGTTCAGATCCTGGGATCGATTTGGAGCAATATGTTGATTCTGCCGTCACAACGCAAAATCTAACGTTTTCCGAAGAAAGTTTTGACCCAGAAGCCTTTTTGGAAAGTGTTTTCGGCACAGAAACTAAAACAAGATCGAACAACAAGATAGTGGAGTCACCCGTAAGTTGAATTAACATCTTATCTAACATACACTATTTTTTACTCTTAATTTAACTTCTATTAGTAGCTTTTTCTTTCCTCCCGCTAATTTAAATGTATAGATCAGAACATATTTCTTCCTCCCAATTTTCGGGTTCGGCGCAGATAACTGATTGTTTACTTCCTCATTTTTCCTCATTTTCTTGATTTTCCTCATTTTCCTCTTCTGCTTCTGCTTCTGCTGCTGCTGCTTCTTGTTCTTCTTCTCCTCCTCTACTGTATTTAAATTCGGGTCTTAAACTATCCTCAAAATAATTGTTGCTAGTTCTTGTGAAGCATCACACCATACAGCTTCCACCTTTTCTTCTCGAATTGCTTGTTGGGTTGTTTCTTCGATTCCATCCCAAATTTCCTTCTCGCTCATTAGGAATTTAGACTTTTCTGTGAATATGGTTTTACTTATATGCCGGTCTCTAATGTGCTGCTTTCCTTCTTCTTCCAATATAGAAAATCGAATCGTTACAATTGATTTTTCCTTTGCCGTCTTGGTTCAGAATGTTTAATGATCTGAAGACCTCTCTAATTGATAGTAATTTTCCACGTCCTATTTTTAAAAGATAAAAATGCTTAGACAACTTATGGTAAAATTTATTATTCTTTGAATTCTACATTGTAAGTTGTTGAATACCTACCAAATGAACATGTGCTTTTCTTTTCAGAGTAACGCTGAAAAGGAATTAGACTGTTCTATCCCTGAAGAGATGAATTCCTCTTGGCATAGTTGGGAAGCAGAAGTGGTAGTTATCTAAATTATTATTATTTTTTTTTTTCTGTGATTATTGAAATGTTTTGATTCTCATGTTCCTATTCCTGTTTCTGTCGTTCGGTCTTGTGGTCTACTGCTTTACCACAACGAAACCAAACTTCACCATTCTTTCCTTTGGATGATTTGGCGGTAACTCCACACAGACAATTGAATTTTGTGTTGCTTGCCATCTTCGTTTTGTAGATTGTAAAAAGAGTTCCTCACATAAAAATCTAGGGTTTGATTTCTTTTTATTTATGCGCTTCGATGAACAACAGCTGCCGAAACAGCACACACCCTGCCACTCCCCTTTTTAATTTATGCATCTCATTGCAGAGCGATGACGACAATAATGAATCCATCCCCGAAGAATTTGCTTGTTCTTGGTATAGCTGGGAACGAGAACTGGTAAATATTTTAGTCCTTTTAAATATTATTATTATTATTTCCCGGCCCCTCCTCTTCTATTTTGTTTTTCTTTCCTTCTCCAAAGGAAAACGTATGCATTCCTAGCGAGATGGTTGACGACTGGGGTACAATTTCTATGTACAACTCTCAATTAGTGTTTGATGTTTCAGAGGTACTAAATTCATTGATTGTATTGTAATCTTTATAACAACAATAATAACAATGAGTCAGTTGATTTGGATTCACCAACAATAGTAGTTAGAGGGACACTTTGATCCGTCCCTTTCAAACACTTTTAGTCCCTTTCGGAGGAATGTGTCCCTTTCGCGTCGAAATAAATTCCTCGCGCAGTTTGGCGTCTGAGGTGAAAGAGGAAGTCAATAAAAGGAAGAGAGCACAAAATAATTCAAAAATACAATCATGGAAGACGATAAACAGTTCAGGATGAAAATGGAAAGATACTCGGGAGTCGGAAGAATTTGTTTGTGGCAATTTTTATTGGAGGAGTTGGAGGAGGGAAGTGAGTGCGTGGAGTGGACCCAAAAAGAAGAAGCAGAGTTCAAGATCAATGAACCAGAGTGGTTGGCCGTGAAATGGGGAGACACAAAAATCAACGGGAGAAAAACTGCATTTTCACACGATCTGAGCGACCATTGTAGAAGAAAGTTCTTGATCAGAGTTGGAAAAAGGAAGTATCGCTTTGGAAGTTACATCAAATCGGTAATGGGGAAGGGAAAAAGCTCTAGTGAGAAAAGATCAATACAAACTATGGCAGTTTGCATTAGAGCTTTTGCTGAAGAAGAGCGAAGTGGTTCAGTGGACAGGGGGAGAGAACTTTGAGTTCGAGGTCACTCAACCAGAGTCGTTTGTGGAGTTGTGGAAAGCTAGAAAGAATCGCAACACCATCACCATCACCACACGGTCAATTCTCGCTTCGATGGATTACCTTGTCTTGTCAAATTTAAATTCCTCGAAAGGAAAGATGAAAAGTTGACCTTTTCCTTTGCGACATTGAAAAATTGAATCTTGACTTTGATGTAAAGAAGGCTGTGCAATTGTGTCAATTCATTTACGAGTTGGCAGAAGAAAGCGAAATAATAGAGTGGACCATGAAAGAGACGTTTGAATTCAGAGTAAGGCAGCTTAAGGCAATGGCGTGGAAATGGGGAGAGAACAGAAAGACAATGAATGACAATTATCTGACTGTTGACTCCATCCGTGGTGCCATCGCTTCCAAAAAAAAACCAAACAGAAACAACCCGGTCTTTAAAGTGAAAGCAGATAACATGTTGTACCGGTTCAGTTGTGACCTGGTGCAGTTGTTGGGGTTCGATCCGAGCCTATCAGGTGATTTTGACGCGGAGAAATTATTTGGGTTTGAATCGGAGTTGAATTCACCTTTGTTGACCGAAGGTTCGGTAACTTGTGAGTTAGAATCGCCACCTTTGTTGACCGAAGGTTCGGTGACTTGTGAATTTGAATCAAAGTTAAATGCTTTGTTGACCGAAGGTTCGGTTGTGACTTGTGAGTTAGAATCGTTACCTTTGTTGACCGAAGGTTCGGTTGAGACTTGGTTGAATTCTTTGTTGACCGAAGGTTTGTAAATGAGACGAGTTTGAATAAATTAGACATCATGTTGACCGAAGGTTCGGTTTGTGTCGTGTTTGTGGAAGGTTCATTTTGACAATGATGAAGACAGAGAAGAGACGTGGACGAGAAAGAGGACCATTGTGTTTGGTGAGATACGATGGATGTGGCCCCATTCAATTATGGCAGTTCATTTTAGAACTGCTGTTAAAGAAAGACGATGTGGTCAAGTGGGGGAGGAAAAGAAACTATGAATTCAAGGTGATGGATTCGAGGTTAATGGCATCTAAGTGGGGGAAAGCGAAAACAGGCAGAAAACCAAACGACATGACTTATGACAAACTTTCTCGGTCGATTCGATATTACAATACCGGATCGCAGGTGATATCGAAAGTGAACAAACCTCACGTCTTCCGTTTCAATTGTGATCTTGAAAAGATATTGGGGTTCGATCCAACCAAGGAAGATGGGAAAACGTGTGCAGACAAAGATTGGGAAGATCTGAAGACGCACTTTGATCTGAATAATCACGGTGTCTATGACGTCAAGGGACTAAGTCACGTGTCTGGACTCCATTGTTGAAACCGGCTGAAACCACAATGTTCAAGCCTTAAGTTCAGATGCGTGACCCAACGAGTTTCAGTTGTGAAAACGATGTAAGAGAGTCAAGTCGTACCCGAGAAGAACCTCCTCATCCCCACAGTTGGGGAGCGCCATCCGTGCCATGTATCTCCTGTCTGTGGAACGGCGTACCAAGATGAAGAGGGATCGTAAATGGATAGTGGACTTGGCCAAGTTCGATCGCGAACGGATCGAGCGTCTGTCACTGCAGCCCAACACAACCCCACGTCCTCAACCCACTCGAATCATGGGGGCGGTAAAGTTCGACGAAGACGTCTCTTTCTCAGATCAGGTCGGGACGATTCAGCACGAGTTGGCATCGGTGGAAAAACAGGTCGATGAGCAAGAAGAAGACGAGGAAGAAGAATCACCCATAAAAAAGTATGTCTCCCATCGGGATGATTGTCAATGTTTTAGGTCGGAATGTAGGCATATTCAATGCACATCCCACATAACATTTGGAGAATGTTACAGCGGGGAAAGACTTAGAAAACTGTTCAAAACAAAAAATTGCTTCACCAAAGGGTCTGTCGATTATTATGACGATTACGAGGAGAATGTTAAGAAACACAAAAAATAATAAAATTAATTGAACATTATTCTTTTTCACTAGAAAATGCATCGATTCCTTTCAAGACAGGCAGCTTCCTATCACCGCTCTAGTGGGGAAACGGAACGCGTGTCCCCTAGTCCAGCTCTCAGAATCAGAATCTACCCTGAATCAGACGCTGTCCTGTCTCAAGTGTGGTGGTCTCTCGTCCGTTGTATGCATCGTTCTCGAACCCCTTAAGACGACACGACAAACGAACACGCGCATAATCATGCAGCATTTAGGGGAGCTCAGCGCGAAATTCTACACAGAGAGTGGATTCGAGCATCAGCTTCGCCCCCCGCATTTCGCATTAAATCCGGAACCAACTGACCCTTGCTTTACTAACAGCCCAGTCTTTTTATATTTCATGCTAATGGATTATCTCATTGCAATATTGGCCGAAAACCCCACCCTGAAACTGTTAATCTGTTATGCCAGAAAGAAGCCCTTGCTCGATATCCACTCGAGTACAGACAGAACGACTTCGGCGACTCTAAACATCGCATAACACAAGCGCTCCGCAAGACCTTTAGCGATTTGACCCCCGAACCCGAACAACTGTCCTACCTCGAACTCTTCCGACTTCAGAAACAGAGAGTGATGGAATCAAGACGAGAGACCACTCTTAGGTGTTTTGTCCAGCATCTTATGAAATATAGACACGTTCATGTGGACAGAACATTTGAAGAACGTTGGTATCAATACTATGGATACTATGTCCACTTAATAGAACAAACTAGTGAAAGTAGAAAAGACCCGATGTGGTGAATTTTAAAAGTCTTTTATTTCAAAATAAAATTGTTTTACAACAAAATCAGACTTGGACTTTTCTTGAACGTGGCGTGCTATCCACTTCGTCTTCATAGACCACTTTTCTCTTGGCTCCTTTTCCCATCAACAAAGGGGGGAGGCGAGGAAGGGGGGTGGACTGAACTATCTCTATCTCTTCTCCTTCATCTTCTGTTTCAAAATCTTCAGCCTTTCTTTTCTTTTCTTCTTCCTCTTCCTCGTCTTCTTCTTCTTCTTCTTCCTTCAGACCCACCATTGAGCACCAATCGCGATCACGATCACGGGTTCCACAGAACGCTTCTTCGATCCAGCGAAAATATTGACACTGCTTGTTTGGCTTCTTGGCGTCACAGACCAAGTACACTTTGTCTTTGTTTTTGGCAGACTTGGACACCACAAATTTAGTTTTCAATTTATGCTTCTCACATTCAGGCATCTCGGCGTTCAGGCATCTCGGCGTTCGACGTTCAAAGAAAACAACACTGGGGGTCCATCCACTATTTTCCACTGCTATCACGAAGCTGGCAAAACCAAGATCAGAGAAGTGGAGATGAGTGGTAAAGGAGAGGAAGCCAAATAATGTAAAAAGATCCTTGGGTTTGATGCCAATGCCTTATATCTCTGGGCTATAATGCAGGAAATGCCAATTAGCTCTTATACACGAAGGCGAGCGGAAACACACTTCAAACCTGAAAGTTCGAGAAAGATGGCAGATGAGTGGATTGCTTGGGAAGAATATGAACGAAACATCTCAATCAGAAATCAACTAAACAACACGGAGAAGACATTGGGGAAAGAAGACTGCCAGTGGATGGGTTTGACAGTAAAAGTCGAACTGTAATAATAATAATAATAATGATAATAATAATCTTTATTTAATAGCGTTATTTCTTCTAAAAAACCAATAGCGCTTAACAGTATTACTGTATTATGAACTGTATTTCAGTTTCATGGTAAGCTAATCTTTTCATTCATTCATTCATTCTACAATAAATATTCATTCATTTATTCATTCATTAACTCATTAACTCATCCATCCATTCATTCATTTTCTTTTTATATTTCCATGTCTTTCTTTTTCTTTCAATTTTTTCACCAATAGGTTGCTATTGGCATGGTCATCAATGTCAATTAAATCGAGGAAAAGACATGAACGCCACAAGAAAGAAGCCCATGAGTGAGCTGAGAGCGGTGAACGATGCCAACACGCAATACATTCGCAGCCAGGGATATGAAGTGATTGAAATGAGAGAGTGCGACTAGAAAAGAATGAAGCGAACGAATCCTCTCCTTCAAAGCTTCTTGGACTCTTAAATTCAGCCGTCCCTTAGATAGATGTTGGACCCTCGCCCAGGAACAGATTCTCCAAGCGGTGATCAACAACACTATATTTGGTGTGGTTGAGTGTGACATTAGAGTCCCAGAAGCCTTGAGGGAGAAACTCAGTGAGATGTGCCCCATCTTTAAGAACACAGAAATCAGCCGTGACGATATTGGAGAGTACATGCAGGAGTTTGCTGAGGAGAACCGACGACATAATGCCGAGACCGCGTTGGAGTTTGATTGGGAGTTTGAAAGGAGAGAAGATCTTGTTGGCCATACCCCTCCTAAAATTGTACCTGGAGCATGGTCTGGTTGTAACTAAAATCTATCAAGTCGTGGAATATATACTCCTGAAACCTGCTTTGAATCCTTTGGAGAGGCGGTTTCCAACTCACGAAGAGCCGGTGATGTTGTCCCCAGCAAGGCTATCATAGCTGACACTATGAAACTCGTAAGTCCACGATTGATTGTACCACAAATGTAGCGACAAAATGGTAATCGATCAAACACTCATATGGCGTATGGACTAAGAACATCATATTCCTAGTTCGTCAAAAATATATTGATCAATAATAGAAATATTGATACATATCCTTTATTTTCTCATAGGTTGGAAACTCTAGTTATGGTAAAACCATCACCAACCAACTGAAGCACCATAATGTTAAATTTTGTAGTAATACCGAAGTCTCGGCATTGATAAACTGTGAGATGGATACTGATAGGTACGTAAAAACTGAACTGAACTAGACTAAAACCGAGTAACAACCTTAACTAACATTAAAATAAATAAACTATATTGTTCAGTTTTAATTAATTAATTTCTTTACAATCAACAGTGCTTATATCGCCATCTCAGCCGAGAGCTTCAATGAAATCGTCTGCCCAGAGTTGAGAGAACAATATGCAGCTGAAAAACACGACTGGTTTCCCCGTACCGATACACCTGAACACCGCGCCTTCGATAAACGAACGCCTTCTTTATTTAAAGTAGACTTTGAAGGTGAAGGAATTATCGGACTGTGTAGTAAGACCTATTATTGCTTCGGTAGAGATGATAAGCTTAGTTGTAAGGGGATTAGGAAGAAGTGTAATGACATCAATAAGGATAATTATCATATGACCTGTATTTCCCCGTGCGCTCGCTCTTAATAAAACCATTGGGAAAAAGTCACGTGGTAAGGGCCGGACGTGTTGACGTACCCGGTACGGAAAAAGCCGCCCGGCCCTGCTCGATTTTTGTCAGGAGAATTTTTATGCTTTTTTTGCAGCAAAATTTATTTTTTAAATGTGAACATATAAGTGAACAAAAATATTTATTTTTATGTTGATAAATTTTTTGATTGGTTCTTCTAGCGTAATCGCGCGTTTGTGTTCTTTTGAATGATGTTTAGTACCAAATTTTTTATTCTTTTATCCCAAGCGTAGAGTGCTAGGAGATGGCGTTGCTACCGTTCCATTGGATATTTAGATAATACATATTTTAAAGAACAACACGAAACTTTTTTAGTTTTTTTGAACATGTGTTATGATAGAGAATATCTCATATTCAGACAAGCTAGAAACTTAACTAATATTTTATGTCTAAATCCTAGTCGGTAAGGCTATACCTTGTCATATGTGTCACTATTCCATTACAAACTAAATGGCTTTTTGGATCGGAACTTCCAATTGGCAACGGGTCGACTCAACTTTCTTTAGAATGTCAAAATACTTCCATCTGCTTTTCCATTCATCTATGTCTTTCTATTGATACGCCCTAATACACAAGAACTCGCTAAAACATTATCATCCATAACATTTGGTGGTGAACCCGAGGTTCCATTCTAAGATGTTCTACTAACATCGATGGAAGAAGAGCCCTGAGTCTCCGATAACATATTTCTCAACTGGGTTCCACTGAACCATCGGTGGAAGCCCTCTTGTATGTAACATTGACGGAGAACCTTACAAATGAATGCTATTATGTTGTTGTAGCAGCGACTAGTACTCAGCTCATTTTTGTTATTGTATTTTAATGTAGAACTTACTACTACAAATCTGTTATAACTTAGTTACTATCTATTCACGTACCTATATTTTAGAACAGTGTACTGTTTAGTTTCGTAAATTTTCAATTCTACCTTAACATCTGAGTGACAATATCTGTAGCATTTTCCCTATAAGTTTTCACACTGTCTCGACCACGAACGAGGAGTAGTTTTTTATCTACCGACTCAGAAACTCAAATTTGTAAGCCGTGTAAATCAAAGAAACAACAAGCAATGAATCCGGCAACCGATTCAGTTAGTCAGGCCGATTTTAAAGAATTGACTGACCGCCTTACGAATTTACTCACTGTGTCAATAGACGGAATACGGACATCTCTAATTACAAACCAGGATCAAAATTCACACGAGTTAAACGCTATTCACGATGTGTTAAATGGGACTAATGTACGATCAAAAGGGTCCCCGGGAATAGCAAAGGCACCGATCTTTAAAGGAGATCACGACGATCCATTAGTCTTTCTAGAGCTGTATAAACTATACACTAACGTTTATCAGTGGTCGAGCGACCAAGCATTTGATGCTTTTCCCTTATCATTAACCGGCAATGCTCTCACTTCGTATTCAGCCATAGATAAAACACAGTTTACCAATTTGGAAGGATTGATTACTTTTTTTAAAGAACACTTCTTGTCCACAACCGACACGTGGTTGCTGCGTAACGAGCTAGCTAACCGCAAACAGGGGCCAAATGAATTACTCTCTGATTACATAACAGACATTAAGAAAAGGTGCCAACGTTTAAATATTGCTCTTAACGAACAAATGCACGTTTTCCTGCAAGGCCTAAAACCAAATTTACGTAATCATATCATATCACAACAGCCACAGAATCTGCAGGAAGCGGAAAAAAACGCAAAAATTAAGGACTCGATTAGCGATACAACCACATAGTCCATAACAATAAAAGACGTTGCCATGCTACAGAATAATCTGATAGAACAATTGAAAGTCAACATCTACTCGTCGACCCAAAGATAGCTGCATTTGAAAGCCCTCGCATGCCGACCGGTACCGCAAATCGCGACGCCTCGCCAAATCATGACTTACGACAAATTATTAGAGAGGAACTGAGATCATATACACCTAATCGTACCTACAATTCTCGCCCATATAATAATGATTATCGTGAAAATAATAACTATAATGGGCGCTCATATAATTTTCGCCCATATAATAATGATTATCGCCAATACAATAGCTATAGCTCTCGCCCTATGTTCGGGAGAAACAGAACCTTCAGAAACATTGTCTGTTTTTAGGACATCACTATAAGAATTGTTGTGCATCACTAGTTACAAATGACCCTCGTATTCCAAGACAAACTGATAATAGTAACTCGTATACATCCCAGCCACATCGACAATCACATCATTCTCATCAGCTAAACTGATAAGGAGCTCCCAGCCACGGGAACTGGATAAAGCTCCTAGAAAAGTTTTGCCTATCGTTCAAACCGATGTAGTTAAAAGCATTTCTCAAATCGTTCTCACAAATCATTCAAATACACACACTTCCAAACCAATACCTTGTGTTCAAGTGTCAACATTAAGTGGTTATTGCCCTACATCGAATAAAGGCTTCATGAAACCACACCCTGACCTTGATAACGAACATCCTTTTGCCATTCCTACAAAAACGCACATACCAACAAATAGGAGTGATGATAGTCCTGTGAATAAAGACGAAATAAAATCACTCCTTGACGTTGATACTGAACCTCCTTTTTCCATTACTAAAGGTGTCCTCCCGAACACAAGTCATACAGTCACACCTGCCATAGCTAACGATTTTGAAATTAGTATTTCTGATCATCCAAATAGCGAGCAAACGTCATTCCCAATTTCCGCATAAGAGCAAACACATCACATCACTCATCCGCCAGACAGTCATTCTGACACCGCACTTACCAAAAACACGATTATTAATATCGATAAGCAGCCACATCCTCTCCCAACAGACGACCGCAGTCATAACAATTTATCGCAGCTTGCGCCATCGTCACTAAGCGACAGTACTCCAAAACATCTAACTCATAATTGCCTTGTAGTCAAGAGACAAGAAAACCTTAGAGAATAGCACTATATCTCATTCGTGTGATTCAATAATAAATCCTAGTACTCAAAGCCAAACAAAAATATTGTCAATATCTGAAAACATCAACCATGTTAAAATTCAAGTTAACGTCCCAGTCATGACTCCAATTAGCCAAGATTTCTATTATATAACCCACAATTACAAACGAAAACAGAATGGGACATGCTTTCCCTTTCTAAGTGGTTCTTTCTTCCGCATCAAGGATATGTTACATTCCACATCGCCATTCAATTTCTTGAATCAATTTAAAAGTTCCATTGCAAAATACGATTTGCTTCAAACAAAGGACACTTCTCGTGCCAAAAGTCAACAATTTCCCAAAGATGACAGTCAATCAAAAATAGAAGTCAACAAAGATAAAAAGCAGAGAATATCCAATATTTATAAAATACAATTATTGCAAAAAGACAAAATAGTCAAGGCGAAGAAAATATTATAATGCACAATGCTGCAATCTCAACAAATGAAGTTTCTCTCAATTTTAATGGTGATGACATTTCACACAAGGCGATTTATATTCAAGATACAAATTATAATGAGTTGGAGGGAGATAACGACGAGCTTTCATCGGTGGAATCGGAGGTGTCATCGATGTCTGATATGGAGATGAGGGAGGCGTCAGCAAAGCGACCTGCTCATAACTAGCCGACAACAAGAGGCCAGGCAAAGTTGAGAAGAGATGCGGATGAAATAGAGACAGTTCCCAACTTCTGGAGGAAGATCCGGTCCTCCCTCGAAAGACTGTAGTTTGAACCAACATTATTTAATACTCACACATGAACTCTTAATTAGATCGCTGCGGGAATGGCAGGTGTGTTACTTGTTCTTTTGTTCCACGTGGATACATACAATGCAAACACTTTATTCAAAGTCACGTCTTGACATCGTAATTGCACCATCAACCTATTATCGAGCATTGTTATTCGCACGTGTGTTACGGAATGTGGTTATTAATCTGTTATATTATATTCTGTTATATTATATTCATTTCATGCTGTATGTATAATATGATTTAGATGTCTAACTTATAAATTAATACTGAATCATGAGAGTTGTTATTCTTTATTTGAAGTATGGTTTGTAAAATAGAGTACTACAGTGGTTTATTGTTTATATGATAATTAAACGCTTTATAAACTGTTAATCTTGTACAAATAATCATTCTACACTTTCTATAATGGAGCACGTCAAAAAATATCACATGGGGTCAGCCCGGGACGGGAAGTCTAAATTTTTAACCAGTGATGAAAAATCACTTCAAAATCTTTTAGACTCCATCTTGGACTCCCCAAGTACAGTCGTGCCCCACAACTCCCGCCCAAATAGATGGGTGTTTAGAAAACACTTTACTAGAACAGTAGGACGTTGTGGGTTTGATGGAAAACCATGCCATGGGATACAAATCATCGTTGATGGAGATGGAGAAATGATCACCGCTTACCCAATCAAGTAAGTAGTAAACGAATAACCTGAAACCTAGAAGAAAGAAAAAAATCTATCTATCTATAAAAAAAAAGTGATAACCGTTAATGGGTCACCCCCCCCTTCCCCCCCCCCCCCCCCCCCCCCCCCCCCCCCCCCATCAGACTTAGTTATAGTCGTATTTCTTAGTTATTTTCTTAAAACAAACCCACAACGGTTGGAGTTATAATCATTTTATTCTTTTCTTCCCAAATTGTGGTTATTATATAATCATAGTTTCCTAATCAAGTGTTATACATCAGAAGTGATTTTACTAGTTCATTTCAGTCTTGGTTTTCCCAAGCAAATCGACTCATCATATTTAAATTTCTTAACCTGTGCATCTCCATTGCACTCGTTCCCCATCTTTTTACACCCCTACCACTGTTGCTCTTTCCAGATTTCTTCAATTATTTCAGTATTTTGTGGAGGGGTTAAGTTGGTTTCATCCACAGCATACTGTCTCTGATAAGGAGGTCTTTGAGGTATCATCATTTAGAACCGCCTCGTCAATTTGTAAGAGTTGTGCTTTTAGATCAGCAAATTCACTCAGATTCAGGGTAACCCCAATCTTCGTTGGTTTCCTAACCACATCATTCGTGTTCCAATTGCAAACATGTTGATAAACTGAGTAGAAGTAACATATCTACGAATATTTATAACATTGTTTCTTTGTTTTTACGTTGTATATCTCAAGATTACATCATCTTATTAAACGTCTGAAAACTACACCATCAACTATTTGCAAATGGATTACACCATCAGGTGTTTTAATTGTTCTAATTCGATATAACACATATCAAGTATTATTGATTATTATTTCTGATTTCTTTTATTTGATTTAAGTTATATCATATAGTCTCATCAATTATTCGTTTCAATTTACAATTGCTGTATAGAATTTGTTAGATTTATACCACTGTTATTTTTCATAAATAAACCGTATACGAAAAGAAACCGATGATAATTTTTTTTAATTTTTTATTTTAGGTGACACCACATCTCAGATAGGGTGATTGCATCACAATCATGCAAGATTCTTTATAAAACAAGTGCTTTCGACCAACTTTCAAACAAACTATAGCGATGGCCAGTTCACAACAGTTCCCTGAAACATCGGATGATGAAGAAACAACAGAATTACTATCGAAGATGATTGACGAAGCTTCTAAAGAACTTGATAAGGAACAGATGAGATCTGAGATGGAAAACACCCCTGTAGAAATGATGATGCCCTACGATGGCCCACTGTTAAGCGATCACCACTTCTGCACTGATTGTCCGAAAAAGTACAAGTATAGAAAACACCTCAATCGACATAGGAGAACAAAACACAAAAACGGACTCCATCAGGATGAGAGCAGTAAAAGACCACGCGAAACGGAAGACAAAGAAAACACTCCCCTGGCTAAGAGGTCCAAGAAAACAAATCAGGTTGGTGGTGGTGGTGGAGAAGAAGATACCAGCGTAGACGTGAGGAAGAGTCCGCGATAGAAGGTAGTTAAAAAGTCTTCAAGATGACACCAAGTAAAATCGGACGGTTTGATCTTTCTCTCACCCTCCAAAGATAAAAAAGATCAGTTCTTAAAAATCTGAAAAAAGAATTAGCGGTAAAACGAGGTTTAAAGTGGTTTCTCTGCGCTCAAGTAAAAATGGTTAAAACTTCTCCAGACGGTGAAGACTATGCCAACCCCCACTTCAGAAGTAATACATTAACAACCCTCACTCCTGATCAGTTTGAAGATCAGTATGAAGAGGCAGCTGCTAAAATCAAACAGACCTTTCTGCAATGTTACACCTAACTTTGAATGTGGCTACTTACAAACCCCTGAGTGGCTCAAGCTATCTCCCGCTCCCCAAAAAGATTAAAGACAAGAAAGCAGTACTCAATATTCAAAACAGTGATCAGAAATGCTTCCTGTGGTCAGTCCTCGCCGCAAAACACCCAATTCACTGGAGAGATAATGCAAACCTCCTATCTCACTACCAGAGGTATGAAAGAGAGCTCAACATGCAAGGAATCAAGTACCCAGTTAGTATAAACCAAGTGGGTAAATTTGAAAAACAAAATAGTGATATAAGTATAAATATTTTCGGTTATGCAGAACATGAAATTTCACTGCATGTAAATCACTGCATGTAAATATATTGTTGTTATCGCAAGGTGATCAAAGGCATTATTGTTTAATTCAAGATCTGAGTAGACTTTTAGGGGGTTTAACTAGACATAACGGTCAGGCATATTATTGTAATTATTGCTTGCATGGATTTGTAAGGCAACATTTGTTAGATGACCACGAACCTCACTGTGTGAAACATGGACCTAAAAAAATCAAACTGCCTGACGAAGAGAATAACATTTTACAACATAAAGAAGTGCAGAAGGAACTCAAAGTCCCCTTTGTGATCTATGCAGATTTTGAATCAATTGTAATGCCTTGCGAACAAAGTACATGTATGTTAGACTCGATCGTAAGTTATACTAAAAAAACTTAGGAACATAAACCTAGCGGGTTCTGTTACACCATAGTTTCAGACATTCCAGAATATTGCAAATCACCTACCGTCTATTGAGGGGAGAATTGTATCCATAAATTTCTAGAATGTTTGGTGGCTGATGAAAAAGTAATTTCTGAAGTTCTCAAACATGTTGAACCAATGGTAATTAATGAGGATGAGGAACAAGTGTTTCAAGAGACAATTGTGTGTCATATCCTACACGCTAGTGGAAAAACTCTATATTTCAACTTATGCCGTGGAGGTTTGTCGGCATCTTGTTCAAATTGATATAGAGCAGTGCTGTGGATGCAAACTGAATAAAGCATGCTAACAGAAGATGAAAAGATTGAAATTAATTTCGAACAATTTATGGATGATAATGCAAATCAATCATGGGCAACGGAAAATATGGAACCATTTCACCTATCCGCTAGAACAAAAATAGAACTGTACTCATGGCTAAAGAACAACCCACTCCTATCAGGACATGGTCTTCCATCTGAAGATTAAAGACGCTGTCCAAGTTATTCGAATGTACTAACTTATTAAGAACAAAAATAAAACCAATTTACAACAAAACCCTATCTGTTGTTTTTCGTTAAAGTTCATTTCATAGAAATTAATATTTTTCAAGTTTATAGAATCTATAGGAATAAAAAATACCGCTCGCTGATTTTCAGTTAGTAATTAATAATTACGAAAAAATAGAATACATTATTGCTGAAAAGAAATCCAGATTGAACTCTCATTTACAAAAGTACGAAAAACTAAGAGTTATTTTGCAAAACACGGATGAGTAAACTGAGTAATTAAATAATTGATTAAACTGAGTAATTAACAGAACATAAATAATATATATTGTAAAATAATTGTAACTCCTTTTTGACCCTGTCATGTTATTTTATTTTATTTATAATTTGTATTTTGTGTAATTATTGTAATTTAGTGGGTCTGAGAAATGCCTGTCCCCTGGTGCAAATCAGTGAAACCGACTCTACCCTCAATCAAACGCTGTCGTGTCTCCAGTGTGAGGGTGAGACGTCAGTTGTGTGTTTAGTTTTTGAACCAACTAGAACGACGCGCCAATGTCACACAAAAGTTTTTTTTTCAGCACTTAGGCGAGCTCAGCCCCAAATTTTACACAGAGAGTGGGTTTGAACAAAAGCTTCGACCTGCACATTTTGCGCTTAATCCTGAGCCCACGGACCCTTGTTTCACCAATAGCCCCGTATTCCTTTTTTTATGTTATTTGAATATATCATCGCCATCTTAGCTCAACACCCAACCCTTAAACTTATCAACATTTTATGTGAGAGGGAAGCTTTTGTCTGGTACCCACTCGAAAGCGCACACAATGATTTCAGCGATTCCATGCATAGAATAACGCAAGCGCTAAGAAACGTATTCCATGATCTCTCGGCCATGCCGGAACAGCTCTCCTATCTGGACCTTTTTAAACTACAAAAAGAGAAGGCCCTTCGATTGTGGAGCGAGACTACTCTCCGACGCTTTGTTCAATACCTCATGAAGCATCGCGACATACACGTGGACCATTCCTTCTTGGAACGGTGGCACAAAGACTACGGTTACTATGTCAATTTTGTAGAGGAAACAAGCGAGGCGCGCGCAGAACATTTGTTTGGGTGAAATCTGTAAATGTCTTTATTGTAAATAAGCCTGTTTATAAAAAATCAGACTTTGACTTTTCTTGAACGTGGCGTGCTTTCCACTTCGTCTTCGTACACCACTTTTCTCTTGGCTCTAACCAATGGAAATTATATTAATTATATTTCTAACCAATGGAAATTATATTAATTGCCTGTTTTTCCTTTCATGTACTAATTGAATAAAAAAGAACTTTCTATTTTTACTCTCGCCATTAATCACCGTCGCTAATTAGATAAATAATCTCATTTCCTTTATGTTCGACATTCAAAAGAACCAATTTCCTGTCTTTGTTCCTTTATCCGGTGTGAAATTTATTTTCTTAAAGTGCCTATGAAACGAAAATGTCGATCCTTGTTTTATTATACATTATTGTTGTTTGGTCTTTCTCTGAACATTTGCTGTATTTAAACATCGACTTTGAGCGTGCGAACATTTTCTTTTCGCGGTTCGAAAATTATCATTTTCAACCAAAATGTGCGACAAGAGACTGGGCCCTTGACAATGGCTCAGTGACGTCATAAGTTGTGTATGCCTTTGTTTGCACAACTTATGACATCACATTTCTATAGTTTGACCGAGCGGGAATTGTCGCACTTTGAAACCCAAAATGCCCAACTTCGTGCGCGAAATAAAAAATGTTCCTGAAGCTCAATTCACATTTTATTAACGCCATGTAAACAAGCAAATAGTAAACTTTCGTAGTAGCAAATAAAACTACAACAAAAAATGATATCTAAACAAGTTCTTTCTTTCTTTCTTTCTTTCTTTCTTTCTTTCTTATCAAAAGACGAATTTCAAGATGAATTTGAAGAATATCATGATGTGAAGGAGGAAGAATTTGACCCATTTAGTAGCCTTGACCCAGATGTACGGGTGAAAGTGTATCATCTTTTTGGAGACATTCTTGAAGTTCTCCGATAATAGGTGGTGCATTTTGATCATGCATCGGGTTGGGGCTTAGTTCATATAGATTTAAAAATAATATTATCCTTTTTTTCTTACATGTAATGTGATTTTCTAAATAAAACTCTTTTAAATTTACACCAGTCTGACATTTATTTGAGTTCAAAAACCTGTATAAATAATAACAAATGAATGACATATATATTTGTTGAAAATTTCAGGACAAACCAGAATGATTGATGACGATGAAGATCTGTCATGTGCAGTCAAAAAAGCCAAAACCATGGTATGTGACGAACCGACATGTATCATTTGTCTGACATCAAAGTCTGGAACCATGCCATTTTATCAAATGACTTGTTGTCGCATGAAGATTCATTGCGCATGCATCATTGAACTGCAGATGCAAGATGCAAAATATTACAATACTTCAGCATCCTGCCCCATCTGTCGGATAAAACTGGATGTTATTTTTCCATGCCATAAAAGTCCATCTCTTACTGATGATGCAATGGGGTAGAGGATATATAAACCTTTGCCTATAAGGCAAACGATACCATTCTGACATCCTTCAAAAGCAAAGCAAAGTAAACCAAATTGAAAGTAAAGAAACAAACAAGTAAGTATATTTCATATTATTGCTCTTTTTTTCTTTTTCTTTTTTTTTCCTGTCAAGTGTCAAGCAATAATAATAATATCGACATTCATTTTCTTTTTTCTTTCTTTCTTTTTAGTGGCCAGTAATACTATAAATAAAGAAACGGTGGAAACAATCATCCAAAATGAAAATGCACAAACAACCAATAATGAAGTAGAAGCGCCAACCGAAGAAGCAGGAAGTTCCAGAGAGGAGGCTATCGTCGTCCCCAATAATGAGGAGAGCGATGGAGGTAAATCACATATGTAGAAAAGAAAACTACAACAAAAAATGATATCTAAACAAGTTCTTTCTTTCTTTCTTTCTTTCTTTCTTTCTTATCAAAAGACGAATTTCAAGATGAATTTGAAGAATATCATGATGTGAAGGAGGAAGAATTTGACCCATTTAGTAGCCTTGACCCAGATGTACGGGTGAAAGTGTATCATCTTTTTGGAGACATTCTTGAAGTTCTCCGATAATAGGTGGTGCATTTTGATCATGCATCGGGTTGGGGCTTAGTTCATATAGATTTAAAAAAAATATTATCCTTTTTTTCTTACATGTAATGTGATTTTCTAAATAAAACTCTTTTAAATTTACACCAGTCTGACATTTATTTGAGTTCAAAAACCTGTATAAATAATAACAAATGAATGACATATATATTTGTTGAAAATTTCAGGACAAACCAGAATGATTGATGACGATGAAGATCTGTCATGTGCAGTCAAAAAAGCCAAAACCATGGTATGTGACGAACCGACATGTATCATTTGTCTGACATCAAAGTCTGGAACCATGCCATTTTATCAAATGACTTGTTGTCGCATGAAGATTCATTGCGCATGCATCATTGAACTGCAGATGCAAGATGCAAAATATTACAATACTTCAGCATCCTGCCCCATCTGTCGGATAAAACTGGATGTTATTTTTCCATGCCATAAAAGTCCATCTCTTACTGATGATGCAATGGGGTAGAGGATATATAAACCTTTGCCTATAAGGCAAACGATACCATTCTGACATCCTTCAAAAGCAAAGCAAAGTAAACCAAATTGAAAGTAAAGAAACAAACAAGTAAGTATATTTCATATTATTGCTCTTTTTTTCTTTTTCTTTTTTTTTCCTGTCAAGTGTCAAGCAATAATAATAATATCGACATTCATTTTCTTTTTTCTTTCTTTCTTTTTAGTGGCCAGTAATACTATAAATAAAGAAACGGTGGAAACAATCATCCAAAATGAAAATGCACAAACAACCAATAATGAAGTAGAAGCGCCAACCGAAGAAGCAGGAAGTTCCAGAGAGGAGGCTATCGTCGTCCCCAATAATGAGGAGAGCGATGGAGGTAAATCACATATGTACAAAAGAAAACTACAACAAAAAATGATATCTAAACAAGTTCTTTCTTTCTTTCTTTCTTTCTTTCTTTCTTTCTTATCAAAAGACGAATTTCAAGATGAATTTGAAGAATATCATGATGTGAAGGAGGAAGAATTTGACCCATTTAGTAGCCTTGACCCAGATGTACGGGTGAAAGTGTATCATCTTTTTGGAGACATTCTTGAAGTTCTCCGATAATAGGTGGTGCATTTTGATCATGCATTGGGTTGGGGCTTAGTTCATATAGATTTAAAAAAATATTATCCTTTTTTTCTTACATGTAATGTGATTTTCTAAATAAAACTCTTTTAAATTTACACCAGTCTGACATTTATTTGAGTTCAAAAACCTGTATAAATAATAACAAATGAATGACATATATATTTGTTGAAAATTTCAGGACAAACCAGAATGATTGATGACGATGAAGATCTGTCATGTGCAGTCAAAAAAGCCAAAACCATGGTATGTGACGAACCGACATGTATCATTTGTCTGACATCAAAGTCTGGAACCATGCCATTTTATCAAATGACTTGTTGTCGCATGAAGATTCATTGCGCATGCCTCGTTGAACTGCAGATGCAAGATGCAAAATATTACAATACTTCAGCATCCTGCCCCATCTGTCGGATAAAAATGTATGTTATTTTTCCATGCCATAAAAGTCCATCTCTTACTGATGATGCAATGGGGTAGAGGATATATAAACCTTTGCCTATAAGGCAAACGATACCATTCTGACATCCTTCAAAAGCAAAGCAAAGTAAACCAAATTGAAAGTAAAGAAACAAACAAGTAAGTATATTTCATATTATTGCTCTTTTTTTCTTTTTCTTTTTTTTTCCTGTCAAGTGTCAAGCAATAATAATAATATCGACATTCATTTTCTTTTTTCTTTCTTTCTTTTTAGTGGCCAGTAATACTATAAATAAAGAAACGGTGGAAACAATCATCCAAAATGAAAATGCACAAACAACCAATAATGAAGTAGAAGCGCCAACCGAAGAAGCAGGAAGTTCCAGAGAGGAGGCTATCGTCGTCCCCAATAATGAGGAGAGCGATGGAGGTAAATCACATATGTACAAAAGAAAACTACAACAAAAAATGATATCTAAACAAGTTCTTTCTTTCTTTCTTTCTTTCTTTCTTTCTTTCTTTCTTATCAAAAGACGAATTTCAAGATGAATTTGAAGAATATCATGATGTGAAGGAGGAAGAATTTGACCCATTTAGTAGCCTTGACCCAGATGTACGGGTGAAAGTGTATCATCTTTTTGGAGACATTCTTGAAGTTCTCCGATAATAGGTGGTGCATTTTGATCATGCATCGGGTTGGGGCTTAGTTCATATAGATTTAAAAAAATATTATCCTTTTTTTTTTCTTACATGTAATGTGATTTTTTTCTAATAAAACTCTTTTAAATTTACACCAGTCTGACATTTATTTGAGTTCAAAAACCTGTATAAATAATAACAAATGAATGACATATATATTTGTTGAAAATTTCAGGACAAACCAGAATGATTGATGACGATGAAGATCTGTCATGTGCAGTCAAAAAAGCCCAAAACCATGGTATGTGACGAACCGACATGTATCATTTGTCTGACATCAAAGTCTGGAACCATGCCATTTTATCAAATGACTTGTTGTCGCATGAAGATTCATTGCGCATGCATCATTGAACTGCAGATGCAAGATGCAAAATATTACAATACTTCAGCATCCTGCCCCATCTGTCGGATAAAACTGGATGTTATTTTTCCATGCCATAAAAGTCCATCTCTTACTGATGATGCAATGGGGTAGAGGATATATAAACCTTTGCCTATAAGGCAAACGATACCATTCTGACATCCTTCAAAAGCAAAGCAAAG
Source organism: Actinostola sp. cb2023 (assembly GCA_033675265.1). Lineage (NCBI taxonomy): Eukaryota > Metazoa > Cnidaria > Anthozoa > Actiniaria > Actinostolidae > Actinostola > Actinostola sp. cb2023. Next base: position 168,710 of record JAUJYZ010000065.1, on the reverse strand, counting down.
TAAACCAAATTGAAAGTAAAGAAACAAACAAGTAAGTATATTTCATATTATTGCTCTTTTTTTCTTTTTCTTTTTTTTTCCTGTCAAGTGTCAAGCAATAATAATAATATCGACATTCATTTTCTTTTTTCTTTCTTTCTTTTTAGTGGCCAGTAATACTATAAATAAAGAAACGGCGGAAACAATCATCCAAAATGAAAATGCACAAACAACCAATAATGAAGTAGAAGCGCCAACCGAAGAAGCAGGAAGTTCCAGAGAGGAGGCTATCGTCGTCCCCAATAATGAGGAGAGCGATGAAGGTAAATCACATATGTAGAAAAGAAAACTACAACAAAAAATGATATCTAAACAAGTTCTTTCTTTCTTTCTTTCTTTCTTTCTTTCTTATCAAAAGACGAATTTCAAGATGAATTTGAAGAATATCATGATGTGAAGGAGGAAGAATTTGACCCATTTAGTAGCCTTGACCCAGATGTACGGGTGAAAGTGTATCATCTTTTTGGAGACATTCTTGAAGTTCTCCGATAATAGGTGGTGCATTTTGATCATGCATTGGGTTGGGGCTTAGTTCATATAGATTTAAAAAAATATTATCCTTTTTTTCTTACATGTAATGTGATTTTCTAAATAAAACTCTTTTAAATTTACACCAGTCTGACATTTATTTGAGTTCAAAAACCTGTATAAATAATAACAAATGAATGACATATATATTTGTTGAAAATTTCAGGACAAACCAGAATGATTGATGACGATGAAGATCTGTCATGTGCAGTCAAAAAAGCCAAAACCATGGTATGTGACGAACCGACATGTATCATTTGTCTGACATCAAAGTCTGGAACCATGCCATTTTATCAAATGACTTGTTGTCGCATGAAGATTCATTGCGCATGCATCATTGAACTGCAGATGCAAGATGCAAAATATTACAATACTTCAGCATCCTGCCCCATCTGTCGGATAAAAATGTATGTTATTTTTCCATGCCATAAAAGTCCATCTCTTACTGATGATGCAATGGGGTAGAGGAGGATATATATATCCTATATAAACCTTTGCCTATAAGGCAAACGATACCATTCTGACATCCTTCAAAAGCAAAGCAAAGTAAACCAAATTGAAAGTAAAGAAACAAACAAGTAAGTATATTTCATATTATTGCTCTTTTTTTCTTTTTCTTTTTTTTTTTTTTTCCTGTCAAGTGTCAAGCAATAATAATAATATCGACATTCATTTTCTTTTTTCTTTCTTTCTTTTTAGTGGCCAGTAATACTATAAATAAAGAAACGGTGGAAACAATCATCCAAAATGAAAATGCACAAACAACCAATAATGAAGTAGAAGCGCCAACCGAAGAAGCAGGAAGTTCCAGAGAGGAGGCTATCGTCGTCCCCAATAATGAGGAGAGCGATGAAGGTAAATCACATATGTAGAAAAGAAAACTACAACAAAAAATGATATCTAAACAAGTTCTTTCTTTCTTTCTTTCTTTCTTTCTTTCTTTCTTATCAAAAGACGAATTTCAAGATGAATTTGAAGAATATCATGATGTGAAGGAGAAAGAATTTGACCCATTTAGTAGCCTTGACCCAGATGTACGGGTGAAAGTGTATCATCTTTTTGGAGACATTCTTGAAGTTCTCCGATAATAGGTGGTGCATTTTGATCATGCATCGGGTTGGGGCTTAGTTCATATAGATTTAAAAATAATATTATCCTTTTTTTCTTACATGTAATGTGATTTTCTAAATAAAACTCTTTTAAATTTACACCAGTCTGACATTTATTTGAGTTCAAAAACCTGTATAAATAATAACAAATGAATGACATATATATTTGTTGAAAATTTCAGGACAAACCAGAATGATTGATGACGATGAAGATCTGTCATGTGCAGTCAAAAAAGCCAAAACCATGGTATGTGACGAACCGACATGTATCATTTGTCTGACATCAAAGTCTGGAACCATGCCATTTTATCAAATGACTTGTTGTCGCATGAAGATTCATTGCGCATGCCTCATTGAACTGAACTGCATGCAGATGCAAAATATTACAATACTTCAGCATCCTGCCCCATCTTCAGCATCCTGCCCCATCTGTCGGATAAAAATACAATGCTCGAGGAAGCCAAAACTGAATTAAAAAACATGTTATTTTTTCCATGCCATAAATTTTAAAGATAAAAAAAAAACGGAATCGAGAAGTAAATGAATTCGAAGTTTGCTCATCTCTGATGATTTCAAAAGTAACTATTTTCGTTCTTTCTAGATCCTCTTACATCGCGTAATTTGTCTGAACGAAAGAAACGCTGTATTTGAATTATTTAAAAACATGCTTGACTGATCTAGCAAAACTATTTCTTTTTTTTTCTTTCTAGAACGAAAACATACATTGCATAATTTGTCTGAAAGAAAGTAACGTTGTGTTTGAATATAATTTAATGATGTGCTGTCAACAATTTTGTCATACCGATTGTCTTTGGAAATGGATGGAAGGAGGGAAAGCAAATCTTCTTGCTCTAATTAAATGTCCACATTGTCGTCAGATCGTACAACCTAAAGTCCTTTACGAATTGATCGATAGTTTTGGGTGCATTTTATGGGTGTATTTTTACACCATATGTGATGAACGTCATTCAGTGGATATTTAATTACAGTGAGCAAGAACTTACAAATGAATTAAGAGTTAATCTGATTGTAGGTACTTTTGAGGAGGAGGATAGAAATATATTTCAATTCGAATGTGTGAAGTGTGGGGTAAAAGTTGGACCTTATCCAGACAACACTTTCGAATTAACTTGTTGTTCAAAGATAGACAGTCGTAAATTTATTCACGGACATTGTTTAGTCAGTCATGTTGATAACTGTCGAGATTGTCCTCGTTCTTATGTCGGGCTCAATACCATCTGTCCATCAGCAGAAAAACTATGTACGACAACTTTCTGCACTTTATGTGACACGCACAAAATCTTTTTGTCTAGGGCCGTATTATCGTATTCAATTACACAATGCGTACATGGTAACATTGTTGAACGATCGGTGGTGTTATGCTCAAAAAAAGTTTTTCTTAGAATGTGTCTTGCCCTCCATAGCATCGGAGACGATTGATGATATTACCAACACCATTGGAGAAATGTGTTGGGGTGAGAGGATAATAGGTACTTCGACGAAGATTTGGTTGACCCATTAAACATGACACAACCTCCATTCCCCGTTTCTGTTTTAAGAAAATTTTAAGGGAATAATAATAGTTGTAGTTATCCATTCATCTATTTCATGCTTTTTTGTTGCTCTCCTTTTGCTTTATCTGTTTCAGGACACGGAGGAAGAGAGTGGAATAAATGATGGATAAATGGATGGATGGTGGGGTGGATGGATGGATGGATATGGATGCCATTCATTTTACTAACGAATCTCATATTCAACCAACATTTTATAGTTAGCTTCATTACAATATGATATATTTAACCAAACGTTTATAGTTAGCTTCATAGCAATATGATTTGTATTCATTTCTTTGTATTATAAAATAATCAATAAACTAGATTACACACGTCAACCTGACTCATTTACTGTGTTCATCACGCAATAAAGCATGTATGCTATTGGGATGGGTGAATAGCACATTTTTCTAATTCCTTTCATTCTTTGCGCGAATGTTGAAATGCTATAAAGTGATTCGGTCAAAATTAAAAACCCTTTATTCTTACAGAGTTGTTCCTCTACTATGGATTCAAATAAGAAATGTTGTATGAAGGAACTTCTTAGATCCTGCCATCGAATGAATCACTGTCAGAAGTGCGGTCACACCTTTGCTGAAATGAAACAATTCTTGAATGACTTGAAAAAGCGTGATGACTGGTGAAGATCCCATCGTTCTGGAGAAAGATTGTCACTGTGAAACTACGTTTCATTTCAAACAAGGATATGCTGTGATTGTTAATCGATATTGTAACCATTACAGTCTCATGGATCTCACCCCCACAAAGGAAACGTGTTGCTGTACTAACAGAAACTTCGAAATCACAGATTGTCTACTACTGGAATGCTACAAACGATATCCTAAAACATTATATTGTCAAGGCAACTTTTTTCTGTGTAATCTACCATAAAACCAAGTAAAGCATGTATGCATTCTTTACATTCTTTGTATTTTTGTTTTTGTTCACTCTATGGTTTATTTAAACTTTGGATTCCACATCCTGCTTTCATTCTGATGCCAGCTCTCAACGAAGTCACATCCAAGAAACAGTCGTACCAGCAGTATAGACGACGATGCCTATGTTCTCTCTAGCTTTCTTCGGATTCGATTCCTTTCGGGAGATGTTCTGGGACTGTTCGGAAACTTGGCCCGAGACCTTCATCGGAAACCCTCGCGGTTTCCGATGAAGGTCTCGGGTCAGGTCTCCGAACGGATCCCTAACATCCACCGATAGGAATCCGAAAAAGGTAGTTGAACATAGGCATACTATACTACTGACACGTGACATTTATTGTAGTGTTAATCTCTTTTTATCTGGACAACGTTAATGACATTGACTGTATACACTCATTTCGATAAAGTTAGTCACCCGAAAAGCTTCGAAGGTAAGGCCAAGGAGGAATAAAAGATCAAAGACAAGACTTGTGACTGGGTCAGTGTATTCCCCCTCACTGTAAGGTTACATAGCCATGGACAGCAAAGTTGGATCAAATACAACCCCAACTACATCCACGCCGCGACCTACAAGTATGGCCTCTGGAAACATTAACAATTCTAGAGATAGCCACCTTAAATGTTAATGCAAATGCTACAAAACATGTCGGGAGAAATCCTGGGATAAATCCAACAACAAGGAAAACAAATGAAACAACAGAATCATGACTTTAGGACTGCTCTGTCAGGAAAAAATAGAACACCAAGGCCAAGACTTGTTAGCTAAAATCGACAAACAGAGTGAAACTTGTAATGAAAACCAGAAATTATGAGAGGAACTGATAAACCGAATAGCTCAACATAGAGATTATTGCCGGGAAGCGATGAATAACTATAGGAACAATTGGGATGTGAAGTCTCGGAAAAACTCAATGAACACAAATCACAATGTAAACAAGTCAGCCAGGAGGTCAGTAATCGTCGGGAGTACGTCCAGAAGATGACAAGAAAATTAGTAGATGATCAAGTGGAGTTAACGTCACCAATGGGGAGAGTACAAAAACGTGTGTATTGAACAGCAGAAGATATCCGAAGAACTTCAAGGGCAAATTAGAGAACAAGGAAAACAAATAGATCAAATCAAACACGAATTTGATCAGAACATGTTGCAGTTAAAAGAATGAACCAAGTCATTGGAACAAGGCCTAAAAGAAGGAAACAACCTTTTGGTTACAATTTATATTATTTTACATTTTATATCTTAATTATGTATTAATTTTATACTTAATTGCATATGATTTGACAAAAGGAGTACTGTCCAACTGTGCCAATTCATATTTGAGTTGCTGGAGGAAGAAAGCGAAGCAATAGAGTGGACAAAGAAAGAGAAGTTAGAATTCAGAGTGACCCAACTAGAGGCAATGGCATGGGAATGGGGAGAGAACAGAAAGATAATGAAAAACAATTACCTGACTGTAGACTCCCTCCGTTGTGCAATCGGTGCAAAAAAAAAAAAAACAGAAACAACCCGATCTCAAAAGTGAAAGGAGAAGACATGGTGTACCGCTTCAGTTGTAACATGAAAAAGCTGGTGGGATTCAATCCGTGCCTATCTGTGTTAGAGGAAAATTGTTTTGATGTGGAGAAATTATTTGGGTTTGAATTGGAGTTAAATTCACAGTGTAACTTGTTTACCGAAGGTCCGGTTGTAAATTGGGGGGATTTGAATAAATTAAACATCATGTTTACCGAAGGTTCGGTTGTAAATTGAGGGGATTTTGAATAAATTAAACATCATGTTTACCGAAGGTTCGGTTTGTAAAAATGAAACGAGTTTGAATAAAGCGTCTGGGTCTTGTTTGTCGAAGGTTCATTTGACAATGATAGAGAAAGCGAAGAGACGTAGACGAAAAAGAGGTCCACTTCGTTTAGAAAGATATAATGGATGTGGCCCAATTCAGTTATGGCAGTTCATTTTAGAACTGTTGTTGAAGAAAGACAAAGTGATAAAATGGACAAGAAGAAACAAATTCGAATTCAAGGTGTTGAATTCGCGATTGATTGCATCTAAATGGGGGGAAGCAAAGACAGGAAAAAAACTCAAATGACATGACTTACAAGAAGTTTTCCCGTGCAATTCGATATTACAATACTGGATCGAAGGTGATATTGAAAGTGGACAAAGCTCATGTCTTCCGCTTCAGTTGTGACATTGAAAAAATATTGGGGTTAGACCCAACCAGTGAAGACGGAAAAACTTCTGTATATGAAGATTGGAAAGATCTTAAGAAACACTTTGGTCTGTGTGAACACGACGACTGCATTATGACGTCAATGGACTAAGTCACGTGTCTGCACTGAATACACAGTGATGAAACCAGCTGAGACCTGAAAACACAATGTTCAAGCCGTAAGTCTAGATGCGCGGCCTAACGAGTTTCAGTTGTTAAACGATGGAAGAGAGTCAAGTCAAACCAGAAAAGAACCTCCTCATCCCTTCTATATATCCAACCAGGGAATGGTCTCCGGCTCAAATTAAAGAATTTGTTCATTCTAATCTGAGCGACAAACACCAAAAGTTTTTTCTAAGCGATGGAAGACCGGTATCCTCCAGGTGTACGAAGTATGGCATTATTCTGAAAGCTCTACCCTCCTGTTCTTGTCCTACATTCTAGCCAAAATGAAAGACAAACAGGAAGCCTCTGGCTGGCCTCCCTACGTCAGGACAGAAGACGAAAAGACGGAATACATTGACGGCTACTATCAACAGACGGGAATCTTGCTTGATCGACGCAAAATTGAATGCAACGAAGCTCGGCGTGGTCAGGCCAAGCTGCTGTTGAACACACTGTGGGGAAAGTTCGGGGAGAAGACCAAGCGAACGGTGACGATGTCCCTCGACGACCCCGCCAAATTTTGGAGCTTAATTACCGACAATGGCATTGAAGTGACTCGATTCCACATGGTGCACGACGACCTGGTGTGTGTGAGCTACGTAAAAATAGACGACTTCATTCTAGAATGTCCACGTCAAAACATCGTGGTGGCGGCGTGGACCACCTCGTTGGCTCGTGTCAAGCTGTACAAAGAACTGGACAAACTTCTCCCCGAACAACGACTCTATACAGACACCGACTCGATGTTGTATGTCGACCGACCAGGATGGCCTTCTCTAGAAACGGGAGAAGCCCGTTCTGGGTCAACTGGCCTCTGAAATAGAAGAAGGAGACCACATCGTCGAATTTGTCTGTGCCGGGCCTAAAGCTTATGCGTACCGTACTCAACGTGGGACGGTAGAATGTAAAGTCAAGGGCTTCCACATGAATTTCACCACCTCTAAAAGGGTGCACTTGGAAGCCATGCTGGAATTGGTCCAGGATGAAGACGAAGAGAAGGAAGGTGCGTTGGTTATTACTGTCCCTGACCCTCAGATTGTTCGAGATGTGAGGACCTACAACCTGAGAACAGACGAGGCGCGAGAAAAAAAACATTTGTTCTTCATTTCGACAAGCGCATGCGCCGGCAATACGACAGTCTTCCTTTTGGAGCCACAGAGAAAATTTAAAAAAATTGGATGAATGGAACCTTTTATTGACAAACATCATGTGAAATAAAATAAGTTTAACAGTTTATTTCTTTAGTCTCTGGAATCGAAGTTTTTTCCATTGAATCCCACTCCCCGTCTGCTCCTGGACTCACAACTTTCAAAGATCGTCGAAAGAAGAACACCAAAACAAAAAGAACCCCCTTTAAACTAGAAAAAATGGAATACGATATGGGTCCTATGGAAATCACAGTGGAGCTAGAAGATTTTCAAAAAAGGTAACTTCATTTTTCGAATGTCCAAATCCGTTTTATTATTTATTATATTTAAATTAAAAACAACTTTTCTTTTTTCATCAGACCAAATATACTGGCCGTCCAGCTAACCGATATCTCGTCAACAAAAAGGTAACTGCATAATAGTTAAACTGTTTGTACCCTACCGTCAACATTGAGTTGACGGTTATTATTATTTAAAATTTTTCTACAGGCCTCTTGATGTAGAGGATTGAAGATGTAGAAATAGAAGAAACTGTAACTGTAGAAGACGAGACTGAAGAAGAAGAAGAAGAAGAAGAAGAAGAAGAAGAAGAATCTCCAATAAAAAAGTATGTTCCCCATCGAGACGGGTGTACGTGTTGTTCGGCATGTAGTTCGGTGGATTTAGCTCGATGTCTACTCAATATTAAACACGGTGGAAGTGTACCCAGTATACATCGAGATGGGTGTGCGTGTTGTTTGGTGGACTATTTAGCTCAATGTCTACACAATGCCAAACACGCGGTCATTGTTGACAGTGTGCTTTTATACAAAACAAAACATTGTCAACCCAAGGGGTCAAACGGGGCCACAAAGAAGAGACATAAGAAACAATAAAATACATTCTTTAATTACATTTATCTTTTTCACTAGAAAATGCATTGATTCATTCCAAGACTCTCAACTCCCCATCACCGCTTTAGTGGGTCGACAAAACGCTTGCCCCCTGGTCCAGATATCAGAAAACCAATCTACCTATCTGTCGTGTCTTCGATGTGGCGGTGACACATCCATTATTTGTTTAATTTTAGAACCGACTAAGACGACACGACGAACGAGCACACGAGTAATTTTCCAACATTTAGGCGAACTAAGCGCGAAATTCTACACGGAGAGTGGATTTGAGCAACAGCTTCGCCCTTCACATTTTGCCTTAAATCCTGAACCCACCAACCTGTGTTTTACCAACAGCCCGGTATTTTTATATTTTATGCTGATGGATTACATCATAGCAATCTTGGCTGAAAACCCCACCCTTAAACTTGTAAACCTATTATGCCAGACAGAAGCCTTTGCTCAATTTCCATTTGAATACAGACGAAACGACTTTGGAGATTCAAAACACCGCATCATGCAAGCGACCTGACCCCTGAACCTGAACAGCTTTCATATTTGAACCTGTTCAAACTGCAGAAAAAGAGAATCTTAGAATCGGGGCTAGAGACCACCCTGAGAAGTTTCGTACAACATTTGATGAAGTACAGGCATGTGCATGTGGATCGTTCTTTCGAAGAACGATGGCACCAAGATTATGGGTATTATATTCACATTGTCGAACAGACTAGCGAAGCGAGAAAAGAACCCATGTGGTAAATGTAAAGTCTTTATTTTAAATAAAATTGTTTTACAAAAAATCAGACTTTTACTTTTCTTGAACGTGGCGTGCTTTCCACTTCGTCTTCATACACCATTTTTCTCTTGGCTCCTTTTCTCACCAAAGGGGGGAGACGTGGAAGGGGGGTAGAATGAACTATCTCTATTTCCTCTCCTTCATCTTCTGTTTCAAAATCTTCAGCCTTTCTTTTCACTGGAGCTTTTTCTTCTTCGTCTTCCTCTTCTTCATCTTCTTCTTCTTCATCCTTGTTTTCATTCAGACCAACCATCGCACACCAATCACGATCACATTCACGGGTTACACAGAACGCTTCTTCAATCCAGCGAACAAATTACACTGCATGTTTGGCTTCTTTGCGTCACAGACTATGTACACTTTGTCTTTGTTTTTGGCGGACTTGGAGACTACAAATTTAGTCTTCAATTTATGCTTCTCACATTCAGGCATCTCGGCGGTAAATTGAAAAGGTTCGCTTTCGTTGATGAAACGGTTGGATGAAACAATGGCCTTCCAAACAAGAGGCAACTCTAACACTGGTACATCTAAATTGCATCCTAACTTGTGGTTGGCATAGTCGATACTCGATCCACATACAGCACGAGTGACTCCTTTAAAATTTTTGTACGTTCTGGATTTAACATGGCAAAGACAATTCATGTACGAAGCGTCCTTTCTCATCAATTTCGACATCTCGCTAGAATGTTAGAAAATTATCTGTTGCCACTTTTTATATCTTGAGTTAGTCGGTTTCCCGTGACACTAGTCACTTCCATCCACAGCTGGAGCGTTTCCCGGGAAAACGAGTTACTCCAATCCGCAGCTACTTCCCGTCACCTGACACCATAAAAGGGGCACAATGACAAATGCAAGGTCAGTCGCCAACTTCATCATCGCCATCTGACACAGCCTTTTCACAGACACCGAAAGAGAGAAAGAAAATTGATTTCTTTTCCCTACCTTCAAAGACAGCTCTATTTTTTCCTCGTCTCGCAACCAACTCATCCCACTATCTTGGAGGTCTAGAAACACTAACCAAAGGTAAAGAAGTGACGCCGTGGTTTAGCTCTGTTTTCTTACCGGTATGTACGAAGGAATGAACGAGGAAACATTTCGGTCGAGAGAACCTCGAAAATGTTATGTTGTGCCTCCTGTAGCGAGTGTGTCGGTAATGTGAGCATGGTAGAGTATGTAAGTAACTTTTAAGTACTTGTATAGGATAGGCATCGGACACTTTTACAATCTGACAAACAGTAGTGATCATCATACTGATTCAGTACTGACCCTTTTATTCTTTTTTCTCGTCATACGCTGTTGATGATGTATCAACATTTTTCAATATGATAAATAATATTGATCAGTTGTACTGGTCTTTTATTCTTTTTCTCGTCATAAGCTGTTGATGTGAGTTTTTCTGATTACAATATCCTCGTCTTTTGTTCATTGCCTTCTTATTTCTTTTATCTCTTTTAAAATGTGTTTCTTGTTTGGTAGATATTAGTTCCTCGATTTATTTTTCTTGTACTCTGCTATCTTGTTCTCATCTCATTATTCTTAGTTCTGCTTCTCTTTAAACTCGATAGCCTCTTCATTGGCGTAAGTGTGGATCCTAAGTGAATTCTCTTGATCGAGTTCTGTCTTTGCCGGTAGATAGAATGGCTAACTCTTATCTAATCTAACTCCCATCTAATAACTCTCATCAGTAATACGCTTCACCACTTGTAAGTAATAACTCTTCATCATTTGTAAGTAATAATAATAATAATTTATAATGTTCCTGCTTGCTATTGAGACTCGTTCAATGCAGTTCTGCCTTTGTTCACTGTACTTTTGCCTTCGTCCATTTTAATTCAGTTTCATTTTTCTGTCTGTTTTGTCATGCCTTTTGCTTACTGTAAATTCTTGGTCTGCCAGTTTCTAATTGCCGCTCATTTGGGTCTACTTTTTCTGGTTGATCCAAGTACTTTTGTTGAGTCTGGCTTTCATTGACATTCGAAGAGATATGCTGGATAAGATTTGATTCTCTTTGTTTGTATGTTTGTTGTTGATCTGTTTCATATTCTGTCTCTACTTTCTCTACTTGATGTCTTGATCGACTTTCTTGTTTTGTTGGTCTTTTTACAATTTTTTTCCAATCATGTTGATCTTGTCGTCTTTCCTCTTAAATCTTATTTTCTCTTTTAGTAATATTTCCTTTTCTCTGCTAAAATCGTTGAACACTCGATTTAATTCCATTGCTTTGTATTGATCTTATTCTTCCTTTCATTCTCACTTTGTTCTGCTACTGCTCTTGGACTTTTATGGCTCAAGAGTTTCTGAGGTATCTTTGTTCTTTGTTCGTTTTAGTTGAAGCTCGTCTTAGTTGATCATTTTGCTCAATTCTGTGGTTGCCTTCCATCTTTTTTTATTGTCTCTTTGTCGGTCATCTTTGTGATCTTCACCGCTTTCTCATGTTCTATTTCATTCCGTTCTGTGGTATCTTTGTTTGTGAATCTTTTCCTCTGTTATGTTCTTGATCTTTGCGGGTCTTCGTAATGCTCTCCACGGATGTTAGCTAAGATCATCACCTCTTAGTTAGCTCTATCATCATTTTTCTCATCTTTCATCTTATACTTTTGCTGTGTTGTTCACTTTTGGTTGTTTCTTTTGTAGAGTGCTGTGTTATAGTGTTTGGTATAGTGTTTGTTTTTTCCAACTCTGTTTTATTTTTAATCTTGATGTATGGTATATTCTTTGTATGTTTGATGGTTTTTCAAGGTGTGAGATCTAGCAGTTAGAGCTTACTTCCATTCATCATCTGTTCTGAGATGGTATGAGTGTATGGAATTGTCTGTCAAACTTCTAATTTAAAATCTTCTCTATTTCTCCATATGTTGTCCATTAGCTTTTGTCTTATCTGTGAAGAAACGTCTACAATGTTTATCTCTTGCTTCACCTGTTATCTTATAGATTTCTTGTTAGTCTTTGAACGATAATGTAAACTTTGTTCTTCTGTAGCGAGTATCATTCTCATTCACATTCCATCTTCAAGCGTTTGAAATAACTTTGTTGGTCTGAAAGCAATGTCATTGTCATTATAATCTTTCTCTCTCACTCTATTTTGCAGATTATTCTCTTTTGAATTATTCTCTTTGTAATAATAATTCTTTGTTATTCTGTCCTTTTCTAGATTGCTTTTGATTGCTTTCTTTTACTAAACTTGATTCTACTTGGATTTGTTTTGGTTGTACAATTTCCATTCTTGATTTCCTCTTGATTTGTCCTTCGGGATTAGAATTGTATCACTGGGCTTTGTTTTAATCTACGTTTTCAGGTTGTATTAGTTGGACACCCCCCTTCTTGGCTTCATTTCTGTTAGCTAGCTGCTTTAGGACTAATAATACTTCTTCTATACTTTTTTCCTTCGTTTTTGGTTTATCCCATGTTGACAACTTTTATCCCATGTTGACAACTTCTCCTTGCACCAAATCCTTATCTTATCCTTTCTTACTATCTAATAAGTCACACAGTCGCTTCTTTACTCAGGTCCGTGAAGATCCTCAAGACCCACAAGATTTTTTTTCTGACGCTAAGGGAGAGAAAATTATTCATTAATTTTGACTTCCTTATCGACTGAAGAAGATATTATCTTAACACTAGTCATAGTTGACACTACAGCTGCCCCCGTTCTTTAAAAACTGACTGAGAACTATACATTAATCTGAAAAGTAAACTAGATTACATTTGGTTGTAAATACGTGTTTATACATTTCTCTTCATCACTGAAGGTCAGGTTTTTCATCAATATTCTAATTCAATCTCTTATATGAAAATCATTGATTGATTACAAACGAGTACAACAAATTGAACTCCTTATATTTTAGCTAAATAATTACATTAGGGAACTATTTCAGAAAATAGTGCAAACCCTTGGGATCGCAGCGTGACTAAAACATTGTTTGGTCACTCGTTGCGTGACTCGACAGAGCATGCATGCGTAATTAGATTCACTTCGATATTCATGTATCAAGTAGATTTTCTCTTCTATAGTTACGATACTCGAGTATGCAAGTGTAAATATAGCCAATAAATAAAGTACAATTGTTGATGTACATCTGCGATGCATTTAAATTTCACTACGAAAACAATTTCGTGTATTCTTGGGCTTTTTGAAAATGACATACAAGAACACATGTGACGACATTTAAATGTAAGACATAGACCCACGCTCGACGTTTAACAAGCATGTCGTTCAAAAATGCTACATCTTCTGCTAATAGGATCAAGACAAAGGACGAAAAGGGCCATAAAATGCACCTTAAATGATATACAAATGTTCGTATAGTCCGTGTACTGTGAGTCTGTGAACCATTTTGAAAATTAGGTGACTTTTCGCCTCAGAGTGGTTCCAACATGCCCGTGCCGGCGTCAAATTCTTCTTCATACGGCCGAATGTTTCCTTCAGCTTCCGAGTTCTGCACATCAGTAATTTGGTATGCAGCTCATGAGTAGTAGTTTTCAGTGTGTCTATATTGTGGATCTGAACACGTATCATTCTTTTTTCCGTGATGTATCGGTACTGTTACATATACCTTTGAGACTCCTGCTCCTTCGTTCTTCAAAAGCATTGCTTGCTTCTGACGATAGCGTTGGCAATCTGCCCGTCTTACCTCGCCATCTAAAGCAAGAGAGCCGATCACCGTGCAGCATGTCCAGAAATAACTATTTTTTTCCATGTGAACATTTCTGAATTTGTCATCTAAAGCAAGAGAGCCAATCATCGTGAGCCTGCGTTTATTTCAGCCAGTCACAATCCCAGCGGTCCTTAGCGGTCGTAAAGTTGAAAAATCGAGATTTGCCCTACATATACTATATATTTACATACTACGCGGGGACTACAATATATGCTTCCTCGGGGGCAATTATACCAGCTGATGGGGCATTGGAGCTGACGGTTGTCGAGTGGATTGAGATAAAGAGGGAGGTAGATGAGCAACTCGTCGTCGAACAAGATCAAGGTGGTAGACCTCAGCATCAGAGGCAAAATGCGAATATGGCCGCTAATACTGATAATGCGAATGATGATAGGGTGGAATGTTGTGAAGATGCAAACAACGCTTGGGGTTTAAGTGAAGACAGTGAGGTGGTCATAATATTAATAATAACTTTATTTAACGAGAAAAATAAAAGCACCTACATAACATTATGTTAATCATGGTAAAAAGTGTAATATATCAATAATATATAACAAAATAAAAAAAATTAAAAAAATGCTAAAGTATATATATCATATATAAGAAATGGATATCATAGATCGATAAAATCTTTATATCGATATGTATATATTAAGAGTCATTCATTTTGTCCAGTTTGAATTATATTGATATATATTGTTTATCAACAGAATCAATTGGGTGGTGGTGAAGTGGACTGTGCTTTAGACGGCAATGCATCCATGTTCAAATACACCCCAAATAAAAAAGAAACGTTTGACATGTTATTAATACTACAAGGTAAAAAGAAAACCATCACAAAGAAACTCAAAAACCAACTTGAAAAACACCGAGGGATCAAGTGGTTTCTGTGCACAAAAGTGGAAATGATCAAATCTTCTCCTGATGGTGAATATCAAGTATCCACCCCCCACTTCAGAAGCGTGTGTAATACCTCTGTAAATCCTGACACTCTGGAACAAGACTATGACCAAGCAGTAGAAAAAATAAAAATGTCCTTCCTGGAGTTCCAAAGAGAAGGGTCCGGCTGGCAACTCAGTCAGGTAATAATAATAATGTTATTTTTCTTTTAATTCACAGTGAACTAAAAGTGAATGATTTCTTTACAGGTCCTTCATATCAAATTAGGAGTTGCTGTGCACACCACCTGGAAGGAGCCAGCTACCTCCCCCTCCCTAAGAAAATCAAGAACAAGAAAGCGGTCCTAATGGCCCTCTTTCTTTTGTTCTGAAATCGGATAAACGCGAAAAAGTGGCCCTAGTGGCCCTCCCTTGAGAAGTCCCTCGATAAATGTACCATCAATGGCTTCTCTGGCTACGAGACCACATCCGCGCCCAACAACAAAATGAAGTAGAGTGACGCGACGACCCCCAGAGACAGCAAAACTTGACATTATTGGAGCGAGTTCGACTGGCTCACAAGTTCAAGTAGGTAACGACCACCACTCCAGAGCTGTGAAACAGTGTCAGGACAATGAAGCATCAGAACAGTGAGTTATCTTTCCACTTTCTGGGTTTCTTTTTTACTATTCTTTTCTTCGGTAAGAGCAAGTGTTAATGGATACATTGTACATTGTATGTGTTTTATATATTGTATTAGTTTGTTGACCGAAGCGTTCAATTCACTCTGGATTTGATTAAAGAAAAGACCCCAAGAGAGAACAATTGGAAAAAACCATTAACAAATTCAGAGAACAAGGAAATAACTGCCACGCAAAGGGATCCACACCTCAAAGGGATCCACGCCTTCCCAGAGAAAATCGTAATATGCAAAGCAAAATAGTAGGTCACCTAATCAGGTAAACCAATATAACCAGGAACACTAATGTCGGTCCCTGCTTTCCTTAAGCACTGGCGTGCTGTCAAAGATAAGAGTTGTGTCTAGTGTATTAATTTGCTCGACAAAATATCACATATTCTTCTTTGTTTCATTATTTCATGCTAATGAGTTCAACAATACTGGAAAAGTCGCTACTTACTATCCATCATCACTCATTACTCACTTGTAAAGAGCATTGAGATTTATATGTAATGCGCTTTTTCAAGAATTAAATTATTATTATTATATCCTGCACTTCATACCAATGGTCAGACTATAGCATGAACAAGCCTAACTATAACAACTGAAACGACAACCAGTTTCGTAATAGACACACCCCACAATAACTGTAAGACATGGACACACTAGCCCCAACTGCCGCGTATGATACAGCCTCAAAGAGATCCATGCCTTCCCAGAGAAAATCGTAATATGCCAAACCCAAAGGTCACTTAATCAGGTTAGCCAATATAACCAGGAACACTGATGTCGGTCCCTGCTTGCCAGGAAAATGTGGGGGCCATATATGTAAATGATGTAGATGTTTATTGTAATGATGATGTTTATTTTGTGCTTATCACACCTTATCCTGAAAGGTGTACAGCTGTAATTGATAACTCTCAATCACCTAATGACTGGTCCTCTCTCAAATTAATGTCCTCTCTACTCTTTTGACTAACGGTTGCACCAAAGTCCTGACCGGCATGCGCCAATCACCTCATAATCATATGCAAATTATAGATGATGAGAATTATCATTCTACCACATCCAATATGGATGCACCAGTTGCTCAAGTGCCACCCATTATTAAAATAAACCATCACAGAAAAATGACAAAAAATGTATGCTGGCTGCTGGGTGCTCTTAATTTCTATTAATTATTATTATGATTATTATTATTATTATTAATTATTATTATTATTAATTATCAACAGTTACTAGCTATAATATAATCTTAGTTTGTTTTACCTTTGGTCACTCGGTAACAACAAGTATTGTGAACGCAAGTATTGTGAAGACACTCGATTGATTAGCAACTTTAGCCTGCAACGTTGGTATGTACTACTATTATTATTATTATGTACTGGTTATATTACATGCTGTACGCTCTATGATTGCACAACGAATTATTCTTCATTCAACAATATCATTTGAATGCTAATCATCCTTCCTGCTTTGTCTCAATTTGAACATTTTGGGTTAAACCAGAGTCACCTGAGAAATGTGGTATTCAATCCTGTGATATGAATCCTGCTTTTGAACACGGCGAGAGCCCACTCGATCGTGTAATAAGTCAAACACAATGTTGTAATGATAGCAATTAGGCGACACAACAATAAAGTGAGCCATACACAAATCTGGTTCTGAGAACGCAAACATATTTCAAGTTGAACTGCAGGCATTGTGAAAATAAGTGAACAAAGGTACTGTCTTTACTGTTTTTTATTGCCTTCTCATTCTCTTGGCTCATTTGAGAGGAAATTCTCTCTCAGACTCTTCAGCTTCGCTGGCAGAGGAATAGACCTCTTTAGCTTGTATGCAAATTGCCCATTTCAGATCATGTGATGTAAACATTGATATTCTCTGGAGAATTGTTCCTTTATATTTCTGAAATTTATTCATATTGAAAGGACTAATTCTCCAGAGAACACCATGTTTACATCACATGATCTGAAATGGGCAATTTACATACGAAGCTAAAGAGGTCTATTGCTCAAATAATCCTTCAACTCAGCACAACCATGAAACAAATAATCTTCACAAGGGTCATAGTGCTCATCCCACTTGCCATCCAAAATCGAATCATCAAGGCCCCATATCAAATCAAATGTGTACAGACAGAAAAAAAAACACATGGGCGTCATGATACAGGTCAAGTCGACGACACACTTCTTCATGTTCTTCTTTGAGGAAATATTTCAATTGATCCAGCATTTCATGACATGCTTTCAAAACGATTCACCCTTTCCTGTACTCTCTTCCATGTAATAATAATAATAATAATAATCTTTATTTTAAGTGGGTATACAAATACAGCCACGCTGTCGTCTTTCTTCACAAGTTGTTTGCACGTTGGGACTTTCAAACGATACTCTTCTTCTTCTACACCAACTGGCTCTGGAACCCGATGAGCTTTCCACCATCGACAACTCTCCTCTGTCCAAGCCTTCACACAACGTTCTTGTGTTGTCAATGCTGATGTTTGTCAACGTTGCTCTGATTTTTTCATGTACAACACTTGCATCACCTCAATGTTATTTGTGAAAGCCATCTTCCACCAAATGACCTCACACTCTCAACATCTGCTGTCCTCATGTGGTGAACCGTAGTCGTGGGGTCGTATATGGTTCAACATTTTCAACTATAGTTGAACCGTAGCTTTGGGAGATTATAGGGTGCAAGAAGGCGGCTACTACGGTTGAATCGTAGTCAACGGGGTTCAACCGTAGTCAACGGGGTTGAACCTATTATCCCAGATTGTTCCAACTACTAATTGATATAATTCTTTCCCCCTCACATTTTGCAGTGCATACAGCATACATAGCCATATCAGCCAACAGTTTAGAAGCAGTCATTAACCCTGAACTGAGGGAAGAATTTAGAAAAGACAAGCACCACCGGTTTCCTAGAAAGGAAACAGCAGCAAATTGAGTGTTGGACAAGAGGATGCCTGGTCTCTTTAAGATTGAATACAAAGGCAATGGAATCATTGGATTTTGTAGTAAAACTAATTATAGTTTTGGGAATTATGATAAATTCAGCTTTATATGTGATCTGTGAAAAATACTTCAAACATAATGTACTGAAATTAGCTCTTAGCTCTCATGTTACATGACCTTAGTTTGTACGTGCAATCAATTACTTCCGGTATTGAACACGTCATTGACGCAAAAAATGAAATGAAATCACCAAGGTGAAATATTTGAATGTTTTATTGAATAAGAATAGTGCTAAAAATGGTCAACAACACCAAAATACCACCTGGTAGAGTTCAGCATTGCCATCCCTAACCACAAGACATCCTTAGCTCATTGTGCAGCTTTTGGTGGGACCAAATGCCGAAATTGGTGGGACCCGCCGAAATTGAGAAGGTTCTCACATCTGAGGTGAGTTTTTAAAGAGACAGTGAAGAAATTAAAGTGTTCATAGCAATTAATACATCGACGTACATTATCTCCACAGCACACCAAGAAATGCCAAGAGGAATCTGTACTGGGCCAAGGTACATCTGGAGGAAGTTCCCTGGCTAACCGTATCAACAGCCATTGGCGGCCGTCGCTGGTCTATGACCTCCATCTAAAAATGGTCAACAATGCCAAAATACCACCCGGTACGGACATGTCCGGCATCACCATCCCTAACCACAAGACATCCTTAGCTCATGGTGCGGCATTTTTCCAAATGCTGTGAAGAGTAATGGAGCAGCTGAAGGGCTATATCTACTGCTGTCGGTAAGCTTTGAATGTTCATGGAAAGAGAAACCATCTCCATCTCTAATTGACTAACACTACCTTCATATTGATTTAGTTAACTTATTGCCCATTTTTATGTAGTCTGTTTGCTCTCAATGTAGGTAGTGCTAGTAATATGTGTAGTAGTTATGGTACTGCCACTGGTAGCCAAAAACATAAGCCAAAACACGATGCAAAATTGAGCATTAAAAAGTCGAAGGTAAAGAATTGGAAAATGTAACACTGGAATTCAGTTTAAAACAATGATTTATATTAAATACTGTGAAAGTCATATACACAGCAAGCGAATTTTGATCATGAGTTCATCTTTCGTAAGACTTATATAAAATGACATCAACTTGCTAGTCAATCAGCCATTTGAAGCCAAGCAATTTAATAAGCCAGTTCAGAGTTTAAGAATAAGGTTCAGTGCGCATGCGATTTTATACCGATTATATCACCTTCTTTTGTTTAACGTTTGTGTTATTTTTAAATAACAAAAGAAGGTGATATAATCGGTATAAAATCTCATGCGCACTGAACCTTATTCTTCAAATCTGAACTGGCTTATTAATTACTGAAACCAGGGATCCTGCTAAAACTAAAATTCTGGACAAACAATTTTGAAATTTGTTTTAAACTAGTTATTTTTGTTTCTTTCTTCGAGTTTGATTCAGCAGAAAATGGATATACACGTACTAACTGCAGTTAAATAAAACCTATAGGCAAAGTGATAAAATGAAAAGGCCGTAACATAACCTAGCATTCTATGGTATAACCAAAGGAAAGCGAAAAAGTAGAAACTCATTGTCTAGTTCAAACTTCTCCTATAGCAAAACAACTAAAGCCAACAGAGACTGAGACAGATGGGACCATCCCTCCCAGTGGCTAGTTGCAGGTTCATTGAAAAGCACTGTTATAATCAGAACTGGCACAATGGCAGGTTGCAGCTTGAAGCTTCAGTGCAAAGCACTGTTATGATCAGAAGTCTCACGGCAGTTAGTTGCATTTGGTAGCATCGGAGAGCACGGATGGTGCCATGATCATGCCGGTACTCATGCTACATGTAAGTAGTTACAGTACTTTGCCGGTTTGCACTTACGTCATCGTAAAATTTTCTGTGCCTTACATTGATTATGATTGAACAAAAGGTCTTACAACCAAAAAAGCAGTCAAAATCATGTATCTCAATGCCAAGATAACAGTGATCAAATGTGCACATTATTTAGTGTGAATGCATGGGGCCGCCATCTTGGTGTGCAATCATATTACACCAACATGGCGACCAAAATGTAAAACAGCTATATTTAGAATCAAGAAGAATTAGCAAAATGTGCAAAGGGAGACATTTCTATTCTGTGTCCTCCACACGTTTTACATCGGGTAGAGGATAAAGATTGTCATGGTCACCAGAGTCGTCAGTCACTTTCACTCGACAACATTTCACAGCAGGCGCCTGTAGTAAACTCCATCCCTTGATACACTTGGGGCGACGCAATTATTTATCCACTACGAAACATCTGGAGGTTAATAATTTGACCATGGGAACTACATCCCAATGGACTTGTCACCCCTAATGACATATCATTTTCTGTGTGAGTTATCCTTCGAGGACCAACAGACAGGCTTGGGACATGTCAGGTCCTTGCCATCTAAGACGTCCTGGACAAGAATTGCCCGTCGCTGCGGGAACTGGGTCTCACCCAGTCCCAAAAGGCCCAGTTCCTGGGGATATATATCGCCGCCCGATAAAGGGAATATTTCAAGCAAAGAAGACTTTGACAGAACGAACAGACAAAATAGTTGATTGCAACCCTCGGGGACGTCGTGATTAGTCTAGCCCGGTTTGGACAAGGTTGCATCCCGTGATAGCTACATTAGTGCTCAGATTTTATTGTAATTTTTTCACAGCCAGGAAGGCTTTGCTCTTAAGGTGAGGGTAATGTAAAGGGAGAAAATTAGAAGAATTTTTTAGGCAAATTATTCAAGATATTTTCAGATAAATTGGCAAACAAAGAGAATTGGCAAATATTATTTTTAAGTGAAGACATAACAAGCAGGTTAAAGTTTTCCAGTTAACACCTGTTGCAAGTAATTCATTACTCACAACTTGTAGTCATAACGTTAGAGACTTCTGATCCCTAGCATTATGGCCAGTGATAAGGGTCACTTGTACCGGTTCACAGATTCCTTAATCTTCTTGTGAGAACCAATAATTCTTCCTCTATCTGACGTTATCTTTTAGCAAGTATTTAATATTCATTCATGATTGGCTTAGGGTGTTACGAATTGTAACTTTAGTGATTAGATATGCATATCATACCTGTACATGTTAGTCAACGTTGTAAGTTAGGAAGATGCAATGTAAGGTATAAATAGAGACCCTTGATATTGTAATATCGGAGACCATGTGGCCATCGTGCTAGCTAGAAAGCTGATTAAAGTGTAAGCTTCCAGATACAAGAACTTCCGTGCCTCGTTACTTCAAGTCTCGTACTTATTCGTAGGGTAATTGTACGGGCCCACGCTGAGTGAGTCGCCACTGCCAAAGCTAATCATCCCAAAGATTGAGCAAGTTTGAATTGGATTTAGTAGAAATAAGCACAGCTTATTTGCTCACGAACTACTTGAGAGTAATTTTTCCATAACAAAAACACCAAGGATCAAAATCATGTTAATATTACAAACAACTCGGTTTCTCATTAGAAATATTAATAAAATCAAACTTACATATCATTTACATACAAACGTATCATTTGAAGCAAATTTCCCTTATTCTCTGGCTTTAGAATACACATGACAGTGTTGCGTGACAGAAATTGACTCTCAATAAATCAAAAACCAAATATCGAAAGTACAGAGATTTTTGTGTGAAAACTTTTCTTATGGATATATAAACAAATTATCAAACAAACAGTTTTGTATGATGGATATTTTAGATTTTAGCGTTTTGATGACGTCGTGTGCAAACCGAGAATAGATTGCTTTCAATCGGCAGAAAAGAGAATTGTTTTTTTAAACAGACCTTGGATTCTTTATCAGGAATTACTATTTGGTAAAGAACAACATATTTTCATTTGAGCAATTGAATTGTTATGGTAATCTTATAATCTCCTTGAAGTCTCTTTCGAATTTGCATATTCAAATTTATAGTTTATGAATAATATGTTTCTCTATTCAAAGTCTTTTCTTTATCACAGAAATACATAACATTTAGATATTTATTTTTATACAGTTTTGTTTATATCATTCACATATGTTAATATCATTTTTCATAAATATAATATATAGTTTTGCATCGAATAAAACATAGAGATCTTACTGACCCAATACATGTCCACAGTCCAGGTGGCATGTACAAAGACTGAAAGAGCATTCAGCGACTCCGCTCAAACTCAAAGGTCAGTTTTCCTGTCCATTTGTCTATAAGAGAAATAAAAGCAATGTTAAAGAGTATTAGACATGTTTTATCATCAATTCATGTGGGATAACAGTGATATAAGCTTAAATGTACGCGAAATGATCTAAAAGTGAATAGAACAAAGGCGATTGGCGTCCTTGTGTTCGATTTTCGCCGAAATGACTCGATTGGCAAAGAAATGTACCCCAAAAACAACACATCAATCGATCTTTACCATATACTTCCTAGTTCAAGAGCTCATATATATTTTTATCCACACAGAAATGAATTAAATACAGCGTAAATCCGTAAAGTAAGCTAATGTCTAATGAATGAAAAAAACCGGCGCTTTGTATAAAGTGAATAGATCGGGTCTCAAACGAAGTCGAAGAGTGCTCTGAGAATACTCAATCATGGTTGTAAATAAGCCAGTAGTGACTAAAAGAAGTTATTGATGCGACTGTATCGTCAGACTTGTACTATTTCGTTATCGATCAATGCTAAAAGCGAACGCCAAAAAAACCTTGGCGCCAGGTTGAACAATGTACTTCTTCGAACCCCCTTCGCTAATCAATTTATCAAGCTTTGAAACGGTA
Organism: Actinostola sp. cb2023; assembly: GCA_033675265.1. Classification (NCBI taxonomy): domain Eukaryota; kingdom Metazoa; phylum Cnidaria; class Anthozoa; order Actiniaria; family Actinostolidae; genus Actinostola; species Actinostola sp. cb2023. The sequence goes on along the minus strand of JAUJYZ010000065.1, from coordinate 145,395 downwards.
TAGCTAGAGTGTTTTGCAGTTTAAAACGATTACGTAGAACATCTAACCGGTTTAACTGTCGACTTTCGAACTGTGGTACGTACCTTGTGTTCCTTTTGAAGCCACAAACTTCGTTTTTCGACGACTGTAGTCTCTAAAATAAAAATTCCCTTTGTTTACGCTGGGCGTCTCTTTGCTTTCTTTGGACTCTTTCGTCACCTACACGAGACCACGCACGATGCGTGGGCGTCCCGCGCATGCGCTCAACGAAAAAGCCTATGTCGCTGGTTTTTATTTGCTTTCTTTCTTTCTCTCTTTCTTTCTTTCCTTCTTTCTTACTTTCTCGCTTTCTTAATTTTGGGAACATTGCATCATTGTATTAGGTCGAATTTTGGCTCTTTCGACTGCACTGAAACGCAATCATCCATATCGCCATGGCAACGAGCTAGAACGCCATGTGCTCGTGGTCCCTTGGGGGTGGTGGTCGTTGTTCTTCACTGTTGACCCTCCGAAACTGAAAAAGGCATACCATAAAAAATACCAGCTCTTTTAAAATAAATGGATGTCGCTTGATCGGCCACCCACTAAAAATTACCAGATCGCCGATTTCAAACTGTAAAAAGTACGACGATCGCTCAGTATTAGAAGGATTTACAGCTACACAAATATCTCAAACAATGAAAGAAAGAAAGACAACAAAGAAAACAGGAAATGTGTGTTCAGCTGGGGACACGTGTCCCAGCTGAAGTCTGAATACCAAATAAAGTCCATGGAATTGATAATGTATAATGAATAATAATAATAATAATTAAGTTCTCTCAGCGCGTGTTACCACAGGGAACCCAATTTATTTGTAGCCCGAGCTGTTGTTTAGCCGAATAATACAACAAGACGCTCAATGAGCGTTCACTCGGGCATTGTGAAAAGGAAAATGTCAGTTGTTCGAGGAAGTACTTGAAAATGAATGCCAGTTGGTTGAAGAACAAGGACAATGTCGGCTGCGCGAGGAGAGACCTGACAATGACTGACAGTTGCGTGACGAGGGAGACTATGTATATACATGTATGTGTCGAGTTCATTTGATTTGCCTTTGAGTTCATTTGATTACCTTTTGACTTTGAGTTCAATTGATTTGATTTTGATGAGTTTGTGTAAAGGTCCCCTCTCTAGCTTCAGATCCCGAAACGTCGAGTTTGGAATCGAGTTCGGGTTACGGTTCGAACGTCGAATAAAACAAGGACATCTTCTTCAATACAATATAATTTCTCTGACGTCATGACAATCAGTGACAGTTGAGTGACGAGGGAGACTATTAGTCCGGTGAGTACGAACATGATACGTCTTGAGGTTGCATAGGTCAGATGGTTCCGATAACGGCCTCGCGTTTGTTTAAAAAAATATATATTTTAAGCGAGCTTCTAGTCCTTTTACCACTTCTAGTCATTGAACGATGAACTAGAATCCTGACCTTTTAATAGCTTGAAGATCTACAGCTGCTTTCAAAACTAAGATTCATAATCTACTTGAGTCCTGTGTCTCCTTTATCTTTTCAAATCTGCGGAGTAATCTTGAAACTCCGGATACGATTAAATACGTCGCATACTCGTCATTTTGAAGCCGAACAAAACTACTACTACTACTACTACTACTACTACTACTACCGAAATCCGCATTTTCTAACTCGGGCGGCCTGCGGCCTGGGCCCGAGTAATAATACAAGAGAGAGAATGTACGTGAGACCGTAAAATGTCATCTAAACTAGCGGGATTTTATCACCCAAAACGCAGTCAAACTGCCAAATCTCCACTGGAAATAATATTTTTAAACACAACTTTTACGATCTCATATACATTCTATCCTCTACTGAACAACAGCTTGGGCTAACTGTGATTAAATTATTTATGCTGATGTAAAAGGGAGAAGACTTTTATTGAATATCAATAAAATAAAATTGTATTGTTACTTCTTGCCATATCCCCTCCCCCTCCCTCCACGACAATGCACATCAGCCCTACGTACCCTGGGTGCCAGAGGTTTTGAGAAGTTTCACGATTTAGAGAGAGTAATTTTTCGCTTCGCTCCTCGACTCTCGGCGCTTCGAGACTCGGATTCTGGTCGCTTCGCGACTCGTTTAGCAGCAAGCCCCTCTGGAACCAGGGTAGGGAGGGGACGGGTAGGGGGAAAGGGAAATCAAAGGGAAAGGAGGAGGGGAAAGGGAGAGGGGAAAAGGAGCCTGAAACTCAGGTTATACTCAACGGAACTTGAATTGATATTTTGTTAACGGACAAACTGAAAAGTTTTAAAACCACTGGCGACGCAAGCTTTAGTGCGCGTATGTTTGTGTCGATTTTACCCGAAACAAACTTCTTATATTTTCTTTCAAAAATTGTATACAAGTTTTCAATTCATTGAAAACACAGGGAGCCCAACATAATAGGGAGTTTTTTAAGAAGCTTTGCAAAATCTACTGGCGACGGCGACGTCAACCGGAAGTGTAAACTAACTTCTATTCGCGGTTTCGTACATTAGAGATTTAGTCCAAGCCTAAGCCTGTGAGGTTACTTCATCCACAGGGAATACGAACTATGAAGGTATGAAACTCCGAACAGAAGTTATTTACACTTCCGGTTGACGTCGCGTCGTAGATTTTGCAAAGCTTTGCGCGCTCGTTCTACCACAGGAAGCCCGTCAAAAACGACGCGTCCATACAAATAATCATATTTTCAATAGAAATAAATTGTAGAAAGAGAAAAAAAGCATATTGATAAGCTTTGACCTCTTCTCCTTCTCTGAGCCCTACAGTAGGTCAAGTTAAATAATTTAATTATAAATGATTTCCTAATTTGTTAAATAATTTTAATGTAATAACATTTAAACGATATTCAACGGACACAATTAGAATTTATTATACTGATAGATCCACCTGTTCAAAGAGTGCATAGCGCAAACAACGTGTTTTATAAAACATTGTGTGCGAAATGTATTCTGGGATAGAAAGCCCAAAAGGAGAAGGGGAGGGGAAAGGGGGGAGGGGTGGGGGAGCTGGTACGTACCCATGGTTACAGAAAAAAACTGACTTGTGCGCGTGCATAAACACAACAATGTTTTACGATGCTGTCCAAACGAATCAAACATGTTTTACCGGACACGAAAACAAAAGAAATGTTTTACGATGTTTGACAGAATGTTTGACACGGTTCAAACTTCGTAAAACATATTAAAACATGTTAAAACATGTTAAAACATGGTGGCCAAACTACATAAAACATGTTAATTACACAAAACAATGTTTCATGATGTTTTACTGATCTACTAGATATACAACTCATTATACATTTTAGTGTGCAGTACGGCTGGAGTCGTGCCCTATATTTTGACAAGATGTAGGCAGCCGTACTGCACACTAAAATGTATAATACCAAGAGACCATTATGTAATGGTCTCTTGATAATATCTACGGATTGTTTGGATGGGCAGCTCCGCCATCAGTTGAATGTACTCTAGATCATTTCAACTGCTGTGTTCCTCTTCGCCAGACGCCATGAGCCTCTGGCTCGGGAGATTGGGTAACCACTCCTTACGTTATCGACTTCAAATAAATTATTATTATTATTATTATTATTATTATCATTATTATTATTATTATTATGTAAATAGAATCGATAGATGCCTTGCAGTCGCTATTCGCACGCAGTCTCACACTCATTGAAGGCGAATAGCGCTACCTTGACTACCGTAACGATCTCCGTTTTCCCATTTACTTGAACAAGGGCTGTCCACAAGTTGCTCGGCAACTTTTGCGCAACTTTTCCGATTTCGGGCAACTTTTTTTCTTTCGAGCAACTTCTTTCTTTCTTAAACATTTCCACAAATTAAAACAAATTAAACAGGCCAATTAAGTACTAAACTTGGTTTATTTCGCTTTACGGGTCATAATACAGTTTGTAACTGCAGCATGCAGTGTTCAGGACTGGGTTAGTGGGCTGCCTGTGGTTATTTGAAAAGGCGATTCAGGTGGTCAGCGGTTACTTTACCAAAATTAAAATTGGTGGACAAAAATGGCAACAAGCGAAATGCAAAAAAAGAAGCCTTGATTTGATAAGCAACATAGAGCTTTCAGCTGCTTTTTTAATTAGCTGCAAAGAGAGAGCCTTTACACTTACACAAGTGATTTTCAGATAAATATTATTAATATAGCCATAAGATTGATCATGTAAACTAACATTGGCTGCACTGAGATGCCAAGAAAATGTTGTAAATTCCTCAGTGATAACAAGCTATACTATATGAAAAAATCAGAAAAACGGTTAGAAATATTCCTTTGATTGGGTAACTAGCATCTTATTATAGTAAATACGAAAAGCAACATTGTAGCAACTTTAAGAATTTGGAGCAACTTTTGAGCAACTTTTAGAGTTTTGGAGCAACTTTTGAGCAACTTTCCGAGATATTTTGAGCATCTTTTTTAACAATTTGGAGCAACTTGTGGACAGCCCTAACTTGAACACTGTTTCGCACTGCTTTGTTTCGCTCCACTGCTGTGACATTTATACGCGTCGTGTTGAGAAATATCGGACTCTTTCGCTGCGCTCACTCGTGAGATATATTTGTCAACACTCGAAGATAAATTTGGTATCTTCTCGCGGCCCACAGGCAGCCCAACCATTGCTTTTGAGGCTACTAATTATAATAAACTAGACGCTCTTCTAGCGTGAAGTCGGGCTTCTAAATGAAATGTAACCTATTTGAACTAAATATAGATATCTTATAGTGCGATTGAAAGAGTTTTTGGTTGCTCGTCGTTGCGTGACTCGAGCTCGATAGAACATGCTTTCCTTGCAATTTCAGTACTGCGAACTTTACAGTATATCAGTAAAAACGTTAATAGCCCGGCTTCACGCTACTAGAGCGTCCTGTTTCAATCTAAATTTAGACTTAGACGACAAAAGACTTATATGTTGGCCCCTTGACCTCCGGTGCTTTCCCTGATTGGTTTGTGCTTTCTAATCTTTCTTGGCCAGACTTCATGTCTCCTTCGGCCGGCACAGGGCGCATGCGCTGGATTTGAGGTCAACGACGACGACGACGACAAAGAACGCTTCTCATTTTTAGAGTCGGAGCTTCCACAGGAAGCCCGACTAATAAAAAGATATTTGCATGCGCGCGTCTTTTTTCGGGTTTCCCGTGGAAGAACGCGCGCGCGCAATACGCATCGACCAATCTTAAAAATACATAACATTGAACTTAGCTTCGCATTCAGGAGTAGTTTGTTTTGTTATTCTAATGTTTCCTTTTGTTTTGTATCTTGGAAGTGAGGCTAAGCTGAATTTCAAGTATTTTTAAGATTGGTCAATTATGTTGGGTTCCCTGTGCATAGAAATGTATGATGTTGGGATCCCTGTGCATGCGCGTCCCTCAGGACGCACCGTACATGTGTATATTGAAACCTTGTTTCACTATGTACATTGCTGCGGGCGTGTCTTTCGGGACGCACACAGGGAGCCCAACATTATACCTTACTCAACACAGGTAACCCAACAATACAAATGCGCGCGCGCTCTACAACAGGAAACCCGGAGCAGAAACCCATCAGAAAAGACGCAAATATCAAAAGTATTGATTGGGCTGCCTGTGCGCGGCCATGTACTATACTTGTACGTACATTTATGAACTTTGTTGGTTGATCATTAAAATATTATTTTAAGATTGATAAAAGAATTGCTAATTAAGTGTGTCCCATAACAATAGCTCTACGTGAAGGCATTTTCATTTTTAGCCGCGCAAGGTGCAGTAATACGGGCAACAAAATCGTGCAACTTGTCGCGCAACATTGTTCAGATTGTTGCGTTGCAAGTTGCAGAGCTATATTTCTCGTATTACTATCGTTTGCGCAACTTGTCGCGCAACAAATTAAATTTTCGGTCATTTGTTGCAGGTTGCAAAACTTTGTTGCGCAAAGTAGAAGCTCTTTCTACTTCATGCAACAAAGTTTTGCAACCTGCAACACGAAAATGTGTTGCGCGACAAGTTGCGCGAACGGTGGTAATACGAGAAACATTGCTCTGCAACTTGCAACGCAACAATGTTGCGCGACAAGTTGCACGATTTTGTTGCCCGAATTACTGCACCTTATGTTTCTCGTATTACCACAGTTCGCGCAACTTGCCGCGCAACAAATTTTCGTGTTGCAGGTTGCAAAACTTTGTTGCGAAAAGTAGAAGTTCTTTCTACTTCATGCAACAAAGTTTTGCAACCTGCAACACCGAAAATGTAATTTGTTGCGCGACAAGTTGCGCGAACGGTGGTAATACGAGAAATATTACTCTGCAACTTGCAACGCAACAATCTGAACAATGCTGAGCGACAAGTTGCACGATTTTGTTGCTCGTATTACCGCACCTTTAGGAAGCTCAGGCAATATTTTAGTAAATCCAACGTCTCTGCCATCTATCTATACATGTGGGACCCTGTGGGACATAGGTTTTCACTTCGCCTCCCCCTAAGAAATCATCGAGTTAGTAGTCATTTAAAGAGGTTTAATAGAAAATAGAATAGGTACAAGATTGTGAACGACTCCCAAAGTAGCAGAAGCTTTCGAGTTGGGAGCTGGCATTTGAAAAGGTACATATAGATTATTACATTCAAAATAAAATCGTGAAGAGAAAAAAGCTATCTATATAGGCCTTAGTCAGAATTTTGGCCTTTTGTGACAAAAACCCTCCTCAGTCACTCCCCATCACCCCACCCTCCTTCGATCACCCCCCCCCCCCCCCCCCCCCCCTTATTCCATGTTTCAGTTGACTTTGGATATAAGGTTTTTGTCCATAATACAAACATTTTTGATAATAAAACTTCAAATCAGCAATAATAATAATAATTCATTTCTGATAATTTAATTGTATTTTTTTGTTCTATGGTTGATGGTTCTTGGGACGTCTAAGCACTCGCAATAGGTGCATCAGATAATTGGTTCAATATCAAATCCTGTGTACTTTGCTCTTGATGATCCAATCCTTCCACCGACTGACTTCCAATCTGGGCATTTTTCTGGTTTTGAATGCTGAGTGATGCTGTATCTCCATCATGGCTAATTTTTGTGTCTCCTGCACGACTCTCACTCCTTTCCTTGAGATTCGCTGTTGATGTAGAAAGATCTTGAGTAGCAATGTCTAGATCGGCTATGTGGATACTGCCATCTTGGCTGATACTTGTTTGGGACCTGGGACGTTCTTGATTTACAAGTTGTAGCGATGGGGATGTACCTTCTTGGCCGTTATCGTGTTGATCTGCTTGACTTACTTCGCCATCGTCGCTTTGCGGTCTTTTTTTCTTTCTCTTACCAAATATACTTCGTCTTCCGGCTTTAGGTAGATTCATTTGTTCAACTGATGAAACACTGCCTGCTTGGTTGTTGTTTTCATCAGGTAGTGCTGTTTCCACATCGTCATTTTGAGGTTTGCTCGGCCTTCTCTTTCCAAAAATACTTCGCTTCCTTTGTTGTTGATGGGTGGGTGGAGTGGTGTCTTCTTGGGTGTTGTTTTGATCATCTGGTGTTGTTTCCACATCGTCATTTTGAGGTTTGCTCGGCCTTCTCTTTCCAAAAATACTTCGCTTTCTGTCTTGTCGATTCTCTTGTTGAGCGGATAATGAAGTAGTGCCATCTTTGTTGTTGTTTTCATCTGGTGGTGCTGTTTTAACATCGTCGTTTGCAGGTTTGCTCGGCCTTCTCTTTCCAAAAATACTTCGCTTTCTTTCTTGTTGATTGTCTTGTTGGGCTGATGGAGGGGGGCCCTCTGGGTTATCGTTTTCATCTGCCGTACTTGTTTTCCCGTCATCATTTTGATTCACTTGTTGGGCTGACGGAGAAGAATTTTCATCAGCTGGTCCCGTTTCACCATCCGCGTTTATGCGTATTC
>JAUJYZ010000065.1:0-132500 GCA_033675265.1 Actinostola sp. cb2023 | reverse complement strand
GTTTTAAAAATCTATTCAATACAAGCTGAATAGTTGGTGGGTTCAGTATTTGTGATTTGAACCTTGCGTTTATGAGTTATAGAGGTTTGAAATCTCAATATGCAAATTTGATGACGTCTAGTAAGACTTCATTTATTATACAAAAACGCCCTTGTGCTGATTATTGACATTTGAAAACTTACAGAATATTTGCCCATTTCAAAAAATAAGTTCTTCTTGAAAAAGTCTAAATAAGTTATGGCAAATTCCTTAGTAGACGTCATCAAATTTGCATATTGAGATTTCAAACCTCTATAACTCATAAACGCAAGGTTCAAATCACAAAATACTGAACCCACCAACTACAAAAAACAATCTCATAGGAGTTAGTTGCACTTTAAAGGCTACTTGTATAACCAGTTTTGAAGGTGTCTCCTTTTATGTTGTGTCATAATAATAATAATAATAATAATAATAATAATAATAATAATAATAATAATAATAATAATAATAATAATAATAATAATAATAATAATAATAATAATAACTTTATAAAATAGTAATTTGCAAATAGTAATTTGAAAAACTTAATATAATAATAGTAAAACGACAATTAAATACTTATATAATTAATACTTTAGTGTTTCATGTTGGATTTGAATCGAAAGCTTTACGATATACGATATAGGGAATTGTCGTGCGAGTCGTGTCTACAGATGCTGGCTCGATTCGACTCGATCCTCGGATGTTTTCCATTCGACAAACTCCTCCAATTAACGAATCGCATCAAGCGAAAGCTACTCCATTACACAGGCAGCCCAACCATTGCTTCTGAGGCTACTAAATGGCGTCTTTTTATGGGTTTCCTGTAGTAGAGCGCGCGCGCAATACGAAGTTAGGCTTCCTGTGCTTAATAACGTATTATGATGGGCTCCCTGTGCGCTCTACCACAGGAAACCCATCAAAAAAGACGCTCATAATATTGTTGTTACTAAGCACAGGGAGCCCAACATACGTATTGCGCACGCGCGCGCTCTACCACAGGAAACCCATCACAAAAGCACATGCAAATATATTTTTATTCAGAAGCAGAAGCAATGGTTGGGCTGCCTGTGCTCGATTGTTGCGGAAAGGCCGTGTCGCCACTTTCAAAGACAGGGTGCCCAAACTTCCTCTAGCGTTGATAGTGCTGAATAAAGCCGCTCAACAGCTATAAAAATAATACTCACTCACTACATACAACGACTAGTACATACGATAAAATTGAGAATGCTTGGTTAGTGTTTTGCTGCCAAGTCTCCATTGCAATTAGTAACCGTCTCATTTATTATCTTATAGCCCTCGTAGGCATGGTAACCACGGTATCCAATCACAATTCCACTTACTCGGAGAATACCGACCCTCAACTCGATATTAAGGGTGTAGTTCCCGGGAGTTATTTCGGTTGCTATTGGATACAGACGAGTAGCGCTCCATTGTCCCTTGTCAGCTCCGTGAGCTACGTCGACGCACGACTTGCGATCGTCGTCAAGCGACATTCGAAACGATGTTGCAAAATGTCTCATTCTCACGACAACGACTACTGAACGCAATGCGGACGGAGTTTTGTTGCCCGAAGTTACATCGCTGGGATACGTAAAACGAATAGTGAGGAGTTCTGTCCCTTGTGTCCCGTTTGTCCCTAGTGTCCCTTGTGTCCCGTTTGTCCCTTGTATCCCTAGTGTCCCTTGTGTCCCGTTTGTCCCTTGTATCCCTAGTGTCCCTTGTGTCCCCTGTATCCCGTTTGTCCCTTGTATCCCTAGTGTCCCTAGTGTCCCCTGTGTCCCCTGTGTCCCGTTTGTCCCCTGTGTCCCTTGTATCCCTAGTGTCCCTAGTGTCCTCTGTGTCCCTTGTGTCCCGTTTGCCCCTTGTATCCCTAGTGTCCCCTCCGTCCCGTTTGTCCCTTGTGTCCCGTTTTTCCCTTGTATCCCGTTTGTCCCTGATTGATAGTTCCATCCACCGTGACCGTCCGTGTGCCACATGGAGCGAGGTAGTTTCAACTTGGACAGCGATTCCACGGGAGAAATGTAACGAAAACCACGTGACTCAGTCACGTGTGCGTCCAGGGTTTGCCTCAGAGGGACTTTCCAGTTGGGTGTCAATGCCGACCAACACATGGCGTTCACAAGTTGAGCGTCACTGATCAACGGCTCGCTGAACAGCGGTTTCACCAGAGATGGCAGGTCCAGTTCCGAATTATCTTTGCCCGGCTCCTCAGTCAGTGCGTTTTTGAAATATTCGATGATCGATGATGCTATTTTCGCATGTGTCTTCCATCCCGCATGCATGCCGTCCAAGGCCAACATATCGATTTGGGCGGAAGTAAGTTCACGGGCTCCATCGCTGGTCAGCGGACATACAAAATCTTTCATACTGAAATATGGTATCCCATAATGCTTTGCAAGTTCGTCAAAGCCCAAATTCTCCATATTTGTACACTCGGTGTTTCCTATCGTTCCATTTCTAAGGCTTGGATTTACAAAGTTGACGTACGTCACTAGAGGTTTTGACGGTAGTAAGAGAAGACGACGAGTGAGGAGCTCCATGGGCTGAGCTGCCTTGCCGTATATGCGGCCATGGTCATTGACGGCTTCCTCGACCAACACAATATCCGGCGGTTGTTGCGGTAAATAATTTTGCAAGCACATTAAGAAGAAGTCACTGCCGCTCCCCCCAATGGCCATGCTGTGCACTGTAAGTGTCGAGCCAGTCATTCGGTAAATGTCCTTGTTCCAGGACTCAGCGATTAAGTTGAAGTACTTTTGTCCATCATTGTCCAGTCCCCCTCCAGCCGAGTTCGATCCACCAATCACAACCATTGTCAGTGGACGCCGAGCACGGACCTTTGTAAGGAGACTGGGAAGATGGGTAGCAGACCGCTGGCCAGTGACGGTGGTACCATCAAACCACGATGCGGAGCTGGAATAAAATCGAATTCCACAAAGATGAGAGTGATACATGGATTTCTATAACCGAACGAATAAAACATCGATTTAAGAATTTTTTTCATGCTTAGCGAGTTATGGATGCACGTGCACGCGGGAAGTTTGGAGAGCACGAGAGAAGCGTAAAGGCCTTGATACACGGTGAAACTTTTTCGTGAAACTGTTTCGTGAAACGGTGCGAGACACGTTTCACAAAGAGTTTCACCGTGTAACATGGTCGTTTTCAGGAAACTTTTTCGAATTTGCGTTGCGAGACAGTTTCATGAAAAGTAGAACTTCTTTCTACTTTTTCGTGAAACTCGAAGCAAAAACGTTTCATAAAACCAGCCATTGCACCGTGTAACACACCTCGTGAAACTTGTTTCAGCAAACATGTTACACGGTGAAACTGTCTTGCACTGTTTCACGAAAAAGTTTCACGAAAAAGTTTCACCGTGTAACAAGGCCTTAAGAGTTGCTCGAGGCGTATATACGAGAGCAACTCTAGCTACTCAAGTGCTCTCCAAACTTCCCAAGTGCATCCATAACTCGATAGACGCACAGCTAAAAGCATGAACCAATTCTTTTATAACATAGCGACAATAAGGAATGACGAGAAACAAAATTTTAATTGCGATTGAATGCTAAATTCTCTACTAATACGACGTGTTCATATTTTACTGAAACAAACGACGTTTTCCTGATAAAAATGTGGAAAGTTAGGAAAACCTTCATTATTGTTCTCCATTTTCGTATTTAACTTTGATTTTTTGCCCTGCAGTGAGACTCGCTAAGAAAAAGTTTGCACACGTCATTTGATGGAGCACGGGCGTGCATCATCGAGTTATGGCACAGGCTGCCCAACCATTCCTTTTGAGGTTACTAAATAATCCAATAAAATGATATGTGCGTCTTTTTTTAATGGGTTTGCTGTGGTAGGGCGCGCGCGCGCGCATTTATATATTGGGCTCCCTGTGCATAGAAATGTATTATGTTGGGATCCCTGTGTGCGTCCTGCGGGAAGCGCCCGCAGCAAATTTGCTGCGGGACGCACGGGATGCGCACAGGGATCCCAACATCATACATTACTCAACACAGGGAACCCAATATAATACGTATTGCGCTCTACCACAGGAAGCCCATCAAAAAAAGACGCAAATGTCATTTTTATTGAATTATTTAGTAGCCTCAAAAGGAATGGTTGGGCTGCCTGTGGTTATGGATGCACGCTCGCGCTAATGAATTTGATCGCGCGATAATATGAACTATGTTATAAAAAACATTGTTTACTGAACAAGCTAGGTACGATATAAAACATGTTTGATAAATAGCTGATTTGATATATGTTTTGAAGATAAGTATATTGTGTTTTCTTTGGAAGAGTTATCGTCAATACGGTATTTCGCTTCTGAGTTACACGGTTTTACTTGATTTTTTTGCCGGTGTTTGCTTTGTATTACGAAAATCAATGCGCTTGAGCAAAATCATTGAGTGGTAGTATAGTGGGGTTTTTTTCCTTCGTAATTCCTTTAGAGCGATATTTAAAGCTACTAGAAGTTCGTCCGTCTCACCAACTCTATTCTCATTTCTTCTCTATTAAAACTGGACTCGACTTCTGATGTCAATCGAATGAGAACATGGAAAACGTTTTGCTCTAAGTGCCGCTCCTACAGCCCTACATGTTGTTCTTAGCTCAGAAATCGTGTAAACAGTTTTATTTGTGTTATATAGTTAGATTAGTGTGTGATTTTAATGTCACGATTTCTTTTTGTTTGAACTCAATTAGACCGGCCCGTTAAGACCCCGTCCACACTAAAACGCTAAACTGCGTTTTCCTAATGTTTCTGGTAATGAACTGATTGTTTTCGATTCCCTTGAGGATAGAGAACAATATAAAAACGATGCGTTTTCAAGCGAAAACGAAGTAGTGTGGACGGGGCCTTAGATTCGCTGTAAACTTAATAAATAAACTTCACAAATCTTCAAATATCTTCCCACATGATAAATATAATTCACGACCATACTTCACGGTCTCCTCTACCTCTCAGTCAAATCTGTTCCGGCACGCGATCCGCCCATTTGCTTGCCATTCTTCGATACGGCGTTCATCTGCCTAGAATGATTGCTCACAACACTGCTGAACATCACGAAGAAATACACGCTGTGCATCTTCATCGTCAGTTTTAACATATCTCACGCACTCCAGTGGACGTTCATAACTCCTTTGTACACGAAAATAAACCGGGTGCTAAAACAAGCAAGTAAGTTATACGAATGAACAATACCCCCACCCGTGACCGGTACGTATAGCTACCCCCCGGTACGTACAGCTACCCGGTAAATTAGTGTAGATTTTCCCAGAACTTTCAGTGAATTCTTGACTAAAAAAAAAACACAACACATCGTCACTTGAACTGTGACGTGAGACAGGATACTATCCCATAATGCTTTTACCAAGGTTTTTTATATGGACCTTTTCGTAGTTTCCCAGAATGCTTCATGATTCTGCGCGCGCAAGCGAGGTCAGGGGGAAAAATATTTAGAATTGATCGTGTATTGAGGAAAATATGACTACTGCATGTAACTAATCAAGAACAGGAAAAACTATTTTCTTTGCTTGAGCATTTGCATCTATCTTTATAATTCTTCTTACGCACTTTTAATTTAAAAGTCTAAGTTTTCTACTGAATTTCTTCATTCTCTCTTAAGTTTACCAGCAGTTTTGTGCCAAAGGTTGCATGACGTTTGTAGATAATTTCTACTGTGCAACAAAAAGGACAGTTTACCAGCAGTTTTGTGCCAAAGGTTACGTGACGTTTGTAAATAATTTCTACCGTTCAAAATAAAGGACAGTTTACCAGCAGTTTTGTGCCAAAGGTTAGAGTGCAAACCATATGTCCGTGAAATAATACTATTACTAAATAGTACTAAATAGTGTTATATCTATTGTTTTCTATTGTTTCATCAGTGCTATTTAGTACTAATTAGTTAGTATTGTTTCACGGACATATGGTTTGTACTCTATACGTGACGTTTGTAAATAATTTAGTTAAACCACTTTAAAACATGAATGGAAACTAGCGGGTTGCGTCGGTGTCAGATAATGATAACTTCAATGGTTAAAGGAAATCTATAACACCGTAAAAAAGAGTACTTGGACAAAATCTCCAATCGTTATTTTGAACCTCAATTATTTTTCTTTTCCAAAAAGGCACAGCAACGACACCTTTACAACTGCTCTTGCGTGGGCCGCTAAACCGGCTGAGTTGCAGTCTTATATCTCTGGGCCCCGGGCTCTGGGCATACAGCTTAATGATGAATGTAATAACGAGATGATAAAAAAAATATAAAAAATAAAAAATAAATATAAAAAATAAAAATAAAAAAATAAAAAAACGAGAAGATAAATCAGTTTTCTATTTACTAAGCTACTTGTAGCCTCTTCTTATGGCGTTTTATCTGAGGATATTGGGTTCCGAGGATATTAGTAGCTTATCTATTTACCGGTATTCAATCCAGATATTTCGGCTATCAAACTGTAGCCATCCACTGCGAGAGTAAAGTGAAATGCTAATACATTTTAAAAGGTTACTTAGTTGAATAAACAAAGAGGAAGTAACTGTCCCTGTTCGTTCAGGCTCGGCTTTATTTGTTTGATAAACAAAGCCTCTTGAGATTTTTCTCTTTTTGTAGTATTGGTGGTTAGTAGCAAGCACGTGAAAGTTGTCTTTGGAAACAGGCGCTTGCCCGCTGTTGGTACTGTGTCTTTTAGAAGAGCAGATTTTTTTGTCTTGTCTTTAAGTATTCCTCTCTATTTATTCAATCGGCGACTTGCACTAAGAGGTCACGTGACCCTAACTCCCATAAATCAAACAGCAATGTCAAAATGAACTCCAGAAATGAAAAGAGCAACTCGAAATTAGTAAAAGGGCGAAGTTTCAGCGCATAATGTCTGACACAGGAGAAATGACCCAAAAAATAAAAAGGAAGGAAAAGGAAGGAGGAGGGATTGGCGGTCTGGACGGGGATTGGGAAGGGGGAGGGGGAGGGGGAAAAGGAAGGAGGAGGGGGATTGGGGAGGAGAAGGGGAGGGGGAGGGGATTGGGGAGGAGAAGGGGGGAAAGACCGCCTGCCCGAAGACTATGGGTTTTTGAATTGCCCGTCCGCTGGAGAACGGGAAATACTAATTGGCTAAAAAGTGACGTGTCTGTCTGTCTCTCCAATCCCCTCCCCTTCTCCTCCCCAATCCCCCTCCTCCTTCCTTTCCCCCTCCCCCTTCCCAATCGATATCCCCTTCCAGACCGCCAAGCTACGCAAGGCTAATGAAAAAAAGTAGTCTAATTAAGAAACTGCTAGCACGGCACGGTCATGGCACGCAGACGGTCACGGCACGGCATGGTCACGGCACGGTCACGTCATGGTCACGGCACGGCACGGTCATGGCACGGTATGACACGGCACGGTCACGGCACGGTCACGGCACGGTCACGGCACGGTCACGGCACGGTCACGGCACGGTCACGGCACGGTCACGGCACGGCACGGTTATGGCACCGATTCATTCGAAATCCTAAATCATCACGGTCGTGGCACGGCACGTCCGTGTCGTAAGTTGTTCACAGTCATACAAAATGCTCTAGTGAATGTAAACCCAAGTAATTTCGTGAGCCCTTTATGAAATAGTTGAGCCTCTCATGATTTGACCAACTGATTATTCCTATAATACTAAAGCACATTCAACATTTTAACTAGAGCTTCAAACCGTGTGATAATAAATGTTGGCTGCTGGTATTTTCCGCCCCAACTACTCAAACAACTAAAGTACCAGCTACTGCATTATTATGTTCCAGGTCACGTGTCACTCCAGATAATGGGTGTCATCAACTGATGGTGCCGTAATCATCTGGCTCTGGTTGCACGAAAGGTGAATAGCGCTATCTACTGGATAAGTCCTATCCAACGGAATTTTTTTTTTGGATAACTGCATCAGTTTTATGTGGATAGGATTTATCCGGTGGATAGCGCTATTCACCTTTCATGCAACCGGGGCCTGCAGATTAAAACCACACCCAGAGTCTACCCCAGTGTTAAAAGATGGTCACATGATCACTAGTACATGCAGGTACAAACATGTATTGCTCCACAAGGTTTGAATAAATAAATTAAGGACATTTACCACTTCCAAGTTCCCAGATGTACCTCCAATTTTGAAAGACATTTTCAGAGTATTTTATAAGCTACAGAAATAGATAACAGTGGGGGATTCACATAATTTTGGGTAGGGATGTGCTGACCCTGCTAAAGACCCTATTCCAGACTAAATGCTGTAAAACGTCACGCTGTTCCATAGTAGATACAGCAAAAATCGTATCCTATGCTAGACTAAAATAGATGAAACCATACCTTGTCTCCACATCCTCGTAAACATAGCTCATACAAGGGAGTACCCACCTCCCAGACCTGTATTTTTCTGACTGTTTTGAACCAGAAGAAATCCAAGATTAGCATTACAACTACTATGGATGCTCACCATTTGCCATGACAGCTTGCACCCATATTGGTGGAGAAGTTGGGGCATTTTTCCATTGTTTACCCAATGTGTGAGTACAGACAAACACTGTCCACTCAACAGAACTGATTAACCATCCCAACTGAAAATGTTACAATTACAAAAACATCATTCTCAGAGACACTTTCAGAGGAATTTGGAAATTAAAGGGAAGGAGAACTCTCACAAGGCACGGTACGGCTACACCCCGTCAGAATGATACTGATAGCATTCAGTTGTTTACATGCCATTTATAATGGAAAAAATAATAATAATAATAATATAAATAAATTCCTATAAGTGGAATAATTTTTGATTAATAAGTTTATAGACAGATTTTATTTATTTATTTGCAAATTAAGTATGACAATTATTACATCAGGCAGATTTACAATAGTGCAAGTGGCCTATATCCCTTATTGTTATATCCCCATAGTCAAACTCATTTTCTCATTGGTCGAGAGCACGTCACGTGGCGGGCGTCAAATCTTTAGTTAACAAGACGCTCTACTAGCGTGAACTTGGGCTTCTTAATAAAGCTGTTTTGATAGATTTTAAATGTGAAACCTAATAGCTTGTATCATCATACAGAAGTAGTTTTAGCCTACATGTATTACTTGCAGAATTTAAGTCACTCGTTGCGTGACTCAGTAGAGCATGCATACGTAATTAGATTCAACACTCACACTCCTAGCTGACAAGCTGGCGAAGCACATTTCGATTACCTTGCAAGAAACGATTTCACAAACTCAATAAAATTACGATCGAGTTCTTACTAAGCCACAGACATCTGTTAGAAATACACTTTCAGACAGAATTGCAAGGCCAAAAAGTATTCTCTAGGATATTTGCATCCTTACTAAGCAGTATTAATGAACGACTCGACTGGCTCGAGCAAGGGAGCACGGCAAAATCCTTTTTGAATGCTGCTGGTGATTTGATTTATTGTTACGTACGTCTGCCATCTTGAATTTCGTTGATAAGCTGCTGACCACAACTTCTGTATACTCAAAAATTGGAACGATACAGAGAAGATTAGCATGCGCATGCGCCTATGGTGACTTATGTTATATTTGCGTAGAAACACCAAAAAGAATAACCGTCTGTAATCTTAAACTTGGGCATTCCACAGGAAGCCCAAGTAATAACTCCTGCGCGGGCAATAAGTTCACGTGATCGAAGCGTGAGAGGGGAATAAACGCACGTGATCAGGTCAAAGTCGATGGAAAATACTTGTGTTTGACTACAATGTATGGGGATATAACAAAACACTTAATGACTGTTCCCTCGGGAAACCAGTTCATTTTGTTTCCATCGAATCTCAATGTCTCGGGATACTTTGAGATTCTCGGGAAACAAAATTAACTGTTTCCCTTGGGACCAGTCATTAAGTGTTTATTATAACATACAACAAAATGCCATCATTACATTAGCCTGTGAACTCACAGTTTTCGACTGGCTGTTTAATGGTCCACTGAGAATCCTACATGTACATGTACAGTACATATCCATGCTTTGTGACTCTTTAGCCATTGATACAAAACCTACTCTAAAACAAAGGTTTTAAAAAGTACTTACACTTGATACATAAGACCATACCATTGCTCTACTCAAATTATCAGTCATGACATCCAGCTATGATTATTAAAGTGAGACAGAATTATTGGAGATTGCTGTATTGTTTCAGAAGATGTATTTTTCAGTGCTGGGCAGATGTACTTGTAGACCCCGGGGGGACTAGCTCCCATATATAAAGTGGTTGGGATGCTCGTCGTACCCTTTAGGGGTCCAGATTCACGATTTGGTACCTCTTAGGGTATGTGTCACAAATCTAAAAGGACCACAAGAGACTATTAAAGCCGTTACCAGTTAGGGTGTTTGTTTGTCAGTAAATAAGATACCCAAGATAAGATAATGACAGCCGGAATGACAGTTGTAGCTTTTGTCACTTTAGAGTTGGTGCCTTTTAGGGGTAAAAAATTATATGTTGCCACGCCCACCTGGATAAGACTCAGGTAATTTGTACCTTTTAGGGTCATTTTCAAAATTTCTGACGAGCATCCCAACCACTTTATATATGGAAGTACCCCAATGGGACGTAGAGCTGGATGTGATGTGATGTCTGATCAGCTAGACATACAGTACATGTAGCTTTAATTACTTTTAAAAACACTTACCCAGGCTCCAAATGTTGAGACTTGGTTAAGTTTCCTTGCAGCATACCCATCAAAACCTTTATATTATTCAATAAAATGAAAAATTCAGTCAGTATCACTCAGTCATTTAATTCAATGAGACAATCAGTCGGTCAGTCAGTCAGTCAGTCAATCAGTCAGTCCTGAAGTTAGTTGGTTTGAGTAATTTGCAATCAGTCAGTCAGGTAGTTGATTAGTCAGTCATTCAATCAATCAATTAGTCAGTGAGTCAGTCGGAGTTACATTGTATTTGCAGTCAGACAGTTGGTCAGATAGCCTGATTTTCAGACGGTCCTTGGTCCTCCGCTCTCGCTCAGGCTATTAGTCAGGCGTGCAGTAATCCATTCATTCATTCATTCAGTCAGTCAGTCAGTAAGTTGATGAATCAATCAATCAATCATTCAGTCAATCAATCAGTTCATCAATCAATGATTCAGTTGATCAATCAGTCAGTCAATCAACCAGGTATTTATCCAGTCACTCAGTCTATTACAATGTACTTATAAATCATGATTAGTGATGAAATTAAAGAACATTACAAGTAGCTCACCATCTAATAGTACTGAAGAACAATAAAAACTCAGGAACAAATTGGGATCAGTTTCTATGTAAAAATAGGCTGCAGCAAGCAACATTAAACGGCCATAACCTAAGTGAAAAATAAGAATAAGTAATCTTTGAATGTGACAAATTTATTATGTAATGCGTGCAAATTTCATTTTAAAAACCGAACATTTTGCAGCAGCTACTCACCAATGAGGTTAGGCACATACAAAAAGATGTTTTTATGAGCCATGATGTAGAGTTGGCAGATAATTTCACATCAAATCAGGAGTGAACTTTGCCCGTTGACATCTTTTCCAGTTTGTTTTGGTTTTGTCAATGAGGAGGACTGGGGCCAATAGAAAAACCACAGGAAGCCCAATCAAGTTAATCTTCAACTTTCAAACCTTTATATACAAACATTGTTTTTCTCTGTGGTTCAGTTTATGTGGAAATAACATTGGAAATAACAATTTCTAAAGTTTTTCGGGATGTAAATTAGAGTGTAGCTCTTGGTAGGTGATCTATGCGTCGATCTATGCTCGTATTTACAGTCTTGTACATGGGATTCCTGTGTAATCTGCAATATTTCGTGATACGTTATATTAGTTGAAAACCTTCACGTGCAAGCGAATCCAAGATGGCGGACGAACTCACGATTTCTGCACATCTTTCTCCATAACAGATGAATTTCACTTATTTTTCTCCTTTGCTGCAGCATCGTAGTATTATGTCTTCGCAATAGCATAGGATTTTAAGTTGTATCATTTGAAATGGCTTCTCCCGCTTTGACTTTGAGATTTGTACGATGTCTGATGTCAAACTCGCCATCTTCAGTTCTTGGATTCACAGCACCACGACCTACGTACACTAGATTAGTTACTGCAGCTTGTACAACGAGAAAGCAGAGAAGTTTGTGCACTGGGTCGTCTGAAAATCCGAGTTCTCAGGACGAAGAGCTGGTGGGTGCAATTTCAGTCGGTCAGGTCTAGCTGCACAAACGCCTGGCTATTGACGTATTGTTCTATGTCGTTCTATGTAGTTTTTTCATTTAAAAAAACAATAGCCAGGACAATTTGTGCAGCTACACGAAGATCTTGCCTTACTGTCTACTGATCAATAGTCAATACTACATGTACAGTACAGTAGATAATAAATGCTTAATTCCATCATCAGTTGGTACAATCAATTGTACTTCAAATAAAACGAATTTGTGCACTATGTTTAATATCGATTACATACCTTGTGTAAAGTAAGCATGAACAGTCAATTTCTGTGTTTATACTGCTTATCAAGTTGCTGATTTTTGATTATTTTTTTTCGTCTTAGGCTCCAAAGATTTGCATAGAATCAACAGGTAATAATTATTATTTTAGTTTTTGCTTAAAATTTGACGTCCCAAGCTGTCAGCTGTCATTGATGTGTCTGACATGTTTATTACATTTTCAGCAATATTTCATTCATATTTTTCCCACCATAAACATGTCAAATGTACAATGTAGCCCATTGTAAATAGCCTCCTTTGCAGACGTTGTGTAGCGCTTCCGGTTTCCGTCATTCCTCCATTAACGTCTGCTAACACTCGAACAACATTCCTTTCTACATTGTTTTCTATCAACCAATCAAATTGCTACGTGATATGTAAATTTTTCATTTTCCCACGTTTGTACATGTGTCGCGTGAATACAGAAAATACGCCAAAGAAAGTCTTAAATTTTGACACTATATATGCAAGTAGGAGGAATCTAAGAAAAACCGTACAAGCCTAAAGGATATTTGGTAGAAAAGTCTGTTGGATATTCTCTATATTAGAAAGACTTGATGGATTAAATGAGACCTTGCCGACTACACGTTTCTAACTTAGAACTTTATTTCAGCTTTTAGTAGAGTGGTTCAAGTTTCAAGATGGCTGTAAAAATACTAATAAAAGATGAAATGAGTTCTAAACGTGTAGTTTCCCATGCCAAAATGCTAAGAATAGACCTGTCAAACGTCGACAAATTGCATGTCAAAACCATAACATTCACGTCAACAATCGAAGCCGCCGCCAGCAAACCTATAAACGCTTGAAACTAGATTTGATTCACTTTAATTGTTATATTAATACGAGATCAAACATTAAAGGTATAACCTGAAACGGGACCTGAAACTACTAGCGATGTTCCCGAACCAGTCAACCAGTGGGAAGATTTTAATATAGAAACGTCTTTCTTTTCTAAAGTTATCAATGGCATCTATGGGCTTTTTCTGATGAATATTGACTGACTTATTCATACAAAGAACTTAGCTTACTTTTCTATAACATTCATCCATATGCTCACTGTCCACCATCGCTTAACCTGAGTATCAGGCCTTCAAAAAGGAAAGGGGAGGGGGAGAGGCCCGGGGAGAAGAAAGAGGAGGAAGGCCTGACACAAGGGCATTGATCTGCCCGTGTCAGCCGTCCAGATTCTGGACGTTGGCATGATTGGATAAAACACAAAGGCTTGAAACGTCCCCAGGGAAACGTCACAGCCGACCGGAAACGATACATCGTATTCTACAAGGATAAGCTCGATTTCCTCTGTTATTTATGATTGAAAATAATTTAGACAGGCTCTAGAAGGAGCTATGAAGCCTTTCCTGGAATTGAATTGAAGAAATAACAAGAACTTTGTCTTCAAACTAACAAAAACGACGCGGTGCTTGGGGTTTTGCCGACAGGCTGATTTATCAGCTGTTTCTTAATTTCATCTTGTAAGTAAGTAAGGACTTTATTTAACGAGGGTAGCACGATAAAACCAAATTGAAGAAGATATAAACGGTGCTTGTAGAACGTACCGAAACGGTTTTAAAAACTCCAACAGCACTGAAGGTCAAGCTCCTTGACATACGACAGTCTTGACATGACAGTTGGCAAAGCGGAAGTGATTTTGATTGGTTGTTATTTTCAGATATGTGTATCGTGCTGCGAGGGGGCGGAAGGCTCAAATCAATAGGTCTGTGTCAGGCTTTATTCCCTTCCGTTCCCCCTTTCTTTTTCTCTCCCCCTCCGCCAAAAAAGCCTGATACTCAGGTTAACCATCGCTAGCCTGCGTAGCTTGGCGGTTTTTACCATCGCCATTGCCATCTTGTTCGCGGAAAAGACGGCCAAGGTCAAGGTCGTACCCACAAGCTTTTGTGGGGCTTTCTCTGATTGGTCAAATTCATAGAAAGGAATGTTGTTCGAGTCTTAGCAGACGTAGTGGAGGAATGACGGGAACCGGAAGCGCTACACAACGTCTGCAAAGGAGGCTAATTGTAAACAGCATCATTGTCACTTGATACACATAGGCTAAAAAACTCCAATTTTGAATTTTCTTTTAGAGTTTGCAGAAAATGTTTCCACTCTTGCCGCATCATTTGGATTGACACAAAAGCAAGACCTCCTTGTGCCAGCTTTGGTTCATAGATCGTATTTGACAGCACATGCCATGACCTTAAAGAAACAGCACAAAGACAATGAACAACTTGCTCTACTGGGTAACTATCTAGAAGACTGACATGATTATAGTGATGGATGAATCAATGGATCAATACTTCCATGATTATGAAAAGATTAATGGATTGATCAATGGATTGATTACTTGATGAATCGATTGTTTATCTTTTAGGTCTCCATACATCAAAAAGATTTCTCACTGAACTTCTTTTGAAACATTTTCCACACCTTTCTTCTCAGCAGCTGTGGTAAGTTTTCTTCATGCCTGTCACCATTTTTTGACTTTGCCAGTTGTCTGTTCTACTGGCTATTTCTATTGTGTTGCGTGTAGTACTAGAATAAGTTCATTGTTGGTTATTGTGGATCGACACATAATTTGCAGGTCACAAATAAAAGCTCTTGCTGTAGTATACATGTGTTCTTCTAGCAATGCATGTGTACATACATTTTGTACATACATGTACATGCACTAGTCCTATTAAAAATGCATCCCTTATTTCATACTGTATATTGTAAATCTCCTTTACTAGAAATAAATGTTATTTTTATTTTTCAGGGACACACAAAATGGCATTCTAGAAAACCAAGTTCAATCTGTTGCACAAGATCTACAATTGGCACAATATATTGCTCATGAGGTATGTTTATATTAGAATGTCTTGACATGTCTAATGCTGATTGGCTAATAACAGAAGTATTCAAATACAACAACGGTAGTCAGTTTATAGCGTCACACTGTCATGACCACTTACTCCCATAGGAGCATCTGCCTATTTCAATTTTTTTGAAAACCCCAATGTTCACACATGTGCATTGTATAATATTTTATATTATTTCAAAGTTTAGTTCAGTTTACAGTACAGTGAAACCTCTATAATATGGGCACCGAAGAGCCAGAAAAAAGTGTCTGTAATAATAGAGGTGTCCGTAATATAGAGGTGTCCATAATATAGAGGTGTCTGTAATATAGAGGTGTCCGTAATATAGAGGTGTCCGTAATATAGACTGAGGTGTCCGTAATATAGAGGTGTCTGTAATATAGAGGTGTCTGTAATATAGAGGTGTCCGTAATATAGAGGTGTCCGTAATATAGTAGTATGCGTAATATACGGACACTTCTATATTACAGACACCTCTATGTTATGGACACCTCTATATTACGGACAGATATTAAGGTCCCGGCAAAATCATCACCAACGATACATTCTTTGTAAAAAAATAATCTCTATATGTCCATAATATACAAATGTGGAGGTGTCCATAATATAGAGGTGTCCGTAATATACATGTAGAGGTGTCCATAATATAGAGCTAGATGTCCGTAATATAGAGATGTCCATAATTTAGGTGTCCGTAATATAGAGGTGTCCGTAATATACATGTAGAGGTGTCCATAATATAGAGGTGTCCGTAATATAGACAGAGCATCTGATAGAGTGCGAGGGTGCGATTTCGCACTATTGACCTAAAATCGCACCGAATCGCACTATTGATCGTTTTCCGCACTATTCATCGTTTTCCGCACTATTTTCGAAAAAATGACCAGAATAAATCATCGAATTCATGAAATATTTCTTTTGAACTAAAATTACCTTCCAAATTTGTCATTTTTAGCGGATTTCGTTGTTTTTACGGCAAATTTGAGAATCTAAACACCTTAGTTTACGTATTTCTCGAACGTTGAACAAAAATCAACAAGGCGTTCTTTGCAATTGTTGCAAGATCCTGGAGACTAGTTTTTATTCTAAGAAGGCTTACGATTGGCAGAATTTTGTCAATTCTTGTCCAATCACAGTTATCAATACAAATCAGGATGAATCATTTGGCGGAAAAATGTCCTCCACTTTTGTGTGGCACCTTTTGAAGCCGTGTTTTTTTCCAGTTGTGCATGTAAATATGGATAAATTTGTAGCAAAAGAGCCATCAACAAGCACAAAAAGAATGCACATCTTCCTGCAAATCAATGCCAAAGGTAGACTTGCTAATGGTACATTTCATGCTGATAACGAATTGATGTTTTGTTCTTCGTGCAATATTTTGCGAGACTTCATCTCACAAAAGAAACGTGGAGGTAGCTAAGAAGTCCGGTGCAGCCAAGCAGCAGACTCTTAAGACAACACAGGAATTACTGACAATAAAAATATGTATTTCAAATAAATTAAACTCTCTAAATATGCTAATTTAAATTTCCGCACTATTCCGCACTATTTCCAAAAAATTTCCGCACTATTTTCATTTTTTCCCCGCACTCTACCAGATGCTCTGTATAGAGGTGTCCATAATATAGAGGTGTCCATAATATAGAGGTGTCCATAAGGAAAGGTTCCACTGTATTTCCTTTGTTTTAGAATATTGTCAATGAAAACCTAGCCGCTACACAATCACTAATGGCAATAGTTGCTGTGGTTTACATACATGAGGTAAGATAAGGTGTAGTCTAGAACCACTAGTTTGATCACTCTCTTTTCTCATTGTGCGTTACCCTCAGGAAATACATTTTATGATTATTTACCTCCTAGGGTCCAGAAAAAGCGAGACAGTTAATACATGAAAAGTTTATATCTAATCTTGATGAAAGCCAAATCAATGAGATGATCAAACTAGAACACCCAAAGTACATCTTAAGAAGTTTGTCACAGAGAGGTAATAGTGAGCCAGTAAGATTGAGGTGAGTCAGTTGATCAATACACTTCACGGTTCTGTTAAGTAATTAGAGAGATTTAGCAAACACGATGCGACGCTAGAACATGACGTCAGATGACGAATATATCACATTTTAGTCATTCTGTGACTACTGTGACAACGTCACGACGTCAAGTTCACGACACCATTTCACTTGTTTTCATGTCCTCTTAATGACATTGAGGATGCCAACCATCATTTTCACAGTTATTCGTCAGCGTGCGCGCCGTCCTCTTTCACGTCGTGTCGTGTTTGCTAAATCTCTCTGTTGGTTCCAAGTCGAGGTTGGCATTGATTAATAATAAATACAGTAAATGTATGAAAACATCAAAATGGCAACCTTGACTTGATACCATTGTGCATGGCAACATTCAAAATGAACTCTGTACAAAATTGTTGTTACATAGTATTTGGTGACGGCATCTTATGTGTCTCATTGATATCAAATTGACCTAATGTCAACATACTGAATGGCATACATACATGTACAAATGTCATGTAAAAACAATATCATTTATAACCAGAAAAATATCCTTTAGCATTTTATTAACAAGGATACTCCCAAATGAACATGGATTTGAATGGATTTTAACAAATACCGTAATTCTTATTGTGTGAAATATTTGATTTCTCTACAGATTTCTTAGAAGGAAAATGAACAAGAATGAGGTGTCTACATATAAAATTGGGGTCTTCAAAGCAGATCAATGCCTGGCAGTAGGTAATAAAAACTTTCCTTACAGAAATATTATTATTTGTACAATATTAATTTGATAATCAGCAATTTATAATTAGTTCAAAATTATTGTAACACAATTGCAATACAACAACAAAAGGTTACTTTCAATGATGACAGTGTTAAACTCATGCTTTTCACACAGTGTTAAAGTTTCATTCTACACTTGAGAGTAGTCTCGCAACCTGATTGGCTGGTTTGCCGTTGTCAATAAGAGTATTGCTTACGACAGCATGTCACGACTTGTCACACAATCTTTTCCTATCATGTTACATGTACATTCTGTTAAATTTCATGAAATCGCACAATTAATCACAAATGCTGATTACGGTACATGTAGATAACCATTAAAATGTTCAACTTAGACAGAAGAAACATGTTATTACAAAGGTAGTACGACTTGAGACCTATATTAATATATGTATATGACATACATACATTTACTGTACATGTACATGTACGTGCATGTACTGAAAATTTTTTTTTGTCTTTATAGGAAAGGGCTCCACTTCAATTCTTGCTGAAAAGAAGGTTAGTTTTTTTTAATCTTTACTTCTGTCATCTTTCCTGAACTGTTCGGAAGTACAAAAAGCCTTTGTGAAGTTGATCACTTGCGCCTGTTCAACTTGATATACATGTACAGTACAGCTCAGCAGTATTGAAACATTTTTCACACAATTTCATAGTGCATTAACTTGTACTCACTGATTAAATTTCAGGCTTGTCAAAATGCTCTTCGCAAGATTTACCCTGATGAGCTGAAAAGCTTTAGTTTTTTGTGATTAGAAGATTTTGAGTCAGAAGATAAGATTGACTTGGGACTAGTTACAACCACGTCAACGACTTCTCACTCTGTACAACCAGGTATTGCTCACTTTACCGATACTTGTATAAAATTATTAAATAATTTTTAATATAACATAAAACCCGCATAAAGCTGGCACCCACAGATAAGCTGCACCCGCAGACCGCTGCACCCACAGATAAGCTGCACCACAGATGATTACCCACAGATAAGCAGGCTAAGCTACAAGATAAGCTACACCCACAGATAAGACCCTGAGATAAGCTGCACCCACAGATAAGCTGCACCCACAGATAAGCTGCACCCACAGATAAGCTACAAGATAAGATAAGCTGCACCCACAGATAAGCACAGTCACAGATAAGCTACACCCACAGATAAGCTACATCCACAGATAAGACCCACAGATAAGCTGCACCCACAGATAAGATGCACCCCACAGATAAGCTGCACCCACAGATAAGCCACAGTCACAGATAAGCTACACCCACAGATAAGCTACACCCACAGATAAGCTACACCCACAGATAAGACCCACAGATAAGACCCACAGATAAGCTGCACCCACAGATAAGCTGCACCCACAGATAAGCTGCACCCACAGATAAGCTGCACCCACAGATAAGCTGCACCCACAGATAAGCTGCACCCACAGATAAGCTGCACCCACAGATAAGCTGCACCCACAGATAAGCTGCACCCACAGATAAGCTGCACCCACATATAAGCTGCACCCACAGATAAGCTGCACCCACAGATAAGCTGCACCCACAGATAAGCTGCACCCACAGATAAGCTGCACCCACAGATAAGCTGCACCCACAGATCAGCCACACTTGCAGAATTAGCCACACACCCCGAGTTTGGCACCTCAACTTTTGGAAAAAAGGTTGTCCCAAAAAAATCACAGAAATTAAAAGACAATTTTTGATAATTACGTTTTTTACTTCATCAAAGGTATGCTCTCTTACTTTCTGTTATAGTATAAAGATAAAAGGATTGGATACTAGAATTCTATTTAGAAAAATTTAGATCAACTTTTCTAGATTGTCCCACGTACATGTATAAGCCACACACCCCAATTTCAAACAATGATTTTAGGGGGGAAGGAAGAAGGAAGGTGTGGCTTATACACATGTGTTTATGGGTAGTAATAAATTAGCATCTTTTATTGGTAGCATGTAAGTATACACAGTTATATCATTCTGTGTTTCTCGTTTTAGGAAGAGAACGAGTTTGGTTTCAACATCAAAGGTGGAGAAAAAAAGAGACTAAAGAACAAAGACTGGCTGGCTTATAATTACTTCTCGCCGATCTTTATCTCCAGTATACAACCTGATGGCCTTGCTGGCAGGTACGATGTCAATAAAGGGTGGACTGATCCCCAGGGAGGGAGACACTCATGTGTCAAAATGACAGGGAGGGGCAAATGAAAATTTTTTTTTAAACCCTAAAAAACATGCCTCTGACTCTACAGATGTCTATATCTGAACCTCCTTACCCCCAAAATACTAACCCTTGTCAATTGTCAATTTTTACACTCCCCCCCCCCCCCCCCCCCATAACATTTTGTTTTTCAAACCTCAAATATCCTTCAAAGTACTATTAACTTCAAGTACGCATTCAATCCCAAGTACGCCTTGTAATGAACTGTAAATGTAATGCATTGTTAATATCCTCCACAGTAATACATAGAATTTGTTGTGATTGGGAAAAATTACAGGGAATTTAAATTTGCCATGTGTTTTAGGGTTGGTAAGCTGCGTTTGGGAGATGTGATACTCGCCGTCAATGACAAGGTATGAATACAAATAGTTCTACTTTTGTAGTTGGTGTAGGTTTCTTTTTTTAATCATCGGTGGAAAATACTCCTTAGACATGACAATTAGGGTAATGGGCTTCCTGTGGTACATGTAGTTGGGAGTAGAAATGGAGAGAGAGTGATCTGGCACCAGTCTTCTCTTGTTCATTCAACACAGTTATACCAAAAGCAGAAAGAGGATGGTCTTTGGAATGAGAGGGAGAAGGCTGGGAAAATTTAGCCTGTGTAGCTTTGGCGGTCCTGGATCAGAGGGGGAGAGGGAAGGGGAGGGGGATTGGGGAGGAGAAGGTCCTGGTCCAATCTCCAGGACCACCAAAGCTATGCAGGCTGGGAAAATTAAGTTTTACAAACAAACGTTTGATGATTTTTAGAGTCTTGTTGGAGTAAATCATGATGCTGCAGTCAAAGTTTTGAAAGAAGCTTCAGGTGGGTTGGCCTTTGTCATCAGCCACAAACTCCATACATTGCATCATTCATAACTTAATAATGAATTAAAATCATCAACTGGGCACCAAGGCACCAAGGCACTCTGTGCCACTGAGGAAACCTAAGGCTCATTGCTAATTACTAAAGCACACCGAGTGAATGCTTATAAGAGTGCAAACACTAAAACCGTGTTATATAGTGCATTAATTTGTTTTCTATTGTGGTGCTACAATTTAGTTTGAGTGTTTCAACACTAAAAGTATTTATGAATAGTGCAATAGTGCACTAAATAGTGCAATGTCTTTTGTTTTCTATTGTTCCATTGGTGCTACATGTATTTAGCACTAAATAGTTTGTACTGTTTCACGGTTTTAGTTTTTGCACTAAAGTATTTACCGCATTATCTGTGTTTTCAATAGGATCAGAGACGTTAACAGTCAGACATTCCAAAGAAGGTACGGTAACATCCTTACCACCATTTGTGTTTCTATTGTTTTATCTAATAGTATTGACCCAATTGGCATACAGTAGATCTTCCATGCATGCCTGGTAGGTTGCATGTTGAAGTTTACACTACAGTAACTCTCTCCAGGCGGACACCTGTCTAAGCATTTGCTGGACACCTCTAAGGTCCTGTCCACATGTATCTGTTTTCGTTTGAAAGCGCATAAAAAAGAAGTGACACACAGCTGCTTAGAAGAGGTGTTGTGATTGGATAATACAAACAATAGAATTCATTATCTACTTGTCTACTTGTTCTATTGTTTTGTTTCTATTGTTTTACTCTAATAGTATTGACCCAATTGACATAGACCTTCTAAGAGCTGCAGGCCTGTCCACTTTTTTGCCCATTTTGGCATCCTGTCCACTCGTAAATGGCTTTTGAAAACGCTCTCCAGAGTTGATCGCTTTCCTGCTTTTTCAAAATGCTGATGTAACGAAACGTGACTGCTGACAGAATCTCGCTGGCGCAAACCAACTTCGCATGCTCACCAGTCAGAAAATGGTGTTTTCAGTTCATTGAAGTGTTTATGTGTGGACGGATTGACAATTGAAAACGATTTCGAAAATGGTCACGTGGATTGTATACTATATACATGTTGACTTCCAAAGAGGAACAGAAAGGAAGAACTAAAATCCCAGGAACCAGTGACGGTACATGTTTTCACATTTCTTTCCTTTCAGTCCTAGTTACCGACCGTGTAGAGACTGACTACAAGAAAATGAAACAAAGAAAACGCTTGGCCGAGTTAACCTCTGAGGTCTGGGCCGAATGGCATCAGGCTCAGGCAGACAAACACCCCGAGAAATATGCAGATGTGTTGGATTTTAAAGGAAATGCTGCTTCTCAGTAAAAAGGGGAATCACTGTTTTATGAAGAGGCAAATCTCCTGTTATGACACACTTACATATGTAGTTGGTAGTGCATTAAGATAGCCTGTGTAGCCGGCGGAGGGAAGAGGGGGAAGGAACCCTCTCCCCTTGTCCTCCCCCACCGGTACTTACTCCACTCGCTACGCAGGCTAAAGTCCTGTGCAAACGCTCCCAACATCGCCAACATTGTTGGGCTACCTGTGCTTCAACAATTACAAAACAAAAGAAATGTTGCGACTTATTGGATCAAAAGTTTGCCACAACACCCAACATGGTGTACAAATGCTACCAACATGTAGTCCTTCAGGGGACTCCCATATATAAAGTGGTTGGGATGATCGTCGGAAATTTTCAAAATGACCGCTAATAGGTACCTCTTGCCCAGGTGGGTGTGGCAACAAATAATTTTTACCCCTAAAAGGTACCAACTTTAAAGTGACAAAAGCTACAACTGTCAT
Source organism: Actinostola sp. cb2023 (assembly GCA_033675265.1). Taxonomy (NCBI): domain Eukaryota; kingdom Metazoa; phylum Cnidaria; class Anthozoa; order Actiniaria; family Actinostolidae; genus Actinostola; species Actinostola sp. cb2023. The sequence goes on along the minus strand of JAUJYZ010000065.1, from coordinate 109,509 downwards.
TCCGGCTATCATTATCTTATCTCAGGTATCTTATTTACTGACAAACACCCTAAATGGTACCGGCTTAGTCTCTTGTGGTCCTTTTAGATTTATGACACCCTAAGAGGTACCAAATTGCGGATCTGGACCCCTAATAGGTACGACGAGCATCCCAACCACTTTATATATGGGATTCCCCCCCGGGCATGTAGTCAGTCCAACAATGTTGGATGTGGTTGTGGAAGCATTTGTACATGTAACCAGCTGTATTATCTACACGAAGGACATTATTTGTTGAAGACCATGAAATAAACATGCCATACATTTAAGTTTCTTTTTGATGGTTGTAATCATACTGGGGCAACGTTGTCGTTTCCGTCTTTAAAACATCTAGTTTTGGGAGTGAAGAAAGTTTGGGAGGGGTGTCAAATGGTCCCGGCAAAAAGTCAGAGTCTCGCAAAATTTCGGTCAAATTTTGTGGATCTCGAAGTCTTGTTTTTTTTTGCAAAATGCTGTCTCAGAGTCTCGAATTTTGAAAACAAAGGAAACCTGTGAAAAATCGTCTCGGGCCTGCAAAAATATGCCGCCTTGTCTCGCAAAGTCTCGCCTTGACCATTCGATACCCCTCTTGTGGAATAACGTCCTTGCCACAACTATTTAGTGCTATTTATAGATCAGTATCTACATTTATTAAGTCGGTAAAATCCGAGGATATGAAGTAAAAAAGTGAAACATGCAAAAAGTAGAGTGCAAACACTAATAATAATAATAATACTTTAAAACAATACTGAAACAGTGCTAACTTAAGCACTAAATAGTGCAATGTCTTTTGTTTTCTATTGTTTCATTGGTGCTATTTAGCACTAAATAGTTTGTACTGTTTCACGGTTTTAGTGTTTGCACTCTAGAAAATTATTAACAAAGACATTGAGCTAATTTTTGCAGGTGCCCAACTTCAACCTGTCTTGCGCCGTTGTCTTGTGCCTAGTCTTCTTGTGTTTCAAGTTTCAAATCATTTGAATTTTTTTGGTAGAATCTGGATTTGTTCACTTTGGACACTTTTTTCTTCAAAATTTGCTTTTTATTTATGCTTGGGCTCCCTGTGTTTCATGTGGCTTCGGACGACTACAGAGGTTTGTGGGTAAAAACAAAATGGCGGCACTGTTGTGTCGAACGTGGTGTAGAATTGTTACTTCAAAACACGATTACAGACTTGCACACCAGCTAACAAGATGCTATGCTACAGCCAGTGTAAAAGGAGATGAAGGTGTACTGAAAAGAGTGAAGAAATTTGTGTTTGGTGAGGCGGTTTCTGCAGAGCAACTTGACCAGTCCGAATCAGTGTGAGTAGTCTGTCTTCTGTCGTTCTGTATTGTAGTTATATAAAAAGTACTAAATATGCGAAGGAAAAAGATATTGTCTGTTCATCTCAATGAGTATAAAAGCTCAACTAATACAAAGTACCTGTTGCCCTTTACCAAGTAGTGACTTGTGGTATAAAAGCATTGGAGCTACAGTACAGGCACCCATTATTGAAGTCACTACTGTTATCTGAAATACATAGTAATGCAACCCCAGGGCAGTATTCAGGCTTAGTTTACATTTGACACGGTTTTCTTTGTTATTCATAGGGCTTTATCTCCGGTATTGACCGGTTGAACAATTGCATATAATTGAATTGCTCATTATGAATTCACCGGGATGTATCCATATACAGCCCTGGGTTGTATATGGATACATCCCGGTGAATTCATAATGAGCAAATGCTATTCAATTCTACTCATAGTATTCATGCTAAATAACACTCCAAAAAATACCAGAAAATGCCTCAGATTGCTTCTTGCGAAAACCTGCTTCTTGCGAAAACCTTTAAATGTAAACTAAGTCAGATAAATACCTCGAACGTCGGCAATAAGCCTATAAATCCCTCGGGCCTACGGCCCTCAGGATTTATATGGCTTATTGCCTCCGTTCTCGGTATTTATCTCTTACATAACAGTGATGGGGAGGTGCGAACAAAGCCAATATGATGAAATCAACCCCCAAAAATGTCCTATGGTCCAAAAAGTTAACCAAAACAGTGCACATTTCAAACCCCAAAGAGATCTTTGCACATAAATACTTTATGTAGCACAGATACTATGTGCAAATTGGTCAATTAGCGGGCCATACCACCCGCTGAAAACAGAAATGTAAGGAAAAGCTATAAATAAATATCTTATTAACCTTGCTTGCTCGGTCCATATAGAAACTATGGATCTTCGTTTTTTCACACTTTTTATGGCCAGTGAGGCCGTGTGAAAAAACTTGGTCCATAACTCGCACTCGGTTAATAAGAGATACGTACAGACATGAACAATTTCACAACAAATATATGTAAATGCATGTGTACAGTATTACTACCCCACTCTCCCCTGGCTTTAAAGCCAGTTTTTCTACTGAAAAGAGAACACCAAGAGAGATTTGTGTATCCAGAGTTCCCATTTGATGCTGAGCCTGTATCATAACCATTTGTTTCAGTTACTATGAATTAAAGGAAGCCAAAACTCCTCCAGTTTACAACATGCAACCCGATGACATTAAACAAGTTAGATTCCATTATACAGGAATCCATCTCCACAGACCAAAATTGGTTATCTACTGACATAGCGGATGACATTGTCAAATTCAAGGTATGATTAGAACACAGGGAATGTGAGGTATTTGAAGTCGACTTAGCTTATCACACTTAAAGGGGTTAGACTGTACAAGAACATGTAAGTGACTTATTAGGCTGCGCTCGGACAGGGAGAGTGGAGAGGGAAAAAGAAGATGCATTGAGAAATTTGAGGCACATACTGTATGTAGGGGGAGTAGCACATACTGTAGCTGGGGCATGGGTAGGGTGGCCCATACTGTAGGTAGGGTGGCACATACTGTAGCTAGGGCACATAGGTAGGGGGTGGCACATACTGTAGATAGAGGGAGTAGCACATACTGGGGCACGGGTAGGGGGGCCCATACTGTAGGTAGGGTGGCACATACTGTAGGTAGGGGTGGCACATAAGTAGGGGATGGCACATACTGTAGGTAGGGGGAGTAGCACATACTGTAACTAGGGCACATAGGTATGGTGGCACATAGGTAGTAGAGGGTGGCACATACTGTAGGTAGGGGGTGGCACATAGGTAGGGAGTGGCATATAGGAAGGGGGTGGCATATAGGTAGGGGGTGGCATATAGGAAGGGGGTGGCACATACTGTAGGTAGGAGTGGCACATACTGTAGGTAGGGGTGGCACATAAGTAGGGGATGGCACATACTGTAGGTAGGGGGAGTAGCACATACTGTAACTAGGGCACATAGGTATGGTGGCACATAGGTAGAGGGTGGCACATACTGTAGGTAGGGGGTGGCACATAGGTAGGGAGTGGCATATAGGAAGGGGGTGGCATATAGGTAGGGGGTGGCATATAGGAAGGGGGTGGCACATACTGTAGGTAGGAGTGGCACATAAGTAGGGGATGGCACATACTGTAGGTAGTGGGAGTAGCACATACTGTAGGTAGGGGGAGTAGCACATACTGTAACTAGGGCACATAGGTAGGGGGTGGCACATAGGTAGAGGGTGGCACATACTGTAGGTAGTAGGTGGCACATAGGTAGGGGCATGGCACATAGGTATGGTGGCACATAGGTAGTGGGTGGCACATACTGTAGGTAGGGGGTGGCATATAGGAAGGGGGTGGCATATAGGTAGGGGGTAGCATATAGGAAGGGGGTGGCACATCCTGTAGGTAGGGGGTGGCATATAGGAAGGGGGTGGCACATCCTGTAGGTAGGGGTGGCATATAGGAAGGGGGTGGCACATCCTGTAGGTAGGGGGTGGCATATAGGAAGGGGGTGGCACATCCTGTAGGTAGGGGGTGGCATATAGGAAGGGGGTGGCACATCCTGTAGGTAGGGGGTGGCATATAGGAAGGGGGTGGCACATCCTGTAGGTAGGGGGTGGCATATAGGAAGGGGGTGGCACATCCTGTAGGTAGGGGGTGGCACATAGGTAGGGGCATGGCATATAGGTAGGGGGTGGGCATATAGGAAGGGGGTGGCACATAGGTAGGGGGTGGCATATAGGTAGGGGCATGGCACATAGGTAGGGGATGGCACATAGGTAGGGGGTGGCATATAGGTAGGGGGTGGCATATAGGAAGGGGGTGGCATATAGGAAAGGGGTGGCACATAGGTAGGGGCATGGCATATAGGTAGGGGGTGGCATATAGGAAGGGGGGCATGGCATAGGGAAGGGGGTGGCACATAGGTAGGGGGTGGCATATAGGTAGGGGCATGGCACATAGGTAGGGGATGGCACATAGGTAGGGGGTGGCACATAGGTAGGGACATGGCACATAGGTAGGGGCATGGCACATAGGTAGGGGGTGGCATATAGGTAGGGGCATGGCACATAGGTAGGGGGTGGCACATAGGTAGGGGGTGGCACATAGGTAGGGACATGGCACATAGGTAGGGGATGGCATATAGGAAGGGGGTGCATATATAGGTAGGGGCATGGCACATAGGTAGGGGGTGGCATATAGGTAGGGCATGGCACATAGGTAGGGGGTGGCATATAGGAAGGGGGGCACATATAGGTAGGGGCATGGCACATAGGTAGGGGCATGGCACATAGGTAGGGGATGGCACATAGGTAGGGGGTGGCATATAGGTAGGGGGTGGCACATAGGTAGGGGGTGGCACATAGGTAGGGGCATGGCATATAGGTAGGGGGTGGGCATATAGGAAGGGGGTGGCATATAGGAAGGGGTGGCACATCCTGTAGGTAGGGGCATGGCACATAGGTAGGGGGTGGCATATAGGAAGGGGGTGGCACATCCTGTAGGTAGGGGTGGCACATAGGTACGGGGGTGGCATATAGGAAGGGGGTGGCACATATAGGTAGGGGGTGGCACATAGGTAGGGGGTGGCACATATAGGTAGGGGCATGGCACATAGGTAGGGGGTGGCATATAGGAAGGGGGTGGCACATCCTGTAGGTAGGGGGGGTGGCACATAGGTAGGGGGTGGCACATAGGTAGGGGCATGGCACATAGGTAGGGGCATGGCACATAGGTAGGGGGTGGCATATAGGTAGGGGCATGGCACATAGGTAGGGGGTGGCATATAGGAAGGGGGTGGCACATCCTGTAGGTAGGGGCATGGCACATAGGTAGGGGGTGGCATATAGGAAGGGGGTGGCACATCCTGTAGGTAGGGGGTGGCATGTAGGGTTGTACTCACATCAAGAGGTTGTCTGGTTGTAATAGAAGCTAAGGCACACTGTACTGTAAATGTTCACGTACATGCAGAATAGCGAACTCTGAGTCCATGCATTCAGGATTCTGGATAAGCTTGGTTCCATGCAAGAACAATGTAAATGATCTCTTATCCAAATCTATGTTCTCCTTTAGTCTCTATGAATTCCAATGGAGAATTTAGATTTTGATCACTAGTCACATACACTGTTATTGCGGGGCTGATTCGATTGGCCAATATTGGCTCAGATTTTAATTGGTTTGTAGTGATGAAGAGACGAATAAGGAAGAACCAGGAGAAATCTTTCTTTAATGCTTTATTTTTCAGGTGCTTCAACGTTGCTATGAAGAGTTTGGTGTCATTATACCGAGTTACCGGCTCAATAATATCACTCGAGTTCAGGACATTTTAGATTATTACCAGCGTAGTTTTAAAAAGCCATCCAATACGTTTAGCACTTTAGATATAGAAGATATACCGCAAAACCTTAAAATAGGGGGCAGGATTCCAAGGAAGTAACCGTAAATGTTTCATACTCTGTATATCTATTTAAAAATAAAGCTACATGTAGGTGCATAGCTACTATGACTGTGATAAATGGCCTTTATCGTCTATTATCATCCCACTAACATCAGCCAATCAGAAGCGAGATCTACTGTCCTGATATTTATATGGTCAATTTTGGTTCGATTCGGCGAAATATCAGGGCGAGTTAGGTCGAGCCATGGTTCGTATTTTGGCGAGACGTAGTCGAGACCCATCGCAAGACCTAACGAGTCCTGATATTTCGCAGAATCGAACCAAAAGTGACCGATTATTTATTTATCATACCACTCTTTTCGCCGAAATGAAAGAATATCACTAAAAAACATCGCGGACGATCTTTTCAAAATACAAACTTATTAGCATATTGCCGGCACGCGTCCGTGAGTTTGAGAAGTGGCGGGGAAAATTCAATCGTTCGCAGTTTTGTTCAAAACGTTTATTTATCTTTTGAATGAAACATATGTTGCCTTAAAATGACCAGAAGTAATATAAATATCCAATGGTTTCTTATTTAGAACCACATTTTAACCAAATGTCCGTGATATATAATATCAGGACAGTAGTGTCCTGATACCGTAGAATATCAGGACAGTAGAGTGTCTTGATACGGGAGAATTCTCGATTCTGATTGGTTGAAACAAATATTGGGGATGATAATTGAACCAAAATTGACCGATTATTTATTTATCCTGATCCCACTCTTTTCGCCGAAATGAAAGAATATCACTAAAAAAAATCGAGGGCGATCTTTTCAAAATACAAACTTATTAGCATATTGCCGGCACGCGTCCGTGAGTTTGAGAAATGGCGGGAAAAGTTCAATCGTTCGCAGTTTTGTTTAAAACGTTTATTTATCTTTTGAATGAAACATTTTTTCCCCTTAAACTGACCAGAAGTAATATAAAAATACAATGGTTACTTATTTAGAAGCACATTTTAATAAGCACTCGGCAGCGCTAAGACCAAGATTCGAATATGCAGCGAGTAGTCTTTCAATCACTCGTTACTAAAAACCAATCTCATATTTGAGTTTCTTTGACCTAGATTGATGGCAGTGAAAACCGATCGGGAGGCGTTATAAAATGTCAAGCACAAAAATCCAGTGTTCTCGTTTCCTTGCGCTTCTGCTTGCCTCGGCCATCTTCATGAAGAAGCTGTCAAGTGAGGAGCAAGGATGGCACAGTTGGTTAGTGCGCGGCTTTCTGTGCGAGAGGTCCCGAGTTCGATTCCCAGTGACATCACATCCTTGTTTCGACTTCTTTCTATTCCATGTAGCTCTCTGTAGCTTTAAATACCATTATACGGAGTCCGCATTGATGGAAGGAGAGGGTAAAGGGCGCACCGTCTGCTCTCTGGTAGATTAGCGTCAGCTAAAGAGACTTCGGACGTTAAATCAGTCCTTTACTTTAGTTTTACTGTCTTAAGGCCCAGACACACGATGCAACATTTCTTGCAACGTTGCGCGCAACAAGGTTTTTTGGGGGTGTCACACGATGCAACGTTGCGCGCAACTCGATCCCGCAACGTTGCAAGAAAAGTTGCACCGTGTGCCCTGGCCTTTAATTGCAGTCAAATTGTCAGATAACACGCACACTCTGCATTTACAATGTAAATATTGTTTTTTATTTCTATTTTACACGGCCTGCATGCAAAGACGCTTTAACTTTTGAATCGACCGTGGGTGAATTTGAAAAGAGTTATAACCATATACACCTATTTTCAAATAACGTCGCGTTCAAAGCGTCAAGCCAAGACCGAAGTGAATGCTGGTTTTGTGTTGGCAATTATTATTTTTAATCACAATTGTTTCTATAAGGACTAATTGCAAAATATGAACATTTTCACGTGCTTGTTTGCGTATCACAATTCGTTCCATAGAAAATAGGTCTGATTTGAATAATTTGCCAGCACATAACCAGCATTATTCACTTCGGTCTTGGCTTGACGCTTGTTGCTTTGAACGCGACAACGTTATTTGAAATAGGTGTATTACCTTAGTTGGTTCAACCAGTACACAGTAACAAAGTTCAAAGAGGATATACTACTGAGTTAAACATTATTATTATTATTATTATTATTATTATTATTATTATTATTATACATTGTATTATTACAGGAGCCCATAAGTGGGCTCCTGATTATTATTATGATTATATTATTATTATTATTATTATCAATCAATACAGTCATTTGCAAAAATTCTGGCCGACATGATATATCAATATATCGGGTGCATTATTGGTAATTAAATAATACTATTTTGAGTTTCCTAATTTATTAAATAAGGCAAAATGTACAAACAACAAACGTAAGACTAAAACAAACATTATACTTTTGCAAATGACTGTATATAGTTGTTGTAGTCATTAGACATTGGTCGTAACAATGCCATCGTGTTTCTCATCGCTTGGCTCGCAATCCAGCGGCATCTCCTCAAGGTTGCTATTATTGTCCTGATCGTCAGTCTCTCTGAAGTTGTCCTGTTCCGTCGCTGCTCCTTTGCTCTCGATGCCCATCATAATGCTCTCACCAGCCTTCGTCAGCATGATAAAGAAGCTAAAACCAAACACAATTACACCCACAGAAGCACCAATCAGAAGAGGAGTTTGAGGGACGAGGCAAAAGGCACTGATCAGCGCTACGGAGTCGGTCAGGTAGATCCAGCCTGCTAGAACTAAACGATGAAAATGCGTCCCAATCACAGACCCTAGAGGAGCTCCAAGCACCACCACTGGAATGCAGACTGCTGTGAACTCCCAGGCTTCAGCGCTCACCCCACGAATCATGATCTGCCTCCAGTAGAACCCGACCAACGTGTTACCGGCCATCAAGACCACCGATGTTGGCGTTGCTGTCTTCTCTGTGACTCTGAAAAGTAACGTCAGCACGCTGAAGCTACAGATGTCCAGCCCACTGCCGGAGAACGCCGAGAAGATGCCCCCTACAAACCCAGTGGCGAGCAACACGAGCGCTTTCCAGGGTTTAAAGTCTGGTATTCTTCTGTAGGTTGTTCTCAGTCTGTAGCGGTTGAGGAGAAACAGGGCGAAGGCGAACGTGAACCAAATGCAAACGAAGCCCATCTTTTTAAATGGAGGAGTTAGGAGAGGATCGATGAGCTCGAGGCCAAAGATCATACCAACGACACCACCAAGTGAACAGAACACCAGTGAGAAATACTCGATGTGGACGCGCTGGAGATTAGAAGAAAATGGCACAAAAGCTGTTAGTGAAACGTGAAAGTTAAGAATGTCGTTGCAGTATTTCAATAGTGCATTTGTGCGGGTGGTCTTGCGGGACCACAGGCAGCCCAACCATTGTTTCTGAGGCTAATATTTGCATGCGCGCGTCTTTTTTGATGGGTTTCCTGTGGTTTAGAACACGCGCGCGCGATACGTATTATTTGGGTTCCCTGTGTTGAGTAACTTATATGTTGGGCTTCCTGTGTGCATCCCGCGTCCCGCAGTACATGTACCACAGGAAACCCATCAAAAAAGACGCGCGCATGCAAATATTAGCCTCAGAAACAATGGTTGGGCTGCCTGTGGTCCCGCAAGACCACCCGCACAAATGCACTATTGAAATACTGCAACGACATTCTTAACTTTCACGTTTCACTAACAGCTTTCGTGCCATTTTCTTCTATCCCCACGGTCATACAAGAAACATGTCGATTCCCTTCAGTGGAATCCTTGTTATGGAAGCCCCACCCTCACCCCCACGGTCAACATGTCAGGGAAGGTGTAACTCACCATGAAAATGATGGTAAACGCCGCCGCAGTCATACCACATGACTGAATCATGAACGAGAAGTCTCTCGCAACACTTGGCTTGATGTTGAAGGCCAAGGTCATGACAGGGTACGCCACAGACGCCCCGCCCTCGCTTGTCATTCCTATAAACAATATACCATATATAGAGTAACGTTTATTTAGTGTTATTTTCAATTGTTATGTAACGTGAAGTACGTCGGTCCAGAGACGTGGGTTACTGGAAATTAAGGCAGATATATTTACTTAAATGAGTGGAAGACTGGGTATGAATCGTGACTGCAAAGCATCAAGGGATTGTTGGATGGACAGGTCCGCCATATATTATTATTGTTGTATCAAAATCACCTAGGATGTTGTTTTAGCTCGAAGTTTGGCTATTCCTTCATAGTACAGGTCACTTCCACACTTTCTCATGATTCTCAGACCTCATATTATTGTATCAAAATCAAAATTGTTTTAGCTCGGGCATGCGCAGTATCAAAAAACTCGAGATAGTCGTTTTACGTGAAAGTATCAGAACGCTTTTTTGCTGTTGGTTTTCATTTTTGGGTCGATTTGTTGCTATAGGAGTACAACAATAATTGAGGACTGTTATTACAAAACGGGTCTTCGTCAACAAGACTCCTTTTAAGAAAACAGATCTCAAGTACTTATATTATCCCGGGTATATTCTTTGTAGTCAGAAATATCTTTATCCTTGATTGATCTGAAATAGCTTATTATACAGAAGGCACGCGCGCCATGTTTGTTTGTCCATTCAAATTCAAACAGCCCATAGATGCTTTGCGGTCGCGAGTCGAACCCAGTCTCCCACTTGATTTTTTTGTGTACTAACAGCAACCCTCCCCCTTCCCCCTAAGTATACCATACCTGCTATTATTGAACCAAATATCATGGTGACAGTCATGTAGTATTTCTCCTTAAACAGATGCCACAGATCATACTTGATGAAAATCCCCCACCACCAGAAGTGAAAGAACAGAGCTGGCAGAACAAGACCAAGAACGCGACGATTCTTCAGCAGCACAACCTTGTACCACGGGGAACCGTCGTGAAGATTCGTCTTTGCCGCTTCATGGTCCTTGCTTAATGACTGACCTAAAAATCAAAGTGATTCGATGTTTACAGTCTAAAGAGAGCGAAATTTAAGCGCGCAAACACAATAATTTGTGTCTTGTGAAAACGGGCCTGACGCAAGCATACGCACAAGACATGGAAGGATTGCGATCCTTGCGCTTGCTTGTGTTCATTTATGCCTCGCGTCAGGCCCGTTTTCACAGTAAAATAAGGCATATTGTGCTTATGCTTGCGTCAGGCCCGTTTTCACAGTGACATAACGTCTCTTGTGCTTGCGCTTATGCTTGCGTCAGGCCCGTTTTCACAGTGACATAAGGCCTCTTGTGCTTGCGCTTATGCTTGCGTCAGGCCCGTTTTCACAGCGACATAAGGTCTCTTGTGCTTGCGCTTATGCTTGCGTCAGGCCCGTTTTCACAGTGACATAAGGCCTCTTGTGCTTGCGCTTATGCTTGCGTCAGGCCCGTTTTCACAGTGAAACACAGGCAGCCCAAGCAAGGTTCTTTTGACGATTTGGGCTTCCTGTGCTTATTGTTTTGACGTTCTGACAGTATTCAACTACTGTCAGAACGTCAAAACAATAAGCACAGGAAGCCCAAATCGTCAAAAGAACCTCTCTTGGGCTGCCTGTGAGTGACATAAGGCCTCTTGTGCTTGCGCTCATGCTTGCGTCAGGCCCGTTTTCACAGTGACATAAGGCCGCTTGTGCTTGCGCTTATGCTTGCGTCAGGCCCGTTTTCATAGTGAAATAAGGCCTCTTGTGCTTGCGCTTATGCTTGCGTCAGGCCCGTTTTCACAGCGAAATAAGGCCTCTTGTGCTTGCGCTAGAGTTAATGATGAAAATTACAACACCAGCGTCAGCTAGTTCAGACGTCACATTTTTCAAGTCATGATGATTCCCGATTGTTCTATTTTTAGTAACCAGATGCAGCTGACATGGCCACCCCACCATACCACACCCGACCCCACCCCACCATACCACACCCGACCCCACCCCAGTGTTCTCGTCAATAGTGCATGGGCCCGACTGAAGTAGATAACGAGTCTTCTAAACCATTTTACTCATGCCAATCAGACCCATCCCATAATGTTTTACAAACAATAGAATAACAACTGACTGCACCCAACTAAGTACTAGTGGACAAAGAAGACAGCAACAGCAGCCAATATTGCTTGATATCAATCAGCTGTTAACGTCCTTGAATCTCATGATTTATTTACCTACGACTGAGGGGCAAAACTGCCCCGCATTTGCTATCAAGCAGAGAGTATTCTATTGAAAAGGTGCAATTCAGCTGATGAAAATTCCTCACGAGACCGGAAATGACGTTGTAAGATCGTGTGGAATCCCTGCCTCGCAATCATGTTGTTTCCATGCAAGATATTTTTGTTTGTTCGCTTGGTCGATTACTTATAGCGCATGTTTGAGCATGCCGTCAATAAGCACTGACACCGTCATTGAACCGTTCCGTTTAACCATTGTTAGTAGAGGGAATGGTTGGGAAGCCTTTTGTTATATTTCTTTGTTCTAGTCCTAATGTCATTATGATGTTGAACGGGTCCTGACCGTGCACAATGTTTGTTCAAATTCATTAGAAAATGGCTAAATGAATGAACCCAAATGTTCTTTTGGATTACTTATTTAAATATTCTAATAGATTTAATTTTGAATTGAAATATATCGCACAAGCAGCCAAAAGAAACGTTTGGGTTCAGTTTCTCAACCATAGCAAATTAAGGCAAAACAATTAATGACAAAGCAAAAGATTTGTGCACGGTCACGGTTGAAAAAAACGAACAAAAACACATAACAAAAGGTTTCCCAACCAGTCCCCTCTACTAACAATGGCTTACTGGCTCATTCAAGGCCCGCGGTAACCTTGAGAAAGCCGTGTAGCAGTACGAATGGTAGAGCTACCGAGAAATTGACTGAAGACGTGTTGAGAAAGTTAAGTTCGCTTCAAGTAACGCCCATTCCCGTTTATTCCCGAGTGGCTGCAACGCCTGACTCAAAAGCATTCTAAATTCTATGCAAACGTTTTCAAACCCAAAATATACATAAAAATATACTTTTCATCGTGTTCATAGAATTAACCGGTATAAAAGTAATTGAGTAGAAAAATTATAACGACTAGATTTCTAGATTTGTTACTCGAAGTTTCGATGTGGAGTCCCTACCTCGCAATCATGTTGTTTCCATGCATGATATTTTTGTTTGCTCGCTTGATCGATTACTTATAGCGCACTTGCCTGAGCATGCGGTCAGTAAGCACTGACACCGTCATTGAACCGTTCCGTTTAACTCATTCAAAGCCGGTAATCTTGAAAAAGCCGTGCATGTAGCAGTACGAATGGTAGAGCTACTATACCGAGAAATTGAAAAAACGTGTTGAGAAAGTTAAGTTCGTTTCAAGTAACGCCCATTCCCGTTTATTCCCGAGTGGCTGCAACGCCTGACTCAAAAGTCTAACTTCTGTGCAAATGTTTTCAATCCCCAAAATATACATAAAAAATATACTTTTCATCGTGTTCATAGAATTAACCGGTATAAAAGTAATTGAGTAGAAAAATTATAACGACTAGATTTCTAGATTTGTTACTCGAAGTTTCGATGTGGAGTCCCTACCTCGCAATCATGTTGTTTGAGGAAGTAAGTTCGCTTCAGTCAAGTAACGCCCATATAAATATACATAAAAATATACTTTTCATCGTGTTCATAGAATTAACCGGTATAAAAGTAATTGAGTAGAAAAATTATAACGACTAGATTTCTAGATTTGTTACTCGAAGTTTCGATGTGGAGTCCCTACCTCGCAATCATGTTGTTTCCATGCATGATATTTTTGTTTGCTCGCTTGATCGATTACTTATAGCGCACTTGCCTGAGCATGCGGTCAGTAAGCACTGACACCGTCATTGAACCGTTCCGTTTAACTCATTCAAAGCCGGTAATCTTGAAAAAGCCGTGCATGTAGCAGTACGAATGGTAGAGCTACTATACCGAGAAATTGAAAAAACGTGTTGAGAAAGTTAAGTTCGTTTCAAGTAACGCCCATTCCCGTTTATTCCCGAGTGGCTGCAACGCCTGACTCAAAAGTCTAACTTCTGTGCAAATGTTTTCAATCCCCAAAATATACATAAAAAATATACTTTTCATCGTGTTCATAGAATTAACCGGTATAAAAGTAATTGAGTAGAAAAATTATAACGACTAGATTTCTAGATTTGTTACTCGAAGTTTCGATGTGGAGTCCCTACCTCGCAATCATGTTGTTTGAGGAAGTAAGTTCGCTTCAAGTAACGCCCATATAAATATACATATAAATATACTTTTCATCGTGTTCATAGAATTAACCGGTATAAAAGTAATTGAGTAGAAAAATTATAACGACTAGATTTCTAGATTTGTTACTCGAAGTTTCGATGTGGAGTCCCTACCTCGCAATCATGTTGTTTACATGCATGATATTTTTGTTTGTTCGCTTGGTCGATTATAGCGCACTTGCCTGAGCATGCGGTCAGTAAGCACTGACACCGTCATTGAACCGTTCCGTTTAACTCATTCATGCAAGGCCGGTAATCTTGACAAAGCTGTGTAGCAGTACGAATGGTAGAGCTACCGAGAAATTGAAAAGACGTGTTGAGAAAGTTAAGTTCGCTTCAAGTAACGCCCATTTCCGTTTATTCCCGAGTGGCTGCAATGCCTGACTCAAATTACTGAGTCGAACAGAATTCTGTGCAAACGTTAGGCTATGCAAACGTTATCAAACCCAAAATACATAAAAAATATACTTTTCATCGTGTTCATAGAATTAACCGGTATAAAAGTAATGGAGTAGAAAAATTATAACGACTAGATTTCTAGATTTATTACTCGGAGTTTCGATGCCTTCGTTATATATAAATTCGTTATATAAATTTTCTATACTCAAAGTCTGCAGAATCAAATGTAAAATTCGTATTTAAAAGTAATTGTGCTAATTTGATTCAAATATACAACTTCATTGAATCGAAATTTGATATGAAAACCTTTGGAAATTTACGCTGGTAGGCAACTCTTGCCTCCAACAAAGGTTTTCATGGCGGTTTTCGATTCATACAAAATTTCGATTTTTGAAAATTCATATCTTCGCAACTTGTGAAGCGATCTTTTCAGTCCAAACTTCACATTTTTACTCACTTCAACGAGCTCTTTCCAGCTCTGATAATCATTATTTTGTCCTATGTCTCCTATAAGTTTTGAAATTACATGATAAACCCTCATTCATTGCGAGATGAGGAGCCTAGCTGCTTAGAAATAGTATCAACTAATCGAGCTGTAAGCAGCTAGGCCATGCGGGCTAACTTCATTGACTCCTACCTTCCCACAAGTATTTTCTACTCCAGACGAAGCACTTTGTTTGTGGTGGTTCGTGTTGAACGAGGTCTTCTGTTGCCATCTCGGTAACAATATCAGCTATGCCGGAAGAGCCCCTTTGATTGTCACAGATCGATCTGATTGGTGGAGAACATACGTGAGATCATAGAAGCTACGACCGCAAGGATGGATGGGAAATCAGTTCACGAGCCACATTTAATACAAGCATCAAGACGGTTCCAGACTTCCGGTATTATTACAAAGGAATTCTAGACACAGGGAGCCCAAGCTATGTTTTTACTCACTTGGTGTTCACTTTTCCTTTGTAATCAATCTCACAATGCATTGAGCGCGTACCGGAAGTCTGGAATTCTTGATGCTTGTATACATGATTTCAATTTCCCAGAATTCCTTTTGGTCGTGGTTTTTATTTATGATTTTAATAAACGGTGCTGGGTTGAAAATCGTGAAATCTGAGCCCGCAAAGATGCGCAAATTCTTGTCGCAATTTTGCTAAACAGTTCTTCGGTTTTGTCAGGAGCCCATTTGTAAGCTGTTGCTTCAGTGTTCGTGAACGCCCAAAATCCTGATCTTCAACTTAATTGTTCACCTCAGATCATCCACTCCAGTATCCAACCCTACTCGATCTTCTACAGATATCTGAAACCTGCCGGCCAGATTGTGGCAGCCAGCCGGGCTCTCTCTCCCTCCCCTCCCCTCCCCTCCCCTCCCCTCCCCTCCCCTCCTCTCCTCTCCCCTCCCCTCCCCTCCCCTCCCCCTCCCATCCCCTCCTCCTCCCCCCTCCTCCCCCTCCTCTCCCCTCCCCTCCCCTCCCCTCCCCTCCCCTCCCCTCCCCTCCCCTCCCCCTCCCTCCCTCTCCCCTCCCCTTCCTGTCCCCATCCCCCATCACTGTGAAAGCCTGGTTATACAGGCTACCCAGATTGTGGAACCCAGCTTCCTCTAAACAGTGACATTTTTTATATACTTTTATTCTTGTAAACATACTGTAGTTAGTAGAGGGGACTGGTTGGGAAACCTTTTGTTATATGTTTTTGTTCGTTTTTTTCAACCGTGACCGTGCACAAATCTTTTGTTTTGTCATTGTTTTGCCTTAATTTGCTATGGTTGAGCAACTGAACCCAAACGTTTCTTTTGGCTGCTTGTGCGATATATTCCAATTCAAAATGAAATATATTAGAATATTTAAATAAGTAATCCAATAGAGAACATTTGGGTTCATTCATTTAGCCATTTTCTAATGAATTTGAAGAAACATTGTGCACGGTCAGGACCCGTTCAACATCATAATGACATTAGGACTAGAAAAAAAGAAATATAGCAAAAGGCTTCCCAACCATTCCCCTCTACTAACTATGTTGTGAATTAGCACGTTCACGTTTAAAAGAGTTTCGTGCTCACACTGTGACACATGATTAAATAAACTACTACTGTTTCACGGTTTTAGTGTCTGCACTCTACTAAATAGTGCAATGTCTTTTGTTTTCTATTGTTTCATTGGTGCTATTTAGCACTAAATAGTTTGTACTGTTTCACGGTTTTAGTGTTTGCACTCTACTAAATAGTGCAATGTCTTTTGTTTTCTATTGTTTCATTGGTGCTATTTAGCACTAAATAGTTTGTACTGTTTCACGGTTTTAGTGTTTGCACTCTACTAAATAGTGCAATGTCTTTATTTGTTTTCTATTGTTTCATTGGTGCTATTTAGCACTAAATAGTTTGTACTGTTTCACGGTTTTAGTGTCTGCACTCTACTAAATAGTGCAATGTCTTTTTTTTCCTATTGTTTCATTGGTGCTATTTAGCACTAAATAGTTTGTACTGTTTCACGGTTTTAGTGTCTGCACTCTACTAAATAGTGCAATGTCTTTTTTTTTCTATTGTTTCATCGGTGCTATTTAGCACTAAATAGTTTGTACTGTTTCACGGTTTTAGTGTTTGCACTCTACTAAATAGTGCAATGTCTTTTGTTTTCTATTGTTTCATTGGTGCTATTTAGCACTAAATAGTTTGTACTGTTTCACGGTTTTAGTGTTTGCACTCTAGAAAATTATTAACAAAGACATTGAGCTAATTTTTGCAGGTGCCCAACTTCAACCTGTCTTGCGCCGTCGTCTTGTGCCTAGTCTTCTTGTGTTTCAAGTTTCAAATCATTTAAATTTTTTTGGTAGAATCTGGATTTGTTCACTTTGTACATTTTTTTCTTCAAAATTTGCTTTTTATTAGTGGGTTTCCTCACAGGGAATCCAAGCATAAATTAAGTTAAAAACTTTAATTAGAATACTCCAGTTTCGAGTTTGTTTAGACACCGCTGTACTCCTTGACAAAAGACGCGTTTGCTCAGGCTTAGCCTCAATCCAGAGAATAACCCGTGCAATTAAAAATGGTTTCTATTGTTGAATGTCAACACTTTTTCGCGTTCTCGTTGGTATTTGTGAATCAAATTTACACAGAATTGAGGCTTAACCTGAGCAAACGCGTCTTTTGTCAAGGATAGCGGTCATCGCTTAACAACTCGAAACTGGAGTATTACATGAATTTATTTATTATTTATGCTTGGGCTCCCTGTGCTTCATGTGGCTTCAGACGATCACAGAGGTTTGTGGGTAAAAACAAAATGGCGGCACTGTTGTGTCGAACGTGGTGCCGAATCGTTACTTCAAAACGAGATTACAGACTTGCACACCAGCACATCCTGTGGCACATCCTGTAGGTAGGGGTGGCATATAGGAAGGGGGTGGCACATCCTGTAGGTAGGGGGTGGCATATAGGAAGGGGGTGGCACATCCTGTAGGTAGGGGGTGGCATATAGGAAGGGGGTGGCACATCCTGTAGGTAGGGGGTGGCATATAGGAAGGGGGTGGCACATCCTGTAGGTATGGGGTGGCACATAGGTAAGGGCATGGCACATAGGTAGGGGGTGGCATATAGGAAGGGGGTGGCACATAGGTAGGGGCATGGCACAAAGGTAGGGGGTGGCATATAGGAAGGGGGTGGCACATCCTGTAGGTAGGGGGTGGCATGTAGGGTTGTACTCACATCAAGAGGTTGTCTGGTTGTAATAGAAGCTAAGGCACACTGTACTGTAAATGTTCACGTACATGCAGAATAGTGAACTCTGAGTCCATGCATTCAGGATTCTGGATAAGCTTGGTTCCATGCAAGAACAATGTAAATGATCTCTGATCCAAATCTATGTTCTCCTTTAGTCTCTATGAATTCCAATGGAGAATTTAGATTTTGATCACTAGTCACATACACTGTTATTGCGGGGCTGATTCGATTGGCCAATATTGGCTCAGATTTTAATTGGTTTCTAGTGATGAAGAGACGAATAAGGAAGAACCAGGAGAAATGTTTCTTCAATGCTTAATTTTTCAGGTGCTTCGACGTTGCTATGAAGAGTTTGGTGTCATTATACCGAGTTACCGGCTCAATAATATCACTCAAGTTCAGGACATTTTAGATTATTATCAGCGTAGTTTAAAAAAACCATCCAATACGTTTAGCACTTTAGATGTAGAAGATATACCGCAAAACCTTAAAATAGGGGGCAGGATTCCAAGGAAGTAACCGTAAATGTTTCATACTCTGTACATCTATTTAAAAATAAATCTAGGTGCATAACTACTATATTACTCGACTGTGATAAATGGCCTTTATCGTCTATTATCATCCCACTAACATCAGTTAGCCAATCAGAAGCGAGATCTACCGTCCTATATTTATATATAATCGAACAATTTTGGTTCGATTCGGCGAAATATCAGGGCGAGTTAGGTCGAGCCATGGTTCGTATTTTGGCGAGACCCATGGCAAGACCTAACGAGTCCTGATATTTCGCAGATTTTAATGAGCACTCGGCAGCGTTAAGACCAAGATTCGAATATGCAGCGAGTAGTCTTTCAATCACTGGTTACTAAAAACCAATCTCATATTAGAGTTTCTTTGACCTAGATTGATGGCAGTGAAAACCGATCGGGAGGCGTTATAAAATGTCAAGCACAAAAATCAAGTGTTCTCGTTTCCTTGCGCTTCTGCTTGCGTCAGCCATCTTCATGAAGAAGCTGTCACGTGAGGAGCAAGGATGGCACAGTTGGTTAGTGCACGGCTTTCTGTGCGAGAGGTCCCGAGTTCGATTCCCAGTGACATCACATCCTTGTTTCGACTTCTTTCCATTCCATGTAGCTCTCTGTAGCTTTAAAGTGCTTATGAAGCTTCTTTTTTTTTTGAAAATCGATTACATATGAAGTGAATAGAGTGGGATGTTTCGGTGTTTTGTGATTTGAGCTTCGCATTTGCGAGTTATAAAGGTTTGAAATCGTGATATGCTAATTCGGTGACGTCAAAGAAGGCTTAATTTATTATACAAAAGCGCCCTTTTATACAACTTATATAAATGATGTTAAACTTTTTTTCTATTTCAGAAAAGAATGCTAAAAATATAAATAAGTTACAGCAAATGCCTCCTTTGACGTCACTGAATTAGCATATCACGATTTCAAACCTTTATAACTCGCAAATGCGAAGCTCAAATCACAAAATACTGAACCATCCCACTATTCGCTTCATATGTAATCGATTTTCAAGATAAAAAAATTAGCTTCATAAGCACTTTAAATACCATTGTACGGAGTCCGCATTGATGGAAGGAGAGGGTAAAGGGCGCACCGTCTGCTCTCTGGTAGATTAGCGTCAGCTAAAGAGACTTCGGACGTTAAATCAGTCCTTTACTTTACTTTTACTGTCTTAAGGCCCAGACACACGATGCAACTTTTCTTGCAACGTTGCGCGCAACAAGTTTTTTTGGGGGTGTCGCACGATGCAACGTTGCGCGCAACTCGATCCCGCAACGTTGCAAGAAAAGTTGTACCGTGTGCCCTGGCCTTTAGTTGCAGTCAAATTGTCAGATAACACGCACACTCTGCATTTACAATGTAAATAATGTTTTTTATTTCTACTTTACACGGCCTGCATGCAAAGACGTTTTTAACTTTTGAATCGACCGTGGGTGAATTTGAAAAGGGTTATAACCATATATACCTTGGTTGGTTCAACCAGTGCACAGTTCAAAGAGGATATACTACCTACTACTGAGTTAAATTATTATATTATTATGATTATATTATTATTATTATTTTCATCATCATCAATCAATCAAATCAATATATAGTTGTTGTAGCTATAGTCATTAGACATTGGTCGTAACAATGCCATCGTGTTTCTCATCGCTTGGCTCGCAATCCAGCGGCATCTCCTCAAGGTTGCTATTATTGTCCTGATCGTCAGTCTCTCTGAAGTTGTCCTGTTCCGTCGCTGCTCCTTTGCTCTCGATGCCCATCATAATGCTCTCACCAGCCTTCGTCAGCATGATAAAGAAGCTAAAACCAAACACAATTACACCCACAGAAACACCGATCAGAAGAGGAGTTTGAGGGACGAGGCAAAAGGCACTTATCAGCGCTACGGAGTCGGTCAGGTAGATCCAGCCTGCCAGAACCAAACGGTGAAAATGCGTCCCAATCACAGACCCTAGAGGAGCTCCAAGCACCACCACTGGAATGCAGACTGCTGTGAACTCCCAGGCTTCAGCGCTCACCCCACGAATCATGATCTGCCTCCAGTAGAACCCGACCAACGTGTTACCGGCCATCAAGACCACCGATGTTGGCGTCGCTGTCTTCTCTGTGACTCTGAAAAGTAACGTCAGCACGCTGAAGCTACAGATGTCCAGCCCACTGCCGGAGAACGCCGAGAAGATCCCCCCTACAAACCCAGTGGCGAGCAACACGAGCGCTTTCCAGGGTTTAAAGTCTGGTATTCTTCTGTAGGTTGTTCTCAGTCTGTAGCGGTTGAGGAGAAACAGGGCGAAGGCAAAGGTGAACCAAATGCAAACGAAGCCCATCTTTTTAAATGGAGGAGTTAGGAGAGGATCGATGAGCTCGAGGCCAAAGATCATACCAACGACACCACCAAGTGAACAGAACACCAGTGAGAAATACTCGATGTGGACGCGCTAGAAATTAGAAGAAAATGGCACGAAAGCTGTTAGTGAAACGTGAAACTTAAGATTGTCGTTACAGTATTTCAATACTGCATTTGCGGGAAGCGCACAGGGAGCCCAGCATAATACCTATTGCGCGCGCGCTTTACCACAGGAAACCCATAAAAAAAGATGTGCGCATACAAACATATTTTTATTTAATATGATAAGTAGCCTCAGAAGCAATGGTTGGGCTACCTGTGCCATGTCGCCTACAATCATGAGATAAGTTATTACCAGTTGAGGGCCGTGTGTTAGTCGTTTTGAGCCATGCAGTCACGGCCAGGGTTTGTTACGTCCTCTGTGGTTCTTTTACGCTCCTCTAGCTCAGGTTAGTGAAACACGTTTACCAACTTTATTTCTACGTCATTCGGATTCCCTTCAATGTTGAAGCCCCACCCCTACCCGGTCATAAAAGAAAAATATCGATTCTCTTCAGCGGAATCCTTGTTATCAGGAGGGGTTAGTCCCGGGGGGTACTACCTTTGTCCAAGTGGTAGGGGTGATCGGCGGTCCTATTAGGGTTGAAAATATTTCCTGTGTGTACCTTTTAGGGTTCCGACTCAAAGATCAGTTACGTAACATCACTCCGTACCTTTTAGGGTCAATTGTTATTTATTTTCTTTATTGAACGAACATGAAAGAACAGAAGAAAGATGTTGTGCAGTCACTGATTAAACGATATCAACACAATCACCTTTTTGCCATATATGGTCGTACCTTTTAGGGATCGAAATGAACATGGCTTCAACAGCTCTTTTAATTTATGCGTACCTTTTAGGGGTCGTTTTCAAAACCGACCGCCGATCACCCCTACCACTTGGACAAAGGGAGTACCCCCCTCCCCCCCCCCCCCCCCCCCCCCCCCCCATATTCCCAGAAGAAAAAATATCAGAAACCTTTTTCCCAGGAGAGAGAATATTTCCTAACCAAAACAAAAAACAAAACAAAAAATGTACTCAAATAAGGTACTTTTTATAAAATAAAACAATTCCCAGGAACAGAAATATTTCCTATCCACATAACCTAATATATATTCTGTATATTTCATATTTTTATGGGATAATAGTTCTAATTATTAACTTTAATAGAACATATTTTTCACAGGAACCTATAATTGTTCCATATAATATACAAATAGTCAAATGCGAAACTCATCTTAGGTTTCCCAGGAAAGTACTGGCGGAACAGTTATTTCACAGAACAGACACCATTAACCCCTCCTGTGTTATGGAAGCCCCACCCCTACCCCCACAGTCATACAAGAAACATGTCGATTCCCTTAAGTGGAATCCTTGTTATGGAAGCCCCACCCCTACCCCCACGGTCATACAAGAAACATGTCGATTCCCTTAAGTGGAATACTTGTTATGGAAGCCCCACCCCTACCCCCACGGTCATACAAGAAACATGTCGATTCCCTTAAGTGGAATCCTTGTTATGGAAGTCCCACCCCTACCCCCACGGTCATACAAGAAACATGTCGATTCCCTTAAGTGGAATACTTGTTATGGAAGCCCCACCCCCACGTACCGCTCCCACGGTCATACATATGGAAGCCCCACCCCCACCCCCACGATCAACATGTCAGGGAAGGTGTAACTCACCATGAAAATGATGGTAAACGCCGCCGCAGTCATACCACATGACTGAATCATGAACGAGAAGTCTCTCGCAACACTTGGCTTGATGCTGAAGGCCAAGGTCATGACAGGGTACGCCACAGACGCCCCGCCCTCGCTTGTCATTCCTATAAACAATATACCATATATAGCTAATTACTCGGGCCCTTCCGAAGGAAGCCCGAGTTAGAAAATACACTTTCTTTTTTTTATTATTATTTTTTTTTTCAGGTGATGGAATGAAGAAAAAATGCGAAGAATGCGATGTATTTGATCCTATCGAGTTTCAAGATTTCTCATCATAGATCTTCAAGCTATTAAGTTCAGGATTGTAGTTGATCATTCCACGATGAAGCTAAGGCGCGTTTGCTTTTGTTATAAATGAAACGACATCTTTCAGAGTGGGCCCACACGAATAGCCGTATGCTTTTGTCTGTGAAATGAGCCTGTTTAAAGCCCGTGTTTTATCGGCTGTTCTATAACGCCTTTCCACGAACTCGAACTCATATCCAAAAATGAATTGAGACAAAGGCGATCGAGCAAGGTCAATGTTCGAAAATCCGTGTTCTTTTCAGTAAGATGACAGTTGTAAAGTGATCCTTATCTGAGTCATACATCTATTACGCGACCTAATTTTAGAACCGTTGATTTAAAACCGAATTTCCACGCTCAAAACAGGTCAGTGAACGGCAAAAATACAATCGAAATCAAAACGTCCTTAGATTTTAGGGATCTATTACAGAAGAAGACGCTCAATGACGAGGGAGACTTGTGTCTGACTCATAGATAAAGATCTCCGCGGACTCTTGTTATAATTAAACTCACGACCAACGCCGTACAACGGTCATGTATAACTCCATCTATTGACAGAAAGCTATATGTACAGAAGTCATGCAAACAGTCGAGCCAGTCGAGTTATTTTCAGTAACTCATGATGGATGTTTATTTTATTCCACGTTTGAAAAATTCAGAAGGAAAAGGAATCGTAAAAATCGTACTTCAAAACTACATCAAAGCATTTAAGGCAAGTAAGGTCAATGTTCGTAAATCGAGATCGTATAGCCCTTCATCTGGCAGACATATAGTCTCCCTCGTCACGCAACTGTCAGTCATTGTCAGGTCTCTCCTCACGCAACTGACATTGTCCTTTTCATAAGCCCGAGTGTACGCTCATTGAGCGTCTTGTTGCATAATCTTGTCGGGTTGAAAATCATAAATCATAGAAGCTAAGACGACCGCAAGGATGGATGGGAAATCAGTTCATGACCCGCATTACATACAGATATATTCAATGTTCTCGTAGTTTTGAAGGTATATGAGCTATTTAACTAAGATCCTACAAGTCGGGATAAAAAGGTCGATGACTTTAATTTCCCAGAATTCCTTTTGATCATAGCTTTCATGATTTTCAACCTGACAACGATTGTGCAATTAGTTATATAGAGTCTCATAGAGTAACGTTTATTTAGTGTTATTTTCAATTGTTATGTAACGTGAAGTACGTCGGTCCAGAGACGTGGGTTACTGGAAATGGGCAGATATATTTACCTAAATGAGTGGAAGACTGGGTATGAATCGTGACTGCAAAGCATCAAGGGATTGTTTGGATGGACAGGTCCGCCATATTTAATATACTTATATTACCCCGGGTATATACTTTGTGGTCAGAACTATCTTTATCTTTGATTGATCTGAACTGAATAGCTAATTATACAGAGGGCACGCGCGCCATGTTTTTGAATGTAGCCCATAGATGCTTTGCGGTCGCAAGTCGAACCCAGTCTCCCACTCGATTTGTCTGTGTACTAGCAGCAACCCTCTCCCCTCCCCCTAAGTATACCATACCTGCTATTATTGAGCCAAATACCATGGTGACAGTCATGTAGTATTTGTCCTTAAACAGATGCCACAGATCATACTTGATGAAAATCCCCCACCACCAGAGGTGAAAGAACAGAGCTGGCAGAACAAGACCAAGAACGCGACGATTCTTTACCAGTACAACCTTGTACCACGGGGAACCGTCGTGAAGATTCTTCTTTGCTGCTTCATGGTCCTTGCTTAATGACTGACCTAAAAATCAAAGTGATTCGATGTTTACAGTCTAAAGAGAGCGAAATTTAAGCGCGCAAACACAATAATTTGTGTCTTGTGAAAACGGGCCTGACGCAAGCATACGCACAAGACATGGAAGGATTGTGATCCTTGCGCTTGCTTGCGTTCATTTATGCCTCACGTCAGGCCCGTTTTCACAGTGACATAACGTCTATTGTACTTGCATGCGCTTATGCTTGCGTCAGGCCCGTTTTCACAGTGACACAAGGCCTCTTGTGCTTGCGCTTATATTTGCGTCAAGCCCGTTTTCACAGTGACATATGGCCTCTTGTGCTTGCGCTTATGCTTGCGTCAGGCCCGTTTTCACAGTGACATAAGGCCTCTTGTGCTTGCGCTAGATTACAACACCAACGTCGGCTAGTTAATTCAGACGTCACATTTTTCAAGTACCAAAGGCTTGTGTCATGATGATTCCCGATTGGGCTATTTTTAGTAACCGGATATGATGCAGCTGACATTGGTCACCCGACCCCACCCCACCACACCCGACCCCACCCCACCATACCACACCCGACCCCACCCCAGTGTTCTCGTCAATAGTACATGGGCCCGACTGAAGTAGATAACGAGTCTTCTAAAGAATAATCCATTTTACTCATGCCAATCAGACCCACCCCATAATGGTTTTACAAACAATAGAATAACAACTGACTGCACCCAACTTTTAAAAGTGGACAAAGAAGACAGCAACAGCAGCCAATATTGCTTGGTTTCAATCAGCTGTTAACGTCCTTGAATCTCATTATTTACCTTCGACGGAGGGGCAAAACTAGCTATCAGAGAGTATTCTATTGAAAAGGTGCAATTCAGCTGATGAAAATTCCTCACGAGACCGGAAATGACGTCGTAAGATCGTGTGGAGTCCCTACCTCGCAATCATGTTGTACTAGTAGTGACGCGACTTTTTAACGAAACGTCAAGAGACCAATAAGTCCAATAATGCAGGTCTCTTGGAAACGTTAAGAAAAACTATTATTAGAAATGATCCAATTATGAGTGGCTAATTTGTGTGTTTATTTCCATGCATCGGATATTTTTGTTTGTTCGCTTGGTGCGATCAATAATTAAGCACTGACACATGATTGAACCAACCTTGAGAAAGCCGTGCAGCAGTACGAATGATAGAGCAACGGAGAAATTGAAAAGACGTGTTGAGAAAGTTTCGTTCGCCGTCCAAGTGTGTTGCAGCAACGCCCATTCCTTTTATTCCCGAGTGGCTGCAACGCCTATAAACTTTCACCTTTATTGTGCTCACATATAATTACATGAGATATATGCATATCTGCGCGCAGTGTATGTATAACACAACAGTCGAAATTCTGTGCGAAAGTTTTCAAACCCAAACTGATACATAAAAAATACTTTTTATCGTGTTCATAGAACCAGTATAAAAGTAATTGAGTAGAACAATTATAACGACTAGAATTCTAGAGTTTCATTACTCGAAGTTTCGATGCCTTCGCTATAAATTCATTATATAAATTTTTGCTATGGGAGGTTTTATGGAATCTTTTTCTGACAGCAAAATCTGTCGCGAGTGGCCGTCAAACCGTCATTTTACTTGCTCAAAACTTCAATTTTAGATCGGTGAAGTCTAAATATCTGTCAAATATACCAAATATAAGTTACTTATAAACAAACAAACAAATGTCATCTAGTTGCTTGAAGAAAAACTAACAGACTTTGAAAGTTAAGTTCGAACATTTTGTAGATCTTGACGGCCACTACGTCACACGTAAAACCTCCCATACTCAAAGTCTGCAGAACTCAAATGTCAAATGTAAAATTCGTATATAAAGTGCTAAATTGATTCAAACTATTCAACTTCATTGAACGTGGTGAATTAGCCGGTAGACTCATGAGATCAGTCATGTGTGATGCTTCAGTGATCAAAACAAACCCTTTCATCAAGTGTGATTTGTAGACTTCCATTAGTCCTGATGAGAACCCTGGCGGGTTGAAAGTTCTAGATCTCGTACTGACGCTAACTGAAAGCTCCACGAAGTTGTTGGGGGAAAAAAATAACGAATTTATTAAATTTATAATTTATAAATTCAAGATATGATTTGTATCAGTAACCAGCCTTTTAAAATACTAGCTTTATTGACTGCAGTTTTTAAACAATATGAATTACATATACCTACATAAAAATACATACAGTACTTTATTGAAGCCGGGTGCCCCAGCCCGAGCTAGGGCTTAGTTTCAACATCAACTACGTGCCTGGTGGGATTATGAATGGGATTTTCATGGTCATTTTGAACACCCTAGAAGTACAATGTGTCTAAACAGTTCGCACGCAAATAATCGTCTTTCTAATGCAGTTGGTAGAGCTACAGGTTGCTTCAATACTAGAATCCGTCCAGAATATCCAGTCAAGAATCACATGGGAACTTCAGGTAAACTTTCAACTCCGGTCTCCCTGCCGCGGATTTTCTAGATATCATCATCATTACTAGCCTCCTTCGCAGACGATTTAATTGGTTCGCTTTTCTCCCACCTGCAACTAATTAGGGACTTTAAGCATCACGACGACGACGTCGAGGATAACTTCTTATTGGAATGCATGAAATGTGCTCGATTTGGTCTTACTTCAGGCGTTCTGTGCTAAACTACAACGTGAAATGCCTATGTTTGACGTTGCAAAGAGAACTGACGAGAACGTCAGTTCGTTATTTGTGCAGATAGTTGTTTTTGGTCAACCGGACCACAAAAAGACGATGTCATTCATCAACTGAAGAGGGCGCAAATTTAGTGAAAGACGCGAAAAAAGGAACAAATATGAAAACAATAGACAACAAAACACTTTATTCGAACTTCGTCGTCCTCACGTCCCCGTCCTAAAAAAGTCCCTATTATTTAAACCAGTAAGTTTCACTCACTCACTTAACAACAACAACTGTTTATTCTGGCTCTGGTGTTTTCTTAAAAGCTTAAGGTGGCCACACGCTAAGGGTCGTGAAGCAGGGACATGTCCCAGAAACATGTATGCAGCAGCGACAAAATCACGTTCTGTACATACACCTATTCCAATTAACGTTGATAACGGTCGATCTGAATTGGATGATCTGAAACTTTTAAATTCACGTTAACCTCCGCCATATCTCGTTCGAACATCAAGCGTGTTTCCAAGCTTCAGATCAAATGAATGAATTTCGCATGTTACTAACGAAAGACCCTCAGTTTCCCATAATTCGTCTTGGTCTTAGATCATCCATTTCAGATCGTCCATGATCAACGTTTATTGAAATAGGTGTATACACACGAGAGAACTGATGTGTAGCGGAGACATGTAGCGGGGACATGTAGCGGGGACATGCAGCAGCAACATAATTACAACATGTACACACCCATGAAAATGTATCAGGGACGTGTACCAGGGGCATGTAGCAGCGACATGTCCCTCCGTCTGAACTATAGTGAAAGCCGTGAAGCACGAGTTTGGCAAATATTTTTTCGTCCTAGAATTTTCTGCTGCTTAAGGTCCCTAATAGTTCAGACGGAGGGACATGTCCCTGCTTCACGGCCCACCTTTACAGTGAGAAGATTAAATACTGAAAAGATGACAATGAGGGTTTATCATGTAATTTCAAAACTCATAGGACAAAAAATGATTATCATAGCTGGAAAGAGCTCGTTGAAATGAGTAAAAATGTGATGTTTGGAAAAGATCGCTTCACAAATTGGGCCGGAAGATATGAATTTTCACAAATCGAAATGTTATATGAAAACCTTTGGAAATTTACGCTGGTAGGCAACTCTTGCCTCCAACAAAGGTTTTCATACAAAGTTTTGTAAGAGCATCGATAGAGACAATAGTATTATGCTCCCAATACTTATTATTATTATTATTATTAAAATTTCGATTTTTGAAAATTCATATCTTCCCAATTTGTGAAGCGATCTTTTCCAAACTTCACATTTTTACTCATTTCAACAAGCTCTTTCCAGCTCTGATAATTATTTGTCTATCCTAGTCTCCTATCCGTTTTGAAATTACATGATAAACCCTCATGCGTGATGAGGAGCCTAGCTGCTTAGAAATAGTATCAACTAATCGAGCTGTAAGCAGCTAGGCCATGCGGGCTAACTTCATTAACTCCTACCTTCCCACAAGTATTTTCTACTCCAGACGAAGCACTTTGTTTGTGGTGGTTCGTGTTGAACGAGGTCTTCTGTTGCCATCTCGGTAACAATATCAGCTATGCCGGAAGAGCCCCTTTGATTGTCACAGATCGATCTGATTGGTGGAGAACAAAACGAGCGTACGTGTAATAGATCATAGAAGCTACGACCGCAAGGATGGATGGGAAATCTGTTCACGTGCTACATTACATGCAGATGAATGCCTGGATAAAACAAGGGAGCACGACAAAAACTGGGCTTCCTGTGGTGCTGACGTTTTTGCGGTTTTTCGGCAAACGCGCGCGCGGGCTCATTTATGCGTGGTCGCGTAGCACATATTTACAACGGCCATTTTTCTGCCGTGCTCCCTTGGATAAAACGATCATCAGTTATGATGTTAGAGCTTTATGATGTTAGAGTTTCAATTTCACAGAATTCCTTTTTTTTGTTCATGGCTTTTATTTTTATGATGTTAATAAACGGTGCCGGGTTGAAAATCGTGAAAGCTGAGCCAGCAAAGATGTATGGGAAAACAGTAAATTCACTTGAAAAACGCAAATTCTTGTCGGCCCAATTTTGCTAAACAGTTCTTCCGGCTATTTTGTAAGCTGTTGCTTCCGTATCCGTCAATGCCAAAAATCCTGATCTTCAACTTAATTCGCCGATTGGCCCCTATAGAGCTCACGTGGTGTACTTCATGTTACTGTCACCAAAATGTTCGTACATTTTCCGTGAATTGCCGTACAAACGCACTAACTTTTGTACAGTTTATCGACTCGATTTAGATGTGCGATCCTCTAAATATTAGCAAAATCTCGTTTATCAACCTTAGTTAAAATAGTTTTGCTAATATTGAGAGAATCAAAAAACTAAATCGAGTCGATAAACTGTACAAAAGTTAGTGCGTTTGTACGGCAATTCACGGAAAATGTACGAACATTTTGGTGACAGTAACATGAAGTACACCACGTGAGCTCTAGGGGCCAATCGGTGAATTGATCTTAATTGTTCACCTCAGTTCAACCACTCCAGCATCCAACCTTACTCGATCTTCTGACAGATATCTGAAACCTACGGAGCCCGAGAAGGGCCATCGCAGCGAAGTTTTTGTTGTTGCTGTTTTGTTTATTTGTTGTTGTATTTATTTATGCAGCGAAGTTTTATTTTACTTGGCCGCGAAGTTTTTTCAAATGTTGGCCGCGAAGTTTTTATTTGTTTGGCCGCGAAGTCAGTTTTTATGTTTTGCCGCGAAGTTTTTTATGTTTGGCTACACAGGCTACCCAGATATGATTGTGGAACCCAGCTTCCTCAAAACAGTATGGTGGCCGAGAACTGCCACTTAATTTTTTCTTGATTTTATGTTTGTTTTTAATTTTATTTCTTTTTTTACTTCCTTTTTTATTTCATTTTATTTTATTTTTTTAATTTGGTTTAATCTTACTTGAAAAGTAAATTGAAATTAAAAACAAATTGAAACTCAAACGAATTTCAAATTTATTTTAAAATCAAAACATAAAATAAAAGTAAAGTAAAACAGGAGCCCATAAGTAGGAGCCTCCATCTACCATACTGGGTTTGTGAGACGACCTGTGACCGGATCAGGCTATTTTTAGAACACCTTTTTCCCGCGAACTAATCATCAACCAATAGGAATCCCCCATGGGAATTAAACAGAGCCAATCAGCATGCAGGAGAACGTTGTGTTTATTTGTGATCTATGAACAAAATGGCGGACAATATTGAAGAAACTGAAAGTGAAGAGAGCGAAAATGATAGTGATAGTTACAGTGACTCTTTTGCAGAGTTTAGCACTTCATCGGAAAGTGACCAAGAGTCTTCAAGTTCGTGTTCTGTTTCTCAAGGAACTAAAAAAAACATCAAATAGTAAACTTACCAAGCCAAAAGCTAGAAACTCCGTAACAAAGCCGAAATCAAAAATCCCTGGTGAAGAAGAAATGGTTAGGCTCTCGGAATGTTTAAAATTTCACGGGAAAACTGGTGTTCTAAAAATAGCCTGATCCGGTCACAGGTCGTCTCACGAATACATCCCAGATGGAGGCTCCTACTTATGGGCTCCTGAGTAAAATGAAAACCAAAATATTGCATGGCCGAGCGCTGCCACTAAAATTAAAACAAAATGAAAACCGCTGATAGTTTCTTTGCTTGGACTTCAAAAGAATTCTTCATGTCATTATTAGGTCATTGAGGTTCTAAACCTCTTTTAATTTTAATTTTTTACACACTTTTGTTGATCATCATTGGGTAACTAGTTTCGTCTTCTAGACCTATTCAAACCCTCAAAGATGTACGTACATCTTTGAGGGTTTGAAAAGGTCTAGAAGACGAAACTAGTTACCCAATGATGATCAACAAAAGTGTGTAAAAAATTAAAATTAAAAGAGGTTTAGAACCTCGATGACCTAATAATGACAAAATGAAAACCAAAATCTTGCATGGCCGAGCGCTGCCACTATAATTAAAACAAAATGAAAAACAAAATCTTGCATGGCCGAGCGCTGCCACTAAAATGAAAACAAAATGAAAACCAAAATCTTGCATGGCCGAGAGCTGCCACTACCGTCATGCATTTCGAGCGATCAGTTCTACGAAATGCTGACAAACTGACACTCACTAAACAGTAAACATGACCGATTGGCGTGCTTTTGTGAACAAGCAAAAGCAGAAACGAAAGGGTAAAAAGGAAGCGAATCTTCGGAAGCGACGAAGGATGACATAGAGGTGCAGAGGATGAGCTTTGAGGTTAGCGGAAAGCAGCAAAAATACAGTCCAGTTGGTGCACAGGAATACGTGCCATTCGAACTCCGTCGAACTCGGCGAACTTACATTCGACAACGTAATAGATCCCTGCCAGAAACACTTTGCTATCCAATTGAGAAAGGCATAGTATATCAGATGTGATATTCTCGCCGGGTTGCGAGGCCCATCCTGAAAGAAACTGATGATGAATATTCCAGAAATGAAAGTGTTTCGCCGGGCTACGTATGCGGGTTCATTGAGTGGGAAGACAAGCTTCACCATGGCGGACCATGGCGGACCATCTCGACCAGGATGGGCCACGCTCCCCGGCGAGAATATCACCATGCCTTTCTCAATTTCGGATAGCAAAGTGTTTCTGGCATGGATCTATTATACGTTGTCGAATGTAAGGACCTGTAAGTTCGCCGAGTTCGACGGAGTTCGAATGACACGTATAGTATTGCGGTGCACCAACTGGACTGTATTTTTGCTGCTTTCCGCTAACCTCAGCTCATCCTCTGCACCTCTATGCAGGAGCCCATTAGTAGGAGCGTCCATCTAATATAGGTATGTGTCACAGCGTATTAGATGATAAATCTATTTTTAGATCAGTAGTTCGCGCGAAAAACCACCTCGACCAATCAGAGCAGGGATAATTTAGCCAATCAGAACTCACTAAATCAGTCGCACAAGACAGGCAGACAAGACAGAGAAGCGAGCTTTTTATTCAAACCTTTCGAGTTCAAATTTGAGCGAAGAGAGCGATTATACAAGTAAAGAACACAGTAGTCCACCTCAAAGTAAGCCTGATGAATCGGTAAAGCGAGTAGCTTCTGCATGGTGCAAGGAAAGGAAATACACAACTGTCACAAGCGACTCCAGCGCCGAAGACGGCAAATCTTTCAGCTCGGCTTTTCGAGAGAATCTGAGGCGTAAACGTTCACGAAAACATACAAAATTTGACCTACACAGAAGCTCTGATTCAGTCGGAAATGACTAGCTCAGCTGAAATCTCCTTTCAAGCCTCTTCTTTCATCTTATTTGATGGTTCATGTGAATTATGTCAGGTAAATGAGTTCGTGTATGACAGTGACACACTCTAATAATTTCGTATACGATTTCCTGGTTGAAATATTTTCCCCTCGATAATCTCTCGGTTATTACATACAATAAGCCAAGTCAGAGTTTAAGGGGCGCGCGCGGCCTGGTAACGAATTCGGGATAAAATGTGTCCGAAGTGAATTTTTCTCCCATGTCTCTTGTATTTTTGCCGAGTTTTCTAGGAGCATTTTACACTACTTTTTCTGTACTAATAAAGTATTTTCCCTGTTTACTAGTCACATACAACTGCAAGGTAACTCTAACAGCGCTTATATGTTCATTTGAATACGATAATCCACTGAAAAACGTAGTTTAAAATCGCCCACAAGCTTACCAATCTCGAAGCGGATTGGGCTTCCTGTGTCAACTGAACGATCGTCAGTTTCACAACGTTTGGATTTCGCTTTTAAATCATGTCTTTGTGTCGATTCTTGGCAATATTTTCAGAAAATAATAAAGATTATGAGTTGTTTATCACTTTGTGCTATTAGTTGTCTCAAAAAAGTATCAAAAAGTTGTGTTTTGGGGCCGTAGATTGGCCATAGTTCTCACGGCTTCACTACGTCCCGACTACGTGTATAACGAAGGGCATTTTTATCGTAAAATAGAATTTGATTAACAAATCACACATGAGGTTGAATTAAGAAGACCTTTATGCATACCTTGGAGTATTTTCTCGGCAAAAATCGTATTCTAAGAGATGAAAATTGCTCCTAGAAAACTCGGCAAAAATACAAGAGACATGGGAGAAAAAGTCACTTCGGACACATTTTATCCCGATTCGGTTCCAGGAATCACGGTAATCCTTAAACTCTGACTTGGCTTATTACTTACAAACTTTATTTTACGTGGGTTTACAAATTCAGTAAATTAAATATAACCAAACTGGTTCCAAATTTGGTCCACAAGGATCACAGGAAACCCAGGCTGTGTACTGATCTGTCTGAGTCTTTACGTAAATTATAGTAAAATACAGTAAATGAATGATAGCTTCTAAATAAAGTGTATTTCACATATACATACCGTCTTGTCTTCATTTTGCCTCGTTTCGGACGATTTTGACGTGTTTTGGCTCCTCTAATTCTCCCCTCCATATATAATGAGAAGGACGGAAACATCGAGTCTCAAATCACTACAGGTCACGATCGATCCTCCTCGATTTCTCTCCTAAAAATGTATTCCCCATCAATTCAAACAACCTCAGGTGAAAGAATGATAAATATGGATTCCTCGAAAGTGAGTCACGACAAGAAAAAGCATCAGATTCATTCTGGAATCCTTCGAAGAATCCATAACATACAGCCATTTTCATCCGGAGTTCCCGTTTGCTGTCCACGGAAGTAAACGTTACACCACACGAAATCCCAGCGGGCTTTGGCGCTCGGACCTGATTGGACAAAAATTTCACTCGTGGGGACTATCGAGAGTAAGAAATGGATAGACAAAATTATACACATCTAGGGGTGGGTACAATATGAACAACCAATCCGAAATCGACAACAACATGACGACCCGTGCATGGAAAACCCCGCAAAATTCCAGCGTTTATAGCGAGATTCAAAACGTTACCTTATCGCATTTATAATGATAATTATTCGATATTGTCAAATACAAAATGCTGTCTACGCTGAAGCGGAAAGATGAAGAATGCCATGGAATTGTTCCGGAGAAGAAGAGTGAAGGCGAAAAAGTTTTACTTCCTTTTTATGTATCTTTGAAAGCCTGGTAAGTTTGAAGTTACGACCGTTCGATTCAATAATATTTTACATCAATAGTTTGTTCGATAAATAACTTCTTTTATTTCAGGGTTTTGCGTAATTGGATGCAACTCAGGGACAATCCCTGAACGTTTGTTACGACGTGCCAATCGCACTCTGAAGCTACCGCCATAATGCCTGTTGAAAACTGTTGCCATTCTTGGTCTATTGCTGGCTTTCAATCAACTGTTAAAACTCCTTGAATCTCATTATTTGCTTCAAATGACGGGCAAACACTGCCCTCCATGTGCTACCAAGCAGAGAGTATTCTATTGAAAAGGTGCAATTCAGCTGATGAAAATTCCTCACGAGACCGGAAATAACGTCTAATGAAATCAAGCAATTGTCAGTCTTTCACTTGTACTTGCGTTGTCAGATTTCCTTTTGAGGTTAAGGTAACCCCATGCTCGTTGTCGTTTCTGTGAGGCCGGATCAGTTCTGTATCTGCGTTTTGCTATCACCTTATCGCAAACCTCATTTACTGCTCGACATAATATGCTTTTTGTTATATTGTCGTGATCATTCTGGACTGAATGATATTATGTTTTTCTTCCAGTGCACGAGTTAAAATAGCATCACGGAATGAAAAGCATCCTGCAGTTTGCTCATAATTACGCAAAACCCTGAAATAAAAGAAGTCATTTATCGAACAAACTATTGATGTAAAATAGTAATATATTCTCACTAGGGAAATCCGCACACAAGACCATGGGTGTGGTATTAAGATATGGGAACAATCGGCCCTCCGGCACCAGTTCCCAGTTATCTCATCCTCTGGGGAAACCACACACAAACCCTAAACTTAAAGAAGGACTAACGTCTGAAACGCCATGCATGTAGTAGGGGGTCGAAAACATGGTTCTTCTCCCAAAACTCAGAACTCAAAAACTAAATAGCCCCTTCCAATAAATCCAGAAGTTTGTATTGGCCTTGTGCCAAATTGCTGGATGTAGCTATCCTCATGATGGTCAGTATCCGCGCCACTATCCCCACCTATTCTCGGCAAAAGTTCGCAAGCTAAAAGAGTCTTCTGCCGAGGCTGCTAGAGACTCTATGTGGGATGATAGCATAGGAGCTGCCCCGCTTGGGGAATCTCCCTTCCCACCACACCAGTGAAAAAAAGAAAGGCTCGTGCAGCTCTGTATGGCTTACAGGGACAAGTACAAAGCTGTAATACGTTTCCGAGGAATCAAAAGAGACGTCCGACTCTATAAAGGACAGTGACTATTGGGAAAGGAGAATAACCCCCAAGCGAAGCAGCCCCGAAATACCCCGTCCAGGGACAGAGTAATGAAGGGTATTAGACAACCCCATCGAGGCGGCTTAGCAAGGGAGAACAGGGACAGTAATCGGAGAAGCGAGCACATATCACTATTAAAACGATGCACATAATATTTCTAAACCTGAATCGAGTCGAACTATGGCCAAAAATTAGGGCTATTACAAAGACCACACTTGTATACTAGCTAGCGAAACTATAGAACCGTAATGGTTGTCTAGGATAGAATGGAGTCGATAGTCAGTGCTGCTTCTGATATGACAACGGCTTCAGCACTATAGACTGGAGCAGACATGTGCACGTAGGCTTCCAGACCGCATAATTTCAGCGAGGTCACTAATTCCTGTCGCTGTACTGTGCCAAAAATACCTCATCATTTCAGCGAGGTCACCCCTGACGCTGTAAAAATACCCTGAAATTAGCCCGTGGCGTTCAGCTAGACACTCAATCCAGCTACCACCAAACAACACTAGCTGGTATCTGTGCCAGGCCCGAGGCCCAACTTAAAATAAATTTGGCTGAGCACCGAGTTCAGCTATCGCGAAACATCCCACTAACGCACCTGAACCCAGTTCACATTTGGCTGAGCATCGACTGCCAGCTTTTCGCCAAACACACCTCAGTACCGGCACCTGAACCCCGTTCAATATCTG
This sequence comes from Actinostola sp. cb2023, assembly GCA_033675265.1. Classification (NCBI taxonomy): domain Eukaryota; kingdom Metazoa; phylum Cnidaria; class Anthozoa; order Actiniaria; family Actinostolidae; genus Actinostola; species Actinostola sp. cb2023. The sequence continues at coordinate 73,025 of JAUJYZ010000065.1, read as the reverse complement.
TGCCTGGCCCGATCGAGAGGCCCAAACTAAATAAATGTGGCTGAGCACCCACTGCCAGCTATACGCCAAACACACCTACCGGCACCTGAATCCAATTCAGTATCTGTGCCCGGCCAGTAACGGCACCTGAACCCAGATCAGTATCTGTGCCTGGCCTGAGAGGCCCAAACTAAATAAATTTGGCTGAGCGACTACACACGTCGCTGAACTTCGTCTAATAGATAATTTCAAAAACTAATAATTTGAGCGAGTAGACATGACGTCGCTAAACTTCTCCAAATAGATAAATTCAAAAACTAATAATTTGAGTGACTACACACGTCACTGAACTTAGCCAAACAATCCAATTATTACTAGAAACTATAATTGAGCGACTACACCCGTCGCAGTGGACCTCGCCAAACAACTAACTATGATAAACTAATACTTTGAGCGACTACACACGTCGCTAAACTTCGCCAACTAGATAAATTCAAAAACTAATAATTTGAGCGACTACACACGTCGCTAAACTTCGCCAACTAGATAAATTCAAAAACTAATAATTTGAGCGACTACACACGTCGCTAAGCTTCGCCAACTAGATAGATTCAAAAACTAATTATTTGAGCGACTACACACGTCGCTAAACTTCGCCAACTAGATAGATTCAAAAACTAATAATTTGAGCGACTATACATACGTCGCTAAACTTCGCCAAATAGATAAATTCAAAAACTAATAATTTGAGCGACTACACACGTCGCTAAACTTCGCCAACTAGATAGATTCAAAAACTAATAATTTGAGCGACTACACACGTCGCTAAACTTCGCCAACTAGATAGATTCAACAACTAATAATTTGAGCGACTACACACGTCGCTAAACTTCGCCAACTAGATAAATTCAAAAGCTAATAATTTGAGCGACTACACACGTCGCTAAACTTCGCCAACTAGATAAATTCAAAAACTAATAATTTGAGCGACTACACACGTCGCTAAGCTTCGCCAACTAGATAAATTCAAAAACTAATAATTTGAGCGACTACACACGTCGCTAAACTTCGCCAACTAGATAAATTCAAAAACTAATAATTTGAGCGACTACACACGTCGCTAAGCTTCGCCAACTAGATAAATTCAAAAACTAATAATTTGAGCGACTACACACGTCGCTAAACTTCGCCAACTAGATAAATTCAAAAACTAATAATTTGAGCGACTAGACTACACACGTCGCTAAACTTCGCCAACTAGATAAATTCAAAAACTAATAATTTGAGCGACTACACACGTCGCTAAACTTCGCCAACTAGATAAATTCAAAAACTAATAATTTGAGCGACTGCACACGTCGCTAATCTTAGCCAAACAATCAAAATATAAGAAACTATAATATAATTGAGCGACTACACACGTCGCTAAACTTCGCCAACTAGATAAATTCAAAAACTAATAATTTGAGCGACTACACACGTCGCTAAACTTCGCCAACTACATCAATTCAAAAACTAATAATTTGAGCGGTCCAAACAAGATATACTACCGTAAAACGAGTACTTGGCAACCACATGGTTGACGAAGGACGGCGAGAAGTGAATCAGTATATTGCGGAAGGTAAAAGGTTCGACGTGATTCTGAACCAGAATATTAATAAAACTGACGTGAACAGCTTCGCAGTAGAAGAACTAACCAAGATATAATAGACGTCAGTGGATACTGCATGCACAGCGAAGAGGTTTGACCTTCGACGGAATCCAGAAGCGGTACTGAGGCGCAGCGATGATCTCTGTGACTAAAACGTTTTCGTTCGCATCTGTACGTCTTTTGGAAAAAGAGCTAAACTAGAATAAATCTATGCAAGTAGGCGTATTTATAGGGAGCGGTGCACACTAGGTGATGTAATATATCCCGTGGACCACGCTTGGAATGTGGGAATGTGTAATAACCGAGATTTTAGGCTTTGTGTTTGGATTTTTCCTAGTGAGAATATTATTGAATCGAACGGTCGTAACTTCAAACTTACCAGGCTTTCAAAGATACATAAAAAGGAAGTAAAACTTTTTCGCCTTCACTCTTCTTCTTCGGAACAATTCCATGGCATTCTTCATTTTTCCGCTTCAGCGTAGACAGTAGATAGCAGTGGCCGATTCGAGCTCACTTTTGCGTAATCTACGACTAAATGATCCATCATATTTTGAATAAAAGTATATGATGTCCTTATTTCAACAATAGTGGATTTTAATTTAGTATAACCTATCTCGAAAAATCCGTTATGTTAAACCAAATATGTTAAACCCAAAAACTATGGTATAAAGTAGGTGCGTTTATTTTTTATTGTTCAGAAATAGTACTTTACATAGTAAACATCTCATAATACCATAAAATATGTTAAACTCGAAAACTGTGGTATAAAGTAGGTGCGTTTATTTTTTATTGTTCAGAAAATAGTGGATTCATCTAATATTATTATCAAATTAATCCCTGGGGGTGCGTTTATTATTAAAAAAAATTATAGTATAGAATAGTATATAATGAGCTCGACATTGAAAAAGAATATAAACCCAATTAAAAAACCTATTAAAAAACAACCAAAAACATTTTTTTATGTCTAGTAATCTTTTAGATCAAGTAGTACCTGAAATAAAACAACCAATTCTAAAACCAACTAAGAGGTTTCAACCATCATCATTGAAACATATGGCTAAAAAGATTGCTAGCTTAGTTAAAAATCAGTTGAATAAATTTGCTGATTGGATTATATCGTATGTACCGAAAGATATTAAAAAAAAAGTTAATACAAGGGTTGAAGCTTTGAAAAAGGAAGTCAATAATATCTATGACAATCTCAAAGTACCTGCGACTAAAGCTAAGCAGAAAAATTCTGCATTAAAAGGATTTCTGAAATCTTACAGAATAAAAGGAGAGGTAAAAACAGACTCGAAAACCTTTCTAGAAAACAGCAAACAGGATGTTATCAACCTTCTAAAACATCATGAAAAGCCTATCAAGATGAAGTTTCTCTTAGAGTGTGAATTTTATAAGATGGACAAAAAGGAGAAGGTTTACACATATGGATATTTTCATTCAACGATCGAGATAGTTACAGAGTCGACCAATCTGGATGAGGTTTACAATCGTTTTAAGGATCAGATCTTAGAAAAGGTTGATAACTTCCAAAATCAAGGTTCTGGATGGATTTTTAAGAAAGTTGTTAACTTAGATATAAATATTGATAAATATAAACCAATTTCTGGAAAATCTTATATAGAGCTCCCTAGAATATTTTAGAATATTTTAAAAAAAGGAAAGAAGCGATAGTTAATACAAAAAATGAAGATAATCAATGTTTTAAATGGGCTATGACTAATGCTATATTTCCAATAAAAAAAAATTCAGAAAGAATCTCAAAAGTTTTGAAAGCAAACGCAGAGAAATTAAAACTGGAATGGTCTTGATTTCCCAGTACAAGTTGATAAAATATGTATTTTTTGAGAAGAATAATACCAAGTATAGAGTCAATGTCTATGGTTATCAAGATGATGAAGTATATCCACTTCGGATTAGTAAAAAAAATATTAGAGAACAAACAATAAATCTGCTTCTAATTTCAAACGATAAGACCAACCATTACTGTTGGATTAAGAGTATGTCAAGACTGTGTTCAGCACAGATTAATAAAAACGGTCATGGATTATATTTCTGTGAAAGATGCCTCAATAGTTTCAAAACAGAGAAGTCCCTTAAAAAGCATTCTGAATACTGTAAAAACCAAGATGCTATTAAAATAACATTACCAAAGAAAGGTACCATGCTAAAGTTTAAGAATTATAACAACAGTATGAGAGTACCATTTGTGATTTATGCAGATTTCGAATGCTTCACAGAAAATATATCTTCATGCCAACCTGATGAAGGTAGATCGTATACCGAGAAGTATCAAAAACATAAACCTTCAGGCTACTGTTTCATGATAAAATGTTATGATGATAAGCTGTATAAACCAGAGATGGTAAGGTATACTGCTAAGAGTGATGGTGAGGATATAGGTCAACATTTTGTGAACTCAATAGAAAAGTCTGTTAGAGGATTATATTCAAAGTTCAACTACAATAAGAAGGTAAAAATGACAGCAAAGGATAATAGAAACTATAAGAAAGCAACTGAGTGCCACATTTGTGAAAAAGAGTTAGGAAAAGATAAGGTATTAGACCACGACCACCTTACAGGAAGGTATCGTGGAGCGGCTCATAATGATTGCAATCTAAATTATAAAATACCTAAACACATCCCAGTGATATTTCATAATCTTTCTGGGTACGACGCTCATCTATTCATAAAAAACCTAGGAGTTACAGATGGTAAAGTGGATTGTATACCAAACAATGAGGAAAAGTATATATCTTTCAAAAAAGAGAGATAATAGTGGATACATTCATAAACAAGGATGGAAAAACATGTAACATAAAACGTGAAATACGATTCATAGATAGTTTCAAGTTCATGTCAATGGGTCTTGATTCGTTAGTTGGGAATCTTAAGAAAGAACAATTCAGAAATATGGGTATGTTCTATTACGGAGAGAAGCTTGATCTATTACTGATGAAAGGGGTGTATCCATATGACTATGTCAATCGGTTGGAGAAGCTAAATGAAACATGTCTTCCACCAAAAGATGCATTCTATTCAAAGTTGAATGATAGCGATATTTCAGACGATTCCTATAGACACGCACAGAAAGTATGGAAAACATTCAAAATAAAAAATATGAGAGAATACCACAATCTCTATCTGATATCTGATGTTGTCCTACTAGCCGACGTATTTGAGAATTTTAGAGATGTCTGTATGAAAAACTATAAATTAGATCCTGCATGGTACTACACCTGTCCTGGTTTAAGTTGGGATTCTATGCTTAAGATGACTAAGATTAACCTTGAATTGTTAAGTGATGCTGACATGGTTCTTATGATTGAAAAAGGGATTCGTGGTGGTGTTTCTATGATTTCAAAAAGATATGCTAAAGCTAATAACAAGTATATGAAAAATTATGATAAAACTCAAAAATCAACATTCATAAAATATCTAGATGCCAACAACCTCTATGGATGGGCCATGAGTGAAAAATTACCCACACATGGGTTTAGATGGATGAATAAATTAGAGATTAAGAGCTGGAAGAAACACCCATGCATCCTAGAAGTAGATCTAGAGTATCCAGTCGAATTACACAACTTGCATAACGGATACCCACTAGCTCCAGAAAGGTTAATGATTAACAAAGTTGAAAAACTAGTTCCAAATCTTGGTGATAAGAAAAATTATGTAATTCACCATCAAACATTAAAACTATATGAGAGCCTCGGATTGAAGATAACAAAAATTCATAGAGGTGTAACATTCCAGGAATCAGACTGGTTGAAAAAGTATATCAGTCTTAACACAGATCTTAGAACAAAAGCAACAAACGATTTTGAAAAAGATTTCTTCAAATTAATGAACAACAGTGTATTTGGAAAAACGATGGAAAACATTAGAAACAGACAAGATATAAAACTAGTAACAAATGAAAAGCAGGCAAGCAAATTAATTAACCAACCAAACTATAAAAAACGAACCATATTCTCAGAAAACCTAGTTGCCATCCATATGACAAAAACCGAATTAGTATTCAATAAACCAATCTATCTTGGAATGAGCATCTTAGATCTATCAAAGACGTTGATGTATGACTTCCATTATAACTATATCAAAAATAAGTATCAAGAGAATGCACAACTATTATTTACTGATACAGACAGTCTGATGTATGAGATTGAAACAAAAAATTTTTACAAAGACATTGAAAAAGATATTAAAACAAAGTTTGACACATCCAACTACCAAGAAAACCATCCGGGAATCAAAGAACGTATTAATAAGAAGGTTCCAGGAATGTTCAAAAACGAAAGTCCTAATTCGGAAATCACCCATTTCGTTGGCCTACGAGCCAAACTTTATGCTTATAAGAGTGATAACGAAGATACTCAAAAACGTTGTAAGGGTGTTAAAAGGTCAGTAGTAAAAAATGAGATCACATTTGACGACTATAAAAAATGTCTATTCGAAGGTCAAAAAGTCATGAGAAAGATGAATGTAATCAGAAGTCACAAACATACTATTTATACTGAAACGGTTAATAAAATAGCATTATCTAGAGATGATGACAAACGAAATATTCAAGCGGATGGTATTCATACCCTAGCTATTGGTTTCAAACAAACAATAGAATCATACAGTATCAGGTGGTAGCTGAGTATCTTCAGGAACAACTTGTAACTCCTCTCTAACAAAATTACGTTTTGGGGCCCCATCAGAGAGGTAATATAATACAGGTTGATCAGATGATACTACAGTTCGTGATATATCATATATACCCATTGACCATATAGGATCAGTGGCACGATGTTTATCACCACCTTCCAGCTCACCAGGAGCATAGAGATATCTAACTTTCACACCTGCTGGGAGTCTATCTTCTTTTAATCCAACAGGTCTTTTATAATTCACATAGGTTTCATCAACCTCTTTTAATTTTATAGCATCAATCGGTGTTTTACCAGTAATTCTTTTAACACCACTGTTTATACTTTGTATGACAGCTGGCATTCTATTAACCCATTCACGGGATCTTTCATTATTTTCCATTATCATTTCTTTAGCATACTGGTGGCTAAATAGTTTCTCAGCAATGGTTCGATTAGCGCGCTCAACTAGTGATTTGTGCTCTATGATTTCCAGCTTCAGATCTCTGTATGGTGGTATCTTTTTTATTAAATATCTTTGTCACTTCACCCATAAATTCTGAGCCAGAATCTACTATTATGGTTTTAGGGTATTGTAATTTTCGAGAATATATTTTATTGAAAGCTTTAGATACTTCTGTTGAAAACTTAGACGTCAAGGGTTCTGCATCTGTATACCTACTAGCTATATCAACTACTACAAGAGCATATTTGTATATCTTTCTTTTAAAAGTGTCATGTGGTAGAAATAATAAGTCTGCCTGATGTATTTTATTTGGTTTTGAAATAGACCAATGATACCGTGGGATATAGTTTGGATGTGGTAAATAGATCTGCCACAACGCTTGCCTATATAACCACTTATTGGTGATATCTTTATCAATTTTGGTCGCATCAGAGAGTTTATTTATAGCATCATAACCTTTCCAATAACCTTTAGGACTATAGTACGTTTTTGATAACCTCATTTCCATAATAATATATATAAAACAATATTCTTTTATAATATTATATAAATGACGCAATCTATTTCTGAAATTTTAGATGTAAATCGACAATACAAACAACCATTTGGTTTAAAAGCTGATAGAACCGTTCATCGTGTTACTTTCAACCCAAGCACAGCTAATCCCGGAGAGACCCTGTATGTTCATATACCTAAATTAAGTGATAATATTGTATACGTACCAGAGTCAATAGGATTACTTTTCAAACTAAACCTAGCTGCCACTGGTCATGCAAATAACACAGTGGTTAACAACCTAGGGAGAGCACTTAAGTCGCGTATGAGGGTTCTTTATGGCGGAGAAACTTTACAAGACACCCATCGTATTGATCTGTATGAAACCTATAACGACTTATTCTTATCGAAAAGAGAACGTGAAAATATGTTGATGGAAGGTATTAGTTCTGTCAATATGAGAAAACTTAGAACATTAAAGTAACCACTGATGCTAAGGATGTAGTATTAGGAGCTGTTTATGGTGATAAATATCGGTTACCATTAAATCACAGTATTTTAGATAATCATGGGATATTCTATGCAAAGGGTCTTTCTAATAATCTATTATTTGAGATTACTCTTCCAGAAAGCGGAAATATTGTGGTCACATCTGATAATACAAAACCATATACATACAGTCTTTCAAATATTGAGTTAGAATACACTTGTATTAATAGTGATTACCTAGCTCGGGAAGCTCTTTCTTCATATCAAGTCGGTAAAGGGTTCTATTATGAAAACGTGCTTCTACACAGGACATTCATAGTTAATAAAGCAACAGACTCTGTGATTAACGAGCATGTAAATATACCAAGAAGGTCAATGAGTGGAATTCTTTGTTTGTTTGTAGAACCTTATACAGTAGGCACAAGAGACTCTGAAAAGTATATAAACCCTGGATTAACCCAAGTGAATGTGAATATCGATGGTATACCTAATAAATTATTCTCGAAAGGTATGGTTCAAACAGATTTTTGGAATTCAATTAGAGGAAGGCTTGGTGAAACAGATAATGTAACCCAGAAAGATTTCTATAGTGATAAATTCGCTCTTTGGATCAATTTGAAAACAAACCCGGATAATAATATTCATGGAAATGGTCTTCTTCTAAATTCAACAAAAGACGGTGTTATGCTTAATTTTAATAGAACAGTTGGGGGATCTGGTAATATAACATGTCATATGTTTGTTATCGCTGATGCTCTTATGGAAATTCAAGACGGTAATTTAAAAGCAATATTATATTAAAGTAATATTCACTATTAATTATATATAAATGGAGGAGCTGAAAGATAAGATTCCATTTCACTGTATTATTACAGGCCCTACTAACTGTGGTAAAACACAATATTTAGTCGATTTACTAAGACATGCGTATAGAAATATTTTTGAATACATTATTCTTATTTGCCCGACCTATTCTAAAAATAAAACGTATCATGGTTTTGGTCATAACGATCCTAGATTTATAGTTCTATCACCTGATTCAGAAGATGAAAATGAGATAAATAATCTACTTTCATGTTGTCAAACAGTATTCTCAGGGTATAATTCTCTTGTCATTCTCGACGATTGTTCTTTTTCAAAAGATCTCAAACAGAGGAGTAACAATTTTATTAGACTAGCATTCTCAGGTAGACATGAAAATATATCGGTGTGGGTTTTAACACAACAGTTGACAGCCATAAGTAAGCCATTTCGTGAAAACGTAGCCTGTATAATTTCCTTCTTCACACCCAATAATTTATCTAATCAATTATTATTTGACGAATATGGTGGTAGCCTAGATCTTGAAACAAGAAAAGAATTTATGAGGTTATTGAAATCAGAAAAGTATGCTAGAATATGCTTTTGTTTACGGTTTCCATTTAACAACTATTTGGAATTTCCAAGCGTTACTATTTAAATATATGTATATATAGTATAATAATGACTTCAATTCTAGATGAGTATATGGATGCTGAAAAATTAGATACTATCCCAGAAGAACCTGTAGTAGTGGAAAAGAAAGGACGAAAGAAGAAAGTACCTGTTAATAAAGGTGATGACTTAGAGGTAGAGGAGAGGCGCGAACAATTGTGTATTCTTTCGGTGCTTGGTACTATAGATCAATACACGGGAATTAGAATGTCCCTTGGTGATGTTAAGAGGTTATCGATTATTGATGTTAATAAATATTATAACAGATATCAACTTATTATGGGGAATATGGTAACAAATAGCTTAGTTAATGGTTGTATTGAGGGTTTTGTTGAAGCTATTGCTTATGCGGTTCCTATCGATAATAAAAATGAGCTTTGTAATGATCTTAAAAACAATGAAATGCTACGACAGGAGTTGAATAATGCAGCTGGATTTGCAATTTTACGAGGTGGTAGATTTGTGGCTCTCTCCAGTTGCTTACTTCAAATAGGAAAACATATTAAAATTACCAATGGTGATGATAATTGGTTACCACCTGTAATAACACAAGATGATCAGGTTAACAATATTATTGATAAAACTCTTGATTTGTCTTGAGCATCTGTTGAGCATCTGTTGGAACCTGTTGAGCATCTCTTGAGCAGACTCTTAGAACCTGTTGAGCATCTGTTGAGCATCTGTTGGAACTCTCTTGGAATTTCACTTAAAATATTATTCTTATATAATAGTATATTAAAAATGTCAGAAGAATCAAAAGATATAATTACCAAAGAACCGGAAAATCCAATTATAAAACAAAAAGACCCTAAGAAGGTTGCCGCTGGTAAAAGACTAGCTGAATATCATAAAAAAGCTAAGAAAGCTCTTGAAATAGAAAAGAATCATGAAACTGAAGAAGAAGAAACATCTAATTCATGGACGCCAGAAATATCACTAACAACAGCATTGACACTAGTTGGAATAAGTCTAACAGCTATAGATTTATATTTTAGATGGAGAAATAATAAAAAAGTAAATACACCTGTGAAAACCGCTAAAATGGAAGACATCACACCTGAAACTAATAAAATTCCTATACCAAGAATAGGTATGGAATGAAAAAAACTATATAAAAAATAAAAACTTTATTAAGAATATATAAAAATGGAAAACAAATTGATTAAATCAGTTACCGATGCTGCTGTAGTTGTTGGAATCGCTGCATTAATTGGTTATGTCGGAAAAAAGGCTATGAAAGAATCATTCATCAACGACCCTAGTAGTAGTCTAACAAATTATGGAAAATGGGTGCTAGTACTATCTGGAAGCATGTATGTTAAACAATATCTTGAAGATCAAAAAATTCTTCCAAAATCACTCTAATCATTTAAAATAATAAGTTCTTTATAATAATATAGAATGGCAAGCGCAGTTATTATGATGATCGCGGGTGCTGCTTTGAACGCGAGTGCCTTCACCGGTTCAATGTATTTAGCTAAATATCTCAGTTCTGACGGTAAACATGTTGATGAAGAGAAAATTAGACATGATAAGGCTATAGAACTTTATCAGAAGAATATGGGTGAATGGCAAAAGAAGAAACAAGAGTATGAAGAATGGTTGGAGATGCAATATAAGAATAAACAAATAGCTGATAGCAATCTATCTGATACTGATTATGCTTTTAGGATATACTCCAAGGCACATCCAGATTTTAATTTGAAAGAACCACAATTAGGTGATTATTATAAACCTAACAAAAAACAAAAACAGTATGAAATGATTTATGTGGGTGGTGGTATGTTAGGAGCAGGGTATTTAGCATCGAAATTTATATAAAAAACTAACTATTAATATATAGTATATGGAAGTCGATAGTTTAGATTTTGATCCACTTGAAACAGGGTCTAAAGATATAAACACCCCTATCACAAATGATGAACTAGCGGAATTATTACCACAACAAAAAGAAACTAGACACACTTGGTGGGAACGAACTAAAGAACGGCTTAGTAGAAGGGGTATATCAAGAGAACGAGGATATAAATTATTTAAGAACTCTGATGAAAGCAATGAAGATTGGGAAATAAGGGCAAGAGAAGACATAGAAATGGTAGACCTTGCTAAACATCGTGAAGAAAGAGTTGAAGAAGCTTGGGATAGAATCAAAACCAAGTATCCTAATGTAAATCCTAAAAACTCTCCATTCGTCACTACAATTGATGAATATGATAGAGTGATAGTAAGATTTAATAGACTGGGCAGCAAACATCATGTTCTGTTTAATGCTGAGGGTGAATTAAATGGTAAGTTACCTAAAACAATTGTAAACTATCTTGGTGATCCTGCTGAAAAAGTTGTTGAGAATAATGAAAGAACTATATTTTCACATCGAGAAAAATTACAAGCATTAAAAGAAGAATTGGATAATATATCTCAAGCTGGCTCTAATGATGTTAGAGAAAGATTGAATATATCACTCCGTGAACAGATTGAGGAAACTAGAAATGAGATTGAACAATTAGAAGAACAAAATGAAGTAATAGAAGGGCGAATGTCTCTGAGAGATCGTATAAAAGCTGTTTTTAAAAAGTATGGTTTTACTGTTTTTTTTCTGTTGTATCTGCAGTTAGTATTATTATTAGTGTTATTATTTCTAGTCTAAAAAGCGGATTATCCGGTGTTGCAAAAGGTTTAGGAAATGGTTTGAAAGCTATTGGTAAGAAGCTAGCCCAGATACTACCCGGCATGCTAGGTAGTATAGCTTCTTTTATTTTCAGAACCGCGGGTGAGGTTATTAGTTTCTTAGCTAAAAACGCTTGGTTATTGATAGTTGCTGTTGTTTTGTATTTTGTTGAAAGATATAAAAATAAAAGATGATTATATAGTATAAATGGTAATATTGTATATTGAAAAAACAAAAGCAGATGAAACTATTTGGTTTAAAAATCCTATTAAAAAGAGTACACGTATATCACTTGTAAGTTGTAGTTTTTATAATGAAATATATAATCTTGTAGGTGATGGATTGATTTACTATGATGAAAAGAAGTTTGTTATTATTATTCCGCCGGGGTATTACACACAGAATATATTTAAACGTGTTATAGATGCGTTGAAAGTTAGTGACAAAGTCTCCATCGAACTATTGAATACCGGAAAAATGATGCTCATAGCCAATCAGGCTGTAACACTAAACCCGGGTTTAGCTAAATTATTAAACATCTCAATAAACCTTGAACAAAATTCAAGAAATGTTATAAATATTATTCAACCTACTCAGTATGCACTATATTTGTATTGTGATCTTATTGATTCTACACAGGTTTTATTAAATAATAAATATTCACAAATATTAGCATGTGTTGAATTAAACAAGGTTGGAGAAAAACTAACCTATCATCCTAATAATACCCTGTACACACCTATTAAAAATGATGATTATATTAATAGTATTAGGGTTTGGGTTACAGATTCTAGTGGTAAGAGCATTGATGCTGGAATATATCCAATGATGATGGTGATTGAAATCATATAAAATAATAATATGTAGTATTATATATATGGTTGATTATGATATGATTTATCCGGAAGTACCAGAAGTACAACAAACTGGTGAAAACTTCAGATTACACAAAATAAATATGGTTATATCTCAATTAGTAACGGAGATAAAACATTATGAAAATGTTAGGAAAAAATATAGTAAGATACGTGGTATACTGCATAAAACTGCAGTTGCAACAGGAGTCTTATCTGTCATTTTAACCGGTTCTGGTGTAACTACTAGTTTAACAGGACCTGGGATCATTATCGGTGTTCCTTTATCTGCTGTTGGCGGGTTGTTAGGTTTAATATCAGCTAGTTGTACAATTTTCACGAAAAAACTTACTAAAAAGGTAACAAAACATGAAAATACTATTCAGCTTGCAAAATCAAAAGAAGATAGTATATGTGATCTTGTATCAAAAGCCTTGAGCGATAACAAGATTGATGAGAAAGAATTTGAACACATTATGACTGAACTCAAAAAATATGAAAAACTAAAGAGTAGTATTAGGGTGAAACGGAATAAGGCTTTTTTAAAAAACGATGTTCCAGATGTTCAAAAGATGAGGGAGGAACTGAGAAAGGAGATTGTAGACCAGCTCGTAAATCCAAAGAAATAACTTTATCCTTTGATACAACACCTTACGGAGGGTATATATATAAGTTGCGATATGATAGATGTTAAAAGGATAAAACTTATAATATTAAAAATAGTATTATTAATTTGTTTAACAGAAATTTCGATTAATATTTTAAAGTATTTTATGAGAGAACCAATATAATATAAAACAATAATAACATATATATATTATATGGTAACAAAAGAAGATATTGAATTAAAAAAATATTATCCTCAACACATAGATAATAAATTTCATGCTTATAGGGGTGGTATTAATTTCGATTGGAATGGTGTAGCCTATGATGTATTCAAGAAGGATATTGGGGGTCCTGTACACCATTATGATGATCCTATCGTTGAACATGCGTTAACTAAGGCGTTGGGTAAACGAATTGATAATACACTGAATAGTCAGATTCCTAATGATTTCCTTAGTAGTAGGTTTCCAAAAGAATTAAAAATGATTGAAATATTATACCCTGTTATATGCACCCCTTTTGATAAAAAACCTCCAAATTTTAATCCAGTAGAGATTGATATCTATGTCAAACCTAGTCAGAAATTTACTATAAAACCACGGAACATATTTACTAGTCTTATACTGAAACATATCACTCAAAAAGAATCAAATAAATGGTTGGAAGGTCCTGATATGTCATACTATCCACAACAACTAGCATTTTCAGTTTGGTGTGCAAGTGCAGGTTGCGGTATTGGGCTTGACATGCTAGCAACATATACTCCTATGATAAATTCATTACTCAAATTTCATATCCTCTTCACATCCAGAAGGCTCTTGGCACAAATGAATGTCCCACTACCAGGAGATCAATACTTTACTAATATTGATAATAAATATAATAAAGCTGGATATGACAAAGCTTGCCGTGAATTTAATATATCGAAAAAATAGCGATTTTAGATTTACTGCTGATGAGAATGATGGTTTAGGCCGGTTATACAACAAAATATTTGGTGAGATAGATGATGTTAAAGATGCTTATAACGAAAAAATGGATGGCCTTTTCACAAATAAATGGCCAAGAGGAAAATTCAAATTCGAAGATGAAGGCTCGTACGGTGGTAATAAACTTGATCATATAAGTCCGTTGGAAAAGCATCCGTATCTATATTTTATGCTAAATGAATCAAAAGGTTTAACCAGAGCCGGACTATCACGATTAAATCAATCGATTGAGGCATTTGTGTATTGTATTCTAGGATCTCAAGTACAAACACGATCAAGCATTATTGGCAATTCTGGTTCTGCACAAGAGACGCAAACAGTATTCTTACAACTATTTGAATCATCTATTGTTGAGACAGACATTTCTAAAAGTATACAGAGATATCAACTAGCTATTCAACAATCAAAAGAAAAACTAGATCTAGCTATTGCTGTAGGTTGTTGGTTACTACCATCTAGTCTTGTTATCAATATTAATTCAGTTCATGGATACAATAATAAATTGGTTAGAGCTTCTACAGATATGAAATTTGGTGTGAATGATATTAATACTGAAACAAAATCATTAGGTATAAAAAACACAATGGGCCACTCTAAAATTAATTTACCACATCAAAATACTGTTAATGATAAACCAAATAAGATAGAAAAATCTAAAAAAGATAACTACCTGAAACAAAAACCATCAAAATCACATGAAAATAATTTAACTACTATAACAATTGGGGCCGCAGGACTTGCTTGGTATATGTTTCGGTAGATATATACAAACATCAATTACATTTTTAATTATTAATTAGTAATGTAACAAAAAAAAAAATTAATCACTTATAACAATTTTAATTTACTCCGGTCCTCTAATAAGTTAGGCAAATCACCAGGTTTTAATCCATACTCATAAGGATTGAATCCCTGGATATGGTTCCATACTGCCTTATTAATTTTTCTTCTTATAGCAGTATTGGTTAAAGCTTCTTGGACTGTAGTATTAAAATAATATTCTAACTTAATTTTATCATTTTTAAATGTTAATAGATTTCTTCTAATACTAATTAATTTAAGATTATAACTTAAAGCTGAATTTGATAAAGTTTCTAGGAATACTTTAATATTCTTACTTTTATCATAACCTGAATCACCCTCATTATAATGACTTAAATTTGGTAAACTATCTATGAAAATAAAATGATTAAACTTACTAAATAATGGGTTATTTACTGGTTTAAAATCCCAACCAGCACCGAAATATACTAGTGTATACCCATCTTTATTTGTTTTTTGATTTGAGACCTTTATTTCAAGTACAGCCTGATCTAAAAGATTACTCGACATGAAAAAGGATTTTGGTTGTTTTTTAATTGGGGTTATTTTCTTTTTCATACTTGTTTTTTCAGGTACTACCTTTACAGATTTTTTATTTGGGTTTATCCTCTTTTTAATACTTGTTGAACTCATTATATACTATTCTATACTATAATTTTTTTTTAATAATAAACGCACCCCCAGGGATTAATTTGATAATAATATTAGATGAATCCACTATTTTCTGAACAATAAAAAATAAACGCACCTACTTTATACCACAGTTTTCGAGTTTAACATATTTTATGGTATTATGAGATGTTTACTATGTAAAGTACTATTTCTGAACAATAAAAAATAAAACGCACCTACTTTATACCATAGTTTTTGGGTTTAACATATTTGGTTTAACATAACGGATTTTTCGAGATAGGTTATACTAAATTAAAATCCACTATTGTTGAAATAAGGACATCATATACTTTTATTCAAAATATGATGGATCATTTAGTCGTAGATTACGCAAAAGTGAGCTCGAATCGACCACTGCTATCTACTTAGACAGCATTTTGTATTTGACAATATCGAATAATTATCATTATAAATGCGATAAGGTAACGTTTTGAATCTCGCTATAAACGCTGGAATTTTGCGGGGTTTTCCATGCACGGGTCGTCATGTTGTTGTCCGATTTCGGATTGGTTGTTCATATTGTACCCATCCCTAGATGTGTATAATTTGTCTATCCATTTCTTACTCTCGATAGTACGGTGGCCCACAAGTATCACGGCAATAAACAAAAGCCCACGGCATTAAACAAAAGCTCACGGCAATAAACAAAAACTCACGGCAATAAACAAAAACTCACGGCATTAAACAAAAGCCCACGGCATTAAACAAAAGCCCACGGCATTAAACAAAAGCCCACGGCATTAAACAAAAGCCCACGGCGGAAGTGAACAATACGAGTTGAAGGCCTGGCCCTACAGTTACACTAGCAAGGCATCATGGGTAATTCTTCCACATCATCGCCATTTTGAAGTTCAAAATGAAAGATCATCAAAGTAGTACATAATGTTTTGCTCAAAATGCGGAGTAAAGACGGCTAGCGAGGCCCGATATTGTCATAACTGCGGTCAAGGTGAGTACATTTGCGTTGAATGAGTACAAACTCACAACCTACTGCAACAAATATGCCGACTAAACGATAATGAACTTTCCACGTGTTGAACGATGGTCATTGCGATACTCGGGTCTTGAGATGTTGGAGCAACTTCAGAATACCCCGCAACTAGTCAAGCTCTTATAGCAGCACTCTTTGAAAACGACGCAAAATACAATAGGTTCTATTGTTATGCAAATTAGTTGCGGGGTATTCTGAAGTTTAGCCGAGATGTTTTTGGCTTTGGTTTTATAAAGAAAGGTCCTCGTGTTCTCTCTAATTACCAAATACTCAAATTACCCAAGCAAACAAGAGACACAAATTAGCATAAAAGTCCTGGATACAATGTGTAGTTCCAGAAAATATCCATACCTAGGACATCCTCGGAAACCCAGGAGATTTTTTTTGTCAGATGTTTCCTATCTCCCAAAAAATACCCCTGGGAGTCACTTCTCTTAATTTTTCAGAAAATAACTAATCCAATTATTACCCTATTATAGAGTTGTTTTCGTATGAGTGGGAAGTAGTTACATGTCTGGTAGGGTTCGTGCCTTACCGTGACCGTATCGCGCCATCATCATGCCATATCCAAGCATTCTGATTGGTTGAGTGATGATTTTGTGCACTGCGATTGGTTGAATAGAATGTCTTTGATTCTGCACCGTGACCATAACTCCGTGCCATAGGTTTCCCACTCATAGGAAAATGACTCTAGTATCCATTTCTATATGTACTGTCTCAAATACCCATGTAGTGATTCTATTGCAAGTACCAAATTACCCCTAGGCCAAGGCCTCAGAGTGCTGCTTCACAAAATTCCCTGAATCCCATGGGGGGTATTCCGTATTGACAGTGACGGGAAGGTGTGATGGATTTTTTGGGTTTTGCTTCACTGCAGAGGTATTTTTGGGGTTTTTAATTTATGACGTCATTTGCACCTCCCCGTCACTTTCAATACGGAGTACCCCCCCCTGGGCCCTGAATAAAGTTTGTTTTGTGAAACAGCACCCAGAGGGTATTCCAATTTTCTGAAACACACTAGGCAATGTTTGGCTTAAATTTAATGTTTGGCTTAAATTGGACTTAAATTGGTAATTTAGGTTTTTTCTATGCATTCATATATAGCTGATGTGATTGATGAGTTGGAGAGAAAAGTATGGAGTTGGACAGATAGACAACGAAACATGTCCATTATGTGGCTATGAGGCAGAATTGCTTTCTGCTGGATTACATGTCTCCTCTAGTGGCTGTTTCCGCCTATACTCAGAAGATGATGAGTTTCAATGCCACAAGTGCGGGTTCCCAAATTTTAATCAACAAACAGGTATAATTTAATGACTGAAAAAATGGGACTTGCAAAGAAAATCTACCCTCCTCAGCTGTTCATTTTTTCTCAAGCAACTCTGTTTGCATCAGCTGTACCATGAATATTTTAACTGGTTCACTTTTTCTACAGAGCTACCTGAAAATGTGAATCCCCACCTCCCTCATCGGCTGAATAATGAGGAGCCTTCACAGTTACCAGGTACAGTACATTCGAGAAGTAAGATGACTTTAGAACTCCCTGCAAATGTTTGGACATTATGTATAGTTTTTTATTTATTTAATTAGTTAATACTCAGACCTCCATTTAAACTAGCCTCAGCTTAAATTGACCGCCTGTATAAGTATTGCTTATAAATAAATAAATAAATGAGAGCAAAAATTCAAGATTTATCTGCATGTGAAGTTCAACGTTGTTTTGGAAGAATTTCATTGTAATCACGTGGACAGGAATAGATTGCTTGTGCTATCTTCACCCGATTGACTTCCAATTTTGCAAGGAATCATAATTCTATGTTGGACTTGACAAGTGAAATTGATCTATATACATAATGTTTTTGTGATAAATGCATAATATGATCCAAATGTTATGGGTAACTTGACTGTTGGGGCAAACTGAAGACTATCTGATGCTGTATACATCTATTATCCAATTCCATATATTATGAAACACTAATGACATTTTCAATCAACTTGCAGGTACTAGTCAAAGCAAGAAACAAGTTAATTCATTGAAGAGTTTCCTTAAAGCTAAAGGGAAGCAATGGAAACAGAAAGTCAGTAAAAACAAAGAAAATCCAGACAAGGAGATGGAAGTTGTTATTTCAATTGGTTTAATGCAACTTAAAGATGATGTCCTTAAACCAGTGAGAGGAAAGAGGGCCATTGTGAAAGTTTCCAATAAATCTTCTTACATGGACATACTGATAAAGGCCGAAGCAAAGTTCAAAGCATATTACAACAATTGTTATATTGAGGGAGAGGAGTATGTGTTGGTCTATGAGAGTGGAAGCCTAGCTCAATTTATGCCTGGCACAAAAGACTTTTTTTGTCTAGAGAAGTACCATGATGAAACAGGAAAAGACTATAAGCGCATTGTCTTTTACTTATGTACTCAAAGTGACATACAGGCAAGTGAGAGTGGTGGGTATAGAAGCTCAGGAAGTGAAAGTGCTGATAATGGAAGCTTCAATGGAGATGCAATTGGTGTTGATGGCAATGGGAATGAGCCACCACCTAAGAAAGTACATTATGTCAGTAATGATGAAATGTTAGCCATACAAATCCAAGAAGAACTGAACCAAGAGTTTCATGGGCAAGCCCAAACATACCCTCAAGCCAATCCTGCTAATGCTGACAAGTCAAGGGAAATGCAATTTTCTAGTTGTGAAAGCTTGGTAACTCATTTAAAGAGCGCGATAGACAACACTAAGCAATTCTTCATTGTTCTCAGGAGGGGGGCCTCTATACAAAGAGTCCTTAACATCTGGAAGAGAGCTACAAGCAAAAGCTCTTCAGAAAGTGTCCTAACTGTGCACTTTGCAGGCGAATACGGTATCGACAATGGAGCAATGGCCAAAGAATTCTTGACCACTGTTATTGATGGTATTCGGCAGGAATTGTTTGCAGGTGGGAGTCCTGTGGATTCAATGTTGCATGTGCATAATGAGACATTTCTTACCTCAGGGCAAGTAGCTGCTGTAAGTGTTGCTCAAGGAGGACCAGCACCAGCCTTCTTTGAAGAGTCTGTGTATAACATGTTGGTCAAGCCAGAAGAAGTAGATCTCACCCAACTTACTGACGACTACTTCACAATGAAGGACAATGAACTATTAGAGAAGATAAGGGTTGACCCAGTGGCTAATCAAGATGTCATAATTGACCATGGCTATAATGGGATAATTGATGAGAAACACACAGTGGACATCATTGGCACAGTTAGGGTCAGCATTGTAAGCAGGCGCCTAGTGTACTTGAAAGAATTTAAGAAGGGCTTAAGCTTATTTGGTCTGAGTAAAGCTTTAGAAGACAATATTGAGTTGGGCAAGAAGCTATTTGTTTGCCAGACAAATACAGTTGACGCCAATTATGTGGTATCTTTACTCAGTCCAGATTTGTCAGAACAAGGATCAAGTCGAAGATCTAGAGAGGAGGCCATTTTTGACAACTTGCAAGACTTCATCATGTCCACAGAAGATGAAACTATCACTGGCTTCACTGAAGAAATAGCCTGGCTGGAACGAAAAAGATGATGCTGGCGATGATAATGACCAGTGTCCTCAGGTCCAATCAGCTGACATATCTCCTGCTGGTATTCTAGGTTGGCTGACAGGCCAAAAACACCAACCATTAGATGGCCAGAGGCTCTGTGTCTCGGTCAAGTTTGACCATGATTGTCTTACAAGAGATCCCAAACACACCATATGTTTTCCACTAGTAGGAGCATGTGCTCAGGTCATTACATTTCCAGTTTGTCATATGGTAGATCCAAATGAGTTTAAGCGAATAATGTTACTTGCATTTTGCAAAGGGCAAGCCTTTGGTAATAGGTAAGCATACCATGTTTACCACTGACGCAGAAGCCTGTGCTCAGGTCATTACATTTCCAGTTTGTCATATATGTTAGATCTAAATGAGTTTGAAGGAAAAATGTTACTCACGTTTTGCAAAGGACAAGCCTTTGGTAATTAAAAATAGATCAGCAGAAGTGTTACTGTTTGAAATTTAGATGTTTCAGTTTCAGATAAATTGAATGTTGTGTTGAACATTAATGAATATTATTAATGAAGAACATTTTAACAAGTAACACAGAGGTATTAGTTTATAGTTTCCTTGGAATATTAGAGTTGCATTTACATTGTACAAAATGTTTGTAATGCCAGCTGAGTTACGAGAATTGTTAGCATTTTATTTTCTTCATTTGTGTACATTTTTAATATTTGAAATCATTCATACCTACAAAGTATTTTGATCTATTACACTTATAATTTGCACTGTTTTAAGTTACAGTGTTGATGTTTAGGCTGTTTGAACTTGTTAGACATGATTGTACATAATAATGATGCAGGGGTTCAAGGAAATAAATCAGTCAATAAAACAACATACCCTGTCATTTATTATTTTGTATTTCAATCTCAAGTAAACAGATTATAGCAACATTGCCACATGCAATGTACAGAATACATTTGGATTCTAATGAGAAAATCTTGTCTTATAAGCCAATTATAACATTAACTAACACAGGCTTTTTATTTTGGGGGATTCATAGCCAAAAAAGGTAAATGAAAGCGAGTGACACATTTGCATATCAAAGTCACTCACAACAGCTTGTTTCTAATGCATGGATCAATTCCAGCTGTTACCATCCCCCCAACCCCCCCCCCCCACCCCCCGGGCATACCCCAGGGATTTGTAAGGACCTGTGTCCAGGGGCGGGGGATTTTGTACAACAACGTGGTTGCCCCGGGGGTGGGGGGGGGGGGGGGGGGAGGGGGGATGGTAACAGCTGGAATTGATACATGCATAAGCTTTGCATATCCATGAATTAAAAAGGGTATAAAACCTACAGGTTATAAGACATGCTAGAATGGAACAGACATCAAAAATGTATTGTTCCATTAACAAAGTGTACAATGCTGTACTTGAATGGCTTCCCTTCTGTTAGAAACTTTTCATGCTTGCAAAGCATGATGGTAGGTAATCCAATCAACTTCCATTTCCTTTACATGTAAGCTCTCAAGTGAGAAGGCAAAATCAATATAGTACCTATAAACACTCAAGGGTACTTGCATTGTCCCTGTTGGGTCTACATGTAATGTAAATGTATGGTGGTCCCACATGTAATATTATGGTAACATAAAGAGTAAGATAAATCAAGCACCATTACAAGCATAATCCAGGAGTGAAGAATAAAGTTGCAAACCCTCTCTCCAATTAGCTGGGGGAGACAAACCACTTTCCTTCATTACATATTTAAAATAATCTTGATAATCATTGTCATCTGTGCTGGCAACAACCTCCATTTCTGCTTTTTCTTATCTCCTCCTCTGACACAGGTAAAATAAAATCTGAATAAAACCCATGCATTTCAGGAACATAGTATAATGAGTCGGGTCTTCCTTTGACGGTATCGTGCCTAGAGGCACGAATGTAATGGGTATTCCACTCTTCTTTGATCTCGTCAAGGGAACTCTGAAGTAAGCCAGAGAAACTGAACCACAAGCACTCCATTTCTAATTCAGATGAAGTGTCTATCTTTTGCTGATCAACCAGATCTTTAAAGAAATTGATCCACCAAGTTGAAGAGCTTTTCCTGTAGTTACTCCACCAGGATTCAATCCTTTGATTCCTTGGAGATGGTACATACTTATGACATGTCGCATCATCTCTGTAAAATGAGTGAATTCCCGCCATTATTCCATTTTCTGTTCCCAGGTCCGTTATCAGGTTAAGGGGCATTTCACAGTATTTGAGACATGGAACTCTGAATTCTTAATTACTGAAAACTTACAAGATCATTACATTTTTCCATAACTTAATAACCATAAAGAATAAAAAATATGATTTTGAAATGTCGGCACACTCTTATCTTGTCATAAATTATCATTAATTAGCTGAAATACAAAATTGTCTGTCACGGAGGGGAAAAAACCACAAAAACCTATGAGCTACTTGCTTTATGTCAAAAAACAAATAAAAAATATCAGGACACTCACTTCTTCACATGCACTAATAGAGAAACCCAAAAAAAAATCAGTTGCTGTCAAGGGTCATGTTGCTATAGCTTGTCCAAAGGGGGATTTTCCCCTCCGTGACAAAATTAGGTATAAAAGTTTTGATATTTCCAAAACTGTTGAAACAAATTTCACAATATTTTGTAAACTTCTGAGTTCAAGTTGAATACAACTATATCAATGAAAACAATTTCTGAGCTCCAAGTTTTCTTTGTTCTATTTCAATATTATTAAGTGTCACGGAGGGGAAAATAATGTCACAGAGGGGAATTAAAAATTAAAAATGTCTTAGAAATTGCATAAAATGTATCATTTTCATACATTCAACATAATATATATGTTGTCTGTACCCAAGGTAGATAATTGTAAGCTCTGCATTGTGGGTAAAAGTTCATTTGAGCATATTCATAGCAGCAATGAATTATGGGTAACCTTTACCATGTGCTTTGATAGTAATAAGTTTGATTGCTCATAGATTGATATTTACAGCCTCATTTTTGTTCTCATGGTAATTACATAATGTTAAATAAGTTAAATTAATATTCCAGTGGGATTAATTAAGACAAAATTGATATGGCACTGTTACAAATCTATGAGACAAAACTTTCCCCTCCGTGACTTCCCCTCCGTGACGCTGGTCCTTTTGACAAACCTCCTAGCTGGAGAAGTTAGAGAAATGTAACATGTGATTATTTGATGTCATTTGCTAGTTGATAAACTAAATGTTTAATAAAACTTGTGTTTAAAGTTGTAGCTTTTATAGATTCACAGGAATTTGGAATTAGTTTTGGAATTGTATTTTTGTGATTTCTCTGTTCCCCTCTGTGACGGCTAACATTAAAAATAATATCTCCCTGGTTATTTTACAAAACATTTTGAAATTCATCACACCTAAAGAGCTATTGAAAATGGTATACATGATGGTTCAAAAGTTTGTTTGAATTCAAATGTTTAATTGTTAGGCAGTTTTCAATCTTGTGATTTTCCCCTCCGTGACATGCAAAATACTGTGAAATGCCCCTTAACTGGACATCCACCAAATTCCTTAAGAGCATCTAAATAAAAAGTGGCTATTCTATTTGGATTACTGTTTGAACGAGTGACACAAAGCCATAACATCTTCCTGCTGAATCCATCTACGCAGCCGTGAATAGGGAACCCAAATGGCTTAAGTTTATCGTATCCATCGCAATGCCAAGAAAAGTTAGGGCCAGGGTTTTGGTAAGTTCTTCTTTTGAGCCTATGAGCCTTTCTTTCCTTGGTTCCTTCAGGATCGATGTCACGTAAAAGCGATTGCACTGCAAATCGAGGTACTCTGATACCCTTCAGCTGAAGTGTGTGCCAAACAGAACGATAGCCTTTCAAGCATCCAGGCCCATCCACGATTTCTCTTATCTTCCTCTCAAGTTCGCCGTAATTGTAGGAAATATTACGTCTCCTAAGGCCATACATTTTAATTCGCCTTTTAAGGGTAGCAATACTCATCTCTAGGTTGTGACTTTTGCTGAGAAGCATGCGAATTTCATCGTACTGAAAGCCTCTGTAGAAATAAAATGTTATCAACTCTTCCTCGGAAAAATCTTCATCTATGTCCACCATCTTGATTTTCACTTTCGCGCAAAGCATTGTGGTCTTTTGGTCATGTGGTTTATTTCAACTCGTATTGTTCACTTCCGCCGTGGGCTTTTGTTTAATGCCGTGAGCTTTTGTTTAATGCCGTGGGCTTTTGTTTAATGCCGTGGGCTTTTGTTTCATTGCCGTGGGCTTTTGTTTAATGCCGTGGGCTTTTGTTTAATGCCGTGGGCTTTTGTTTATTGCCGTGGGCTTTTGTTTAATGCCGTGGGCTTTTGTTTAATGCCGTGGGCTTTTGTTTATTGCCGTGGGCTTTTGTTTAATGCCGTGGGCTTTTGTTTAATGCCGTGGGCTTTTGTTTATTGCCGTGGGCTTTTGTTTAATGCCGTGGGCTTTTGTTTAATGCCGTGAGCTTTTGTTTATTGCCGTGATACTTGTGGGCCACCGTACGATAGTCCCTACGAGTGAAATTTTTGTCCAATCAGGTCCGAGCGCCAAAGCCCGCTGGGATTTCGTGTGGTGTAACGTTTACTTCCGTGGACAGCAAACAGGAACTCCGGATGAAAATGGCTGTATGTTATGGATTCTTCGAAAGATTCCAGAATGAATCTGATGCTTTTTCTTGTCGTGACTCACTTTCGAGGAATCCATATTTATCATTCTTTCACCTGAGGTTGTTTGAA
The DNA here is from genome assembly GCA_033675265.1 of Actinostola sp. cb2023. Lineage (NCBI taxonomy): Eukaryota > Metazoa > Cnidaria > Anthozoa > Actiniaria > Actinostolidae > Actinostola > Actinostola sp. cb2023. The sequence continues at coordinate 47,940 of JAUJYZ010000065.1, read as the reverse complement.
TTGATGGGGAATACATTTTTAGGAGAGAAATCGAGGAGGATCGATCGTGACCTGTAGTGATTTGAGACTCGATGTTTCCGTCCTTCTCATTATATATGGAGGGGAGAGTTAGAGGAGCCAAAACACGTCAAAATCGTCCGAAACGAGGCAAAATGAAGACAAGACGGTATGTATATGTGAAATACACTTTATTTAGAAGCTATCATTCATTTACTGTATTTTACTATAATTTACGTAAAGACCCAGACAGATACACAGCCTGGGTTTCCTGTGCAAGGATCACAAGTCACAAGCTTTCCGATCTGAAAACTTGCACATTGCCCGGCAATGTTTTTTTCTCATAGCAAAACATCTTTTGGCAAAACCTAGTATTAATTTCGAGCTTGAAATTACCTGAGTTCCTACCTGCCTGTGTGAGTATCTAACATATATTTTCTTATAGCCAGATATACTTCATATAGATCTGTAGAATGGGATGTGACTAATACAAGGAATGGGGAATGGGGAATGGGGAATGGGGAATGGGGAATGGGGAATGGGGAATGGGGAATGGGGAATGGGGAATGGGGAATGGGGAATGGGGAATGGGGAATGGGGAATGGGGAATGGGGAATGGGGAATGGGGAATGGGGAATGGGGAATGGGAGACTGGGGACGAGTGGTCAGCGGTAGTTGAATTTAAAAGTGTCATGGCTGCTGTTTAATACGAAGTCCTTGTGTGGAGTATATTTCGTGAGAAACATAAAAATATCGGTTAAAAGTTCATGTCCAACTAGAATACAATGCATATATTGTATTATCTTCTATTAAATTGGGTTGTAGTTTTTTTATCGTTCCATTGGTTGGAGTTCAATCACAAGATCAAGAGAAGAGGGATCGTGACGGTAAGTATAACTTTCGGTATTTGGCTCTGTATTCAGCCAGTGACTATTCAGTATATAATTGAATTAAATTGAATTTAGTTACTTTTTAAAAGGAGTTATATTTGCACCTATTAGACACAAAAGCCAATGACACTCACTTGGAAATATTAAACAACAGTTATGTAAAGCTAGCACATAAGTGTGAGTAGTAGATAAGTGTGAGACTTGTGAGCACTGTATTACATGGTATATTTGAATTGCAAATGGAAAAAAATGCGAGCAACGAGTAAAATGTCAGCCCGTAATACCTGAGAAAACATCTAATGAGGGATTTATTATATAACTGTGACGTAATTTTATCAGGATATTGTTTTTTGAGATTTTTGAGTTGTGAACAGGGCATTACGGATTTCTACAGGGCATTAACGCCTCATATCGGCCTTAAAAAATGACCAATTTTGGTAAAATTATGTCACAGATATATCAGTGTGAGTAGTAGATAAGCGTGAGCACTGTATATTTGAATTGCAAATTTAAATTTAAAAAACTCAAGATTACATATAAAATTGGTATCAAAATTAATTGCATTCCTATATAATCAACAACAAAATCAAATAAAAATCATAAAATGCATCAGTTTACATGCAAGTGCACAAGTGCCATTGTTAGTTACACAATGAATTTGTTTTTCTCACAAAAAACGTTTTATTGTTTTGAGATTGTTTCAGTGATGTTAGGATATAACACTTTCATAATTAAATAAAAAGTAGCTCTTCCAAAATATTCAGCTGTGACTCGGAGGACTCCCATGTCAAAAGGGCAGGGATGCTCCTCATACCTTTTACGAGACATTTTCAAAATGTCCTATGAGCATCCCCACCCTCTTATGTATGGAACCCCAACCCCAACCCCCCCAAACTGGGGTTATTTGCTACATGCAGAACACAATTCAAAAACTGATATCATGTTGACTCGACAATGATAATGTGAGAAATCATCCAGAACTCCATCTATACTGTACGTTGCACTATTCAGTATAACAAGTCATCCTGATGTTTGATTACTGTTGTAGTTATATTGTATTCTAGTTCACATTACTCAGCATACAGATGCTGGCTGATTTTTATTTGATTTTGTTTTTTATAAAAAAGTAACTAAATTCAATTTAATTCAATTATATACTGAATAGTCACTGGCTGAATACAGAGCCAAATACCGAAAGTTATACTTACCGTCACGATCCCTCTTCTCTTGATCTTGTGATTGAACTCCAACCAATGGAACGATAAAAAAACTACAACCCAATTTAATAGAAGATAATACAATATATGCATTGTATTCTAGTTGGACATGAACTTTTAACCGATATTTTTATGTTTCTCACGAAATATACTCCCACACAAGGACTTCGTATTAAACAGCAGCCATGACACTTTTAAATTCAACTACCGCTGACCACTCGTCCCCAGTCTCCCATTCCCCATTCCCCATTCCCCATTCCCCATTCCCCATTCCCCATTCCCCATTCCCCATTCCCCATTCCCCATTCCCCATTCCCCATTCCCCATTCCCCATTCCCCATTCCCCATTCCCCATTCCCCATTCCCCATTCCCATTCCTTATTCCCCATTCCCCATTCCTTATTCACCATTTCCCATTCACCATTCCTTATTCCTTTTATTAGTAACATCCCTGTAGAATGCGAGAAACTACCCCAAAAATAGAAGGGTTTCGAATCTTAGTAGCAACCTTCACACCTTTTCAAAAAACCAACAAACTAATTCAAAATACCTAACTCCAATGTTTTTGCTATTTTCCCCCTCCAACCTATGGAAACCATGTAGAATGAAGAATTACTACTTTCAGAATTGGCAAGCTATACTCTGTTTTTTGTTTTTGTTTTGTTGTTGTTGTTGTATGTATGTATATTGTATTGATATATGAAATGTCAAATGAAAAGGAACAAATGAATTTAGCTTATATATATAATGAACTACAATGAAAAATGTAAAATTATAAAACAATAATATTATACACAATGTACAACTATATTTGTAAAAGGCATATTATATATATTATGTAAATTTGTAAACTATGTAAATTGAGTAGCATATTTGTAATTGAGTAGCATATTTGCCATAAATATTCAGATTATAAAAAAATATAAAAAATATAAAAAAACATATATTTTGCAAACATTTAGAGATCAGTGTTGACTTTGCAGTCTTGAATCTTGATCAGCTTCGATTCGGCATCCAAAACGACAAAACTCAAATGAGACGTACAGTATGTGGTTCTAATTGTGAACAGTTCTAATTGTGAACACTTTTCAGTAAAAGTGCCGTTTTTATACCGTAAAGTTAAGATCGAAAAAATATATTTTACCCGAGCAAATATTGATTTATTTTCAATCATTCAATGCTATTTTGGGCTTCACGCTGACATTTATTCCGCGCAAAATTTCAACTTTGACGGCAAGGTAAGCTGACGACTGTTGTTTACAAATTCGAATTTTAAGAGCGCCTTTAAGATTCTCAGCGGCAAAGTTCGCATATTTTCTTTCTAAAAACGCAAAGTTTGGAGTTTGTTTTTATATATGAGCTAAAAGGTAAATAATAACACTTTTCTTTACAAAACAATATTTAGAAAAGTGTTGAAAATGAACGAGCAGCATCGGAATGAAATATTATGCGTGTTTTTGCGATGTGCATCTAATTGTAAACACGCATATGCTCACGCATAACTTGGCACTTCATAACATATGTAGTTCTTAAGATATAGAGTAAAATTTCCGCTAATGTACCTGCACTGGTACAATAGCAAATATTGAGAAGGAAATATGTATAAGAAGTCCGCGTTTGTGATACAAATTTGCGCCATTGCGTTGTTAGCAATTACATGCACGAACTTGATGAACGGCTTGCATCAATGAACATGCGAACACATCAGTAATTTAGCGTTGCCGTCTGACTTCACTTCGTTATTTTAACATTTTTCTAGCATTCGTATCGAAATAATACGAACATAAATATTGTTTTAAGACAACTTGGAACTTGTACATCGAATTGCAAGGCTAGAAATCGATAATAATAGACACTATTAAGCCATAGTGTTCACAATTACAAACACCTGTTCATCATTAGTTCCACCAACGGACATGATATAATAAAATATATTTAGAGACTGGGCCGAGTAATGGCAGAGTGAGGTTCACAAAAAAACTCCCTCCGATAATTTGTTCTTATATGACGGGTAAATGGCCGAATGTATAGAAATAGAAATAGATCCAATCTGTCGTCAGAAAGTTCAATAGAATCTCCTGAAGCAAAAAAACCAAGGAACTCGAGTGTTGAGAGAATTTCAGATAACGAAGGCGACGAGGTGTTAACAGCATTGAATATGGCCGGGAATCTCAACGAAAAACTTCAACAGATCTTAAAGAAACTAGAGAAATTAGACACAATCGAGAAATCGACATCCAAAATCGAGTCCAGCCTGAAGGAACTAGAGATTAGAATGGCGAAAATGGAAGAGTTTAAAATCACGGCAAGCAAGGATATCCAAGAATTAAAGGACGGTCTTTCCTATGTAGGGGATCAAGTTCAAGAAGCGAAGCTTGACGAAGTGAGTAAGAACCTAACACAGATTGACGAATTGAAGAAAGAAAGCTCCTCAAAACTTGAAGAATTAACCACCCAGAACTTATATCTTGAAGCTTATTCAAGGAGAGAAAACATTAAATTCTTTAATATTGAGGAAACACCTCGTGAAAATGTCGAAGAGGTTCTTCGTGACTTCTTGGAGGAGGAACTTGGTCACCAAGATGCAAGAGAGATCGAAATTCAAAGGGTGCATCGGGTTGGAAAGACTAAAGGAGACAAGCCAAGACCCATTTTGGCAAGATTTCTAAGGTATAAGGACTGCGAATCTATCTTATCCATGGGACGCCGTCTTCGCGACACGGATTACCAAATGTTTACAGACCTCCCTTATGAGATAATACGAAGAAGAAGACTACAGATGGATAATTTGAGGACTGCGAAACTAAATAACATTCCAGCATACTTTAGCAAGTCGCAACCGGACAAGCTGTACATAAGAGGAAAGGTTTGGCCCGTAGGCAGAGAGTTAGAAGTGTAATCTCAGTACGATACCCTAAAGTTTAAATATCCTAAAGAGGAGGGAAAATCATTCGTTTCAGTATTACGTCAAAATCTGGCTCTGATAAGTTACACCAGTTGTTAATGTATGTATATGTTGTGGTGTATTGTACATTATTAAGCCAGTCCTTATTTTTGTCAATAATATGTTGCTTAAAAGATTCTAAAACTTTAGATATTTATGTTAAGTGCTACAGTAGGAATCTATTCGTCCGGCGTAATTATGAATACGTTTAACTTTAATATATTATCACTCAACGTCCGGGGCCTAAGGGAATACAAGAAAAACAGAAAGTTATTCAACTGGATTGTTAAACACAAAGGAGACCGTGGTATTACTTTTCTACAAGAAACACATAGTACTCCAGACATTGAGGATGATTGGTCTCGTAGAACAAAGGGGGAATTAGTTATGTCGCACGGGAGTTCAAACAGCAAAGGAGCGGCTATTTTGTTTGGTGAAAAACTGAATTTTGCTATCAAACAAAGCATAATAGATAAAAATGGCAGGTATGTAATCATACTGAGTGAAATACAAGGGACTAGTTTTATGTTAGTTAACACTTATGCTCCAAACGATGAAAAAAGCCAAGTAACTTTAATTGAAGATATAGTTGAAAAGATGAATACAATTGATTGTCCCGTGGAAACATATACCATTTGGGGAGGTGATTTTAACTTTATTTTTGATTTAGATCTTGAAGCATCAGGCGGTAATCCTAATCTTAAATTACGCTCTATTGAGACAATGAAGACAATTATGAATGATCTAGATCTTTGCGATATATGGAGAATACGCAATCCAACTACTAAACGTTTTACATGGCGCGGAACAGCACAAGGTAAAAACAGTAATCATAACCATTATCTGCACCGTAGATTAGATTTCTTTTTCATATCCGATGAGTTGCAGCCCTTCGTGGAAGATTGTGATATTATCCCGGCACCATCTACAGATCATTCAGCTCTCTCAATAAATCTCAAAGCATTTCAGGAAGAAAGCAAAGGGCCATCTTTTTGGAAATTTAACAACTCTCTTGCCGAAAATGAAGAATACATCACAAAGCTTAAAACAACGATCGATGCTATTAAAAAATCATTGAATAGCGAAAATATTTTGAATTCACAAGTAAGATGGGAACTAATAAAGTATGAAGTTCGTAAATTTACTATAACATTTTCAAAATCTCTGGCAAAAAAACGTAGAACCGAATACCAAAAACTTGAATCAGAAATTAAACAGATAGAAAATACTAATGGATGGGAGAAAGAAGAAAACATGATTGTAGAACATGATAATCTCATCAAATTACTCGAAGAAAGAAGTAACTATATTACTGAGGGAATTATTATCAGGTCTAAAGCAAAATGGTATGAATTAGGAGAGAAAAGCAATAAGTATTTTTTAACGCTAGAGAAACGAAACAAAGCTAAAACACACATTAAAAAAATTGTGGAACCAAATAATACGGAAATTACGCAACCAAAGAAAATTCTCGGAAAAATATATGATCACTTCAGTAAAATATATTTATCCAGATCGGATAAAACAGAAAATGAGTGTTTGGAATTTCTGTCACAGATTGATATACCAAAACTTTCAGAAGAAGATAAAGAGGCATGTGATGGTGAGATAACTATCGATGAATGTCACTATGCACTAAAACAAATGGGTACGTCTAAGACGCCAGGTAATGACGGACTGACTAAGGAATTTTATATGTGCATGTGGTCAGAATTAAAAGATGATTTAGTAAGATGTTTGAATGACGGTTATAAAAATGGTTCCTTAACTACATCCCAGAAACAAATAGTTATTACCTTACTTGAAAAACCTGGTAAGGATAACAGGCTATTGGATTCATGGCGACCGATTAGTTTGATAAATGTTGATGTAAAAATATGCAGCAAGGTTTTAAGCAATAGGATAACTGAGTTATTACCTTCAATAATTCATCCAGATCAAGCGGCTTTTATTAAAAATAGAACAATTGATGAACCAATAAGACTTATAGATGATATAATGGATTATGCCAGAAAGGAAAACATATCTTTGATTTTATTCGCGGCCGACTTTGAAAAAGCGTTTGATACTATCGAACATAACTTTGTATATGGAGTATTAAAAGGTTTTGGTTTTGGAGAAGGCTTTATTAAATGGATTAAAATTCTTTTAGAAAACAACCAAAGCTGCGTAATGAATAATGGACTAGCAACAAATTTTTTCCCAGTTTTTAGAGGAACAAAACAAGGAGACCCTATATCGCCATATATTTTTATCTTGGTAATTGAAATAATGGCTTTAATGATGAGAAAATGTAAGGATATTGAAGGAATTAAGATAAAAAATAAACATATTAAGCTGGTATTATTTGCAGATGATACAACTTTCTTTTTGAAAGATATTAATTCGTTGGATATCGTGTTAAATCAATTAGAAATGTATAAACAATTTTCGTCACTAAAGATCAACTTAACAAAATCAGAGGCAGGGTGGATTGGAAGAAATAAGGATGAAAGTGAGCAAAATATTAAGTGGATAAACTTTTATGAAAAGGGTATCAAAATTTTAGGTATCTTTTTCTCCTACAACAAGATACTGCACTACAATAATAATTTTAAACGCATATTAACGGAGTTTAAAACTACTTTATCTCTATGGCGTACCCGCACCTTAACTCTTTATGGAAAAATTCAAGTAGTTCGTTCATTAGCACTGTCTAAATTACTCTACGTATGTTCAAAGATTCATGTGAATGATGAATTCATTAAACTGGTAGAAAGCAATATCAAGGATTTCATTTGGAACGGAAAGAAGCCTAAGATAAAATATCGAACTTTAATTGGCGAATATACAGACGGTGGTTTAAAGTTACCAGATTTTTGTTCATGCATTAAAGCGAATCGTATTAAATTGGCTATAAAATTAATGATATCGGAAGAAAGAACTTGGAATACTATTCCATTGTTATATCTGGATTCTATAGGCGGTGTTGAGTCAATACGAAATAACTTCGATAAAAAAAGAATTCCAGATTCGATTCCTATTATTTACAAAATTGCCCTATTAAGCTGGGCAGAGATTTCTAGTATTATTGTAGACAATAATCCAGATCTAATATTAGAACAACATCTATGGAATAATAAACACATTAAAATACAAAGCAAAGCGGTATTTTTTAAAACATTTTTTGAACTTAATATTAATAGAGTTGTTGACCTTTGTAACGAACAGTATGAATTTAAGTGGGAACATGTAAGGAGCATGGGATTGCAGGACAACGATTTTATGAGATGGGCAGGTATTGTTCATGCCATACCATCTGAATGGAAAACTGCTTTGAAAAATAATGATAACACATTCAAAAACGAAGGGCTAGCGCGTAGATATTTATATCTAGGTAACAAAAAAATTGATCTTACAAAGAGTAATACTAAATTGATTTATCAATGGTTAGTTAGTAAAAAGTTCAAAGTACCAACATCCCAAAGTCATATATGTAAACGAATTGGTGATGATACTCCTCTAGAGTGGGAAGTAATTTATGGTAGAATTTATAAAACTACAATAGATTCCTACTGTAGATTTTTTCAATATAAAATACTAAACAACTGTCTGTACTTAAATAAGGATTTGAATCGTTTTAAATTAATTGAATATTCTAGTTGTTCATTCTGTTCTCTTTACCCTGAAACTATAGATCATTTATTTGTTGAATGTATAGATTCAAAAAACCTATTACTTAGAAATTAGATCGTGGTTAGAAAAATATAATATTACTCTTCCTGAGTCTAACAGATCCAACATTATTTTAGGAATTGAAGAAAATGTATCTAATTATGTAATTTTAATGTACAAGTTAACTATATATAAGGCAAGAGAAAAAGGAAAGGTTCCTTCATTATCTCTCTTTAAAAACTTTCTAGTTTATTCAGAGAAAATTGAATATATGGTGGCTATGGCTAAAAATAAATTATTTTCGCACATAAAAAAATGGGAAAAATTAAAAACTGCATTAGAATCTGAGTAAAAATAATGTTGGAACTGGCGTTATTGTAATTAATGTAAATTATGTGTAAATTTGTAGTTCATTCGTAATTCTGTGTGTATTCAGTGTAGTATAGATATATACATGTAAATTTTGTACAAACAAAGCATCAATAATAATAATAAAAAAAAAAATATTAAAAAAAAAAATAAAAAATAAAAAATAAAAAATAAAAAAATAAAAAAAAAATAAAAAAAAAATAAATAAATATATATTTAGAAAAGTTCAATAATAAATACAACGAAACTTAATCACATGTTAGCTGAAGTGTAGAGCTAATTCATAGCAAATGTTCAGGATAATCGTACCATATGTTGACGAGAAATATCATCAAGTACAAAAAGTGTTCACAATTTAATAGAACCACATACTGTACGAGTCTCGATTTCCTCAGTCTGATTTGTACATTTGTCTGGCTAACTTATTTTCGTCGTTGTACCTTTCAAATAAGATCAATGAAAGAAGAGGCTTCAACTGCTCTGCAGGTCAAATTCTGTATGTTTTCGTGAACGTTTACGCCTCAAATTCTCTCGAAAAGCTGAGCGGAGAGATTTGCCGTCTACGGCCCTGGAGTCGCTTGTGACAGTTGTGTATTCCCTTTCCTTGAACCATGCAGAAGCTACTCGCTTTACCGATTCATCAGGCTTACTTTGAGGTGGACTCGGCTGTGTTCTGTGGGCCGAGAGCGTTACGTGACGGAACTAAAAACGGCTGCGAAGGAGACTACGCTCGGCCATGCAAGATTTTGTTTTTCATTTTGTTTTAATTTTAGTGGCAGCGCTCGGCCATGTAAGATTTTGGTTTTCATTTTGTTTTGATTTTAGTGGCAGCGCTCGGCCATGCAAGATTTTGGTCTTCATTTTACTTTACTTTTATTTTATGTTTTGATTTTAAAATAAATTTGAAATTCGTTTGAGTTTCAATTTGTTTTTAATTTCAATTTTCAAAGTAAGATTAAACCAAATTAAAAAAATAAAATAAAATGAAATAAAAAAGGAAGTAAAAAAACAAATAAAATTAAAAACAGACGAAAAATCAAGAAAAAATTAAGTGTCAGTTCTCGGCCACCATACACGTGATTAAATAAACTACTACTACGTATAGTAAGTAGTAAAAAGGAATTAATAGTCCCTTTTCGCGTTCACAGATCCCGTTGTAAAACCGCTGTACTTATTGACAACACAGGGTTAGCCTCGAGTCAGTGTAAATTATTCACAAATATCAACAAGAACACGAAAAAATGTTGACATAAAACAATAGAAACATTTTTGAATTGCACGGACTGTTTTCTGAATCGAGGCTAAGCCTGTACAAATGCGTCTTTTGTCATGGACAGCGGTCATCTATAAACAACGCGAAACTGGAGTATTCACTCTTATCATACGTATGATTTTTCAGATCAACAAACCGCTGGTTTCTTTCTGGTGGAAACAGCCTATATGATCTGAAAGAGTTTGTCTGAAAGAACATTTCTGGAAAGTTTCGATGGCATAGGATAAAATCTCAATGATAGTGCGAAGTATTTTGAGCTCGCGCTGAGGTGGCCATGGTACCGTACATCAGTACATACAATTTGAAGGCTTGAGGTGAACAGCGAAAAATCCCCCTTAGAACTCTCGTAGTGAAGATGTTGAAACGTTCAAACCCATAATACCTGTACGCATGCGTCTGTCAAACACACTGAGGTTTCGCTGTGCGAAAACAGTCGACCGACTTCAAAACCGCAAATTTACATTCGACGTACATTGGCTATTTTGGACGAACTTGTGGTGACCTAAGCGTCTACAATGTTTGGTGCTTTGAATCGCTTGAAAAGAATACTTTTCCAGGGCCCGGTTGTTCGAAAAGCGATTAGCGCTAACCCAGGATTAAATCTTAAGAATACTATTGACGCTAATCCAGGATTAGCACTAATCGCCTTTCGAACAACCGGGCCCAGGACTATGTCGTAATGAAAATATTATGAAACTGAAACTGCTTAGCCATGTATTATCACTGAAAATACCTTGAAAATCAGAAATATAGAAACATTGCTGTCCGGTTTCATAGTGCTACACTGAAATTCTCAGTTTCAATAATTAAATGCGCAGATCGGTAAAATAAAATCCCTTGTACTAACCTTCTGCACCAGCAATACGTCCATACCTCAAGCAACAGTATCACTTTCTGTTGAACCTTTTTTTTGGCCGAAAGTAATATACCTGAACTGAACGGAAACGAACCTGTTGGCAACGGAAGTAGCATGCTGGGTAAAATGGTGTTGGTTGCAAGTAATCATCCAATCAGAAACCGCATAATAGCTCGGCAAACTAAACTTGCGTGAGTCCGGTTCATTTCAAATCAAAAATGGCGCAAGGCTGATTATTTAATTTGGCAATTTTATGTTCTGAGTTACGCAAAAAATAAATCCAAGCGAATGTCAAACAGACATGCAGTCAAAATTACTATATATCTGGCGCGAAACTCGCGAGAGCTAGAATTCACTCTTCTCACGCGTACTGATTTTTAAGATCAGCAAACTGGTTTCTTTCTGGTGCAAACAGCCTATAATATATCAAAGAGTTTGTCTGAAAGAACATTTCTGGAAAGTTTCGATGGTTTAGGATAAAATCTCACAAAGTTATCGGGGATGACATTTATAGACTTTAGTGATGGGATTTTGCCGTCATGCGTTAGAAGCCTCGTTTTGATGTTTTTTCAGAATTTAAAGGTGTCAAGCTATATGACCGCGTAAGCCTGGGTACGAAGAAGCGAGAAATAATAAAAGTCCACCGTGGACTTTTATTATTTTCGATGTTTTGAATCCGTTTCCATCGACCTTAATCATGTTTGTTCAAGCGTCTAATGGATCACTAGTAATAATTCAAAGCATGTTCTTCATTTTCAACAATTCCTAGTGGGGATTATTTCATCTTAGGACTGACTTTGAAGCCGTTGAAAAAGGTGTCGAACAGCCGTTGTGAGCCGGGCAGGCCGCCATCATCCTCGAGTAAAGAAAACCGAATTGTAAACCGGCAATTCTGGTCGATTGCGAAGGAATCTTGATCATCAATCGTAGGTGCAGTACTGTTCATGACTTTTGAAGAGAAAAACTCACGTAGAACTACTTGTAAATCTCCCACCATCTACTTATGTGTTGGGCTTCCTGTGTTTTATTTGATCGGCCGTTGGAAAATGATATCGCCGTGAATTCACTTCTTGAATTCAGTCTTTTTGATATATTGAAGTTCTAAAATTGCTTTCTAAATAAAGATTAGTATCTACATGAGTCCTGTAGGTCATTTATTTAGCGATTACAACGGTTTTAGGAGGGTTTTGCAACTCATTACCGGGCAAGGTAGGCTTCTCAACCGAGTGTTATTGTTTTGATTTTAATGCGCATGCGTGAGGCTTGACACTGCCCCTTTAAATCCAATCTCGTCCCCAGAGCCTGCGTTACTTTCGACCAGCGGCGAAGAACGTAGGCTCTGGCATAATCCATTTTTGAGACAATTTGATTGGCTATTCCATTTTAGAAACTACGCACGCGCAAGATTCCGGAAATGAAATATATCCAATGAAAATTGAGTTGTCAAAACAACCCGGTGTCCCAACTTCCGTTCAAAACAAAAATTAACATTTTTCAACGGTTTCATTGACATGTTATTTTAAACATGTCGCCTCGATCTGCAATATTAAAATATCTAAGCACAGAGAAAAATCCAGTTTATCTAAGCTTATATGTATCTCGAAGTGTCTTGGAAAGTTTTCAAACGAAGCTCAAAATTTACACGAAGCTAAGAGTGATGGTTATTCAAAGAACATATGTCGATCGTAAATCTAATATTCTTTAGGCTAGCAACTGAAAGGCGGTGCCAATCGAGGTGCTTACGAAGGCGAAAGATTCAAAAGAAATACATTTGAAGGAGAGACAACAATAACTAGAGAAGATGAAGATGATAGATTCAAATACTGAATTAACTGATATGTAAAGTAGACACGAGTAAATATAAACCCGTAGGAAGAACTGTTCGCGTATCCTTCTGCTGTAAAACCACTGCTTTTAATAAAGACTTCAGATACTGCGCTTCTTTCACTGTTGTATCTTCTTTACCAAGTGCTTTTAAAGCGTACTCTATTCCCTAATGAAACCTTTCGAAGGATTCCACTGAAACTGAATCGACAATATTTGAATCGACAACAACTGCCCAGCTAACTTGCGCATGCGCTCTAAAACCGGAAGAACAAGAAATCCTGTTCCCAAAAAATGGATTATGCCAGAGCCTACGTTCTTCGCCGCTGGCCGAAAGTAACGCAGGCTCTGGGGACGAGATTGCTTTAAATCGTTCATAACTTCGCAGAGATATATAATTTCGTCATGAAACTTCTACATTATACTTATATAACTATATTCTTTTAGAGGAAAGGGTTAAATCTTGTAATTAATCATTTTCAAAAAACGGCTAACGCATGACGGCAAAATCCCATACTATAAATGTGTATTAGCCATTTCGGAGTTGATGTTTGCAGGGCATTGTGGGGCTGTTTTGAGGGACGATTTATTTTCAATACGGCGACAAGTTTGAATAGTGATGTACCAAAGTTTTAAGTAAGTGAGTTTGGCACAAAATAATTATGTTTCCCAGTCATTTCCTCGTGTTTTACAGTAAATAGACAGCAATAGCGTCCCTCAAAACAGCCCCACAATTCCTTTCGAACATGAACTCCGAAATGGCTAATAAATGTCATCCCCGATAACTTTTTGAGATTTTATCCTATACCATCGAAACTTTCCAGAAATGTTCTTTCAGACATACATAGATATTATAGGCTGTTTGCAAGAGAAAGAAACCAGCGCGTTTGTTGATCTGAAAAATCAGTATGCATGATAAGAGTGAATAAGAGAAACAACGCGCCAGAGTTCCGAGTGACTGAATTTCTTTTGTTTCTCTAATTTAATTCCTTTTTACTATTTACTATTTCGTATTTTGTAAATAGACAACGATTTTGAAAATAGGTGAATAGGCTTTTAATAGTGTTTGCACTCTATTCACCTATTTTTCAAAATCGTTGTCTATTTACAAAATACGAAATAGTAAATAGTAAAAAGGAATTAAATTAGAGAAACAAAAGAAATTCAGTCACTCGGAACTCTGGCGCGTTGTTTCTCTTATTCACTCTTATCATGCATACTGATTTTTCAGATCAACAAACCGCTGGTTTCTTTCTCTTGCAAACAGCCTATAATATCTATGTATGTCTGAAAGAACATTTCTGGAAAGTTTCGATGGTATAGGATAAAATCTCAAAAAGTTATCGGGGATGACATTTATTAGCCATTTCGGAGTTCATGTTCGAAAGGAATTGTGGGGCTGTTTTGAGGGACGCTATTGCTGTCTATTTACTGTAAAACACGAGGAAATGACTGGGAAAACATAATTATTTTGTGCCAAACTCACTTACTTAAAACTTTGGTACATCACTATTCAAACTTGTCGCCGTATTGAAAATAAATCGTCCCTCAAAACAGCCCCACAATGCCCTGCAAACATCAACTCCGAAATGGCTAATACACATTTATAGTATGGGATTTTGCCGTCATGCGTTAGCCGTTTTTTTTGAAAATGATTAATTACAAGATTTAACCCTTTCCTCTAAAAGAATATAGTTATATAAGTATAATGTAGAAGTTTCATGACGAAATTATATATCTCTGCGAAGTTATGAACGATTTAAAGCAATCTCGTCCCCAGAGCCTGCGTTACTTTCGGCCAGCGGCGAAGAACGTAGGCTCTGGCATAATCCATTTTTTGGGAACAGGATTTCTTGTTCTTCCGGTTTTAGAGCGCATGCGCAAGTTAGCTGGGCAGTTGTTGTCGATTCAAATATTGTCGATTCAGTTTCAGTGGAATCCTTCGAAAGGTTTCATTAGGGAATAGAGTACGCTTTAAAAGCACTTGGTAAAGAAGATACAACAGTGAAAGAAGCGCAGTATCTGAAGTCTTTATTAAAAGCAGTGGTTTTACAGCAGAAGGATACGCGAACAGTTCTTCCTACGGGTTTATATTTACTCGTGTCTACTTTACATATCAGTTAATTCAGTATTTGAATCTATCATCTTCATCTTCTCTAGTTATTGTTGTCTCTCCTTCAAATGTATTTCTTTTGAATCTTTCGCCTTCGTAAGCACCTCGATTGGCACCGCCTTTCAGTTGCTAGCCTAAAGAATATTAGATTTACGATCGACATATGTTCTTTGAATAACCATCACTCTTAGCTTCGTGTAAATTTTGAGCTTCGTTTGAAAACTTTCCAAGACACTTCGAGATACATATAAGCTTAGATAAACTGGATTTTTCTCTGTGCTTAGATATTTTAATATTGCAGATCGAGGCGACATGTTTAAAATAACATGTCAATGAAACCGTTGAAAAATGTTAATTTTTGTTTTGAACGGAAGTTGGGACACCGGGTTGTTTTGACAACTCAATTTTCATTGGATATATTTCATTTCCGGAATCTTGCGCGTGCGTAGTTTCTAAAATGGAATATAGCCAATCAAATTGTCTCAAAAATGGATTATGCCAGAGCCTACGTTCTTCGCCGCTGGTCGAAAGTAACGCAGGCTCTGGGGACGAGATTGGATTTAAAGGGGCAGTGTCAAGCCTCACGCATGCGCATTAAAATCAAAACAATAACACTCGGTTGAGAAGCCTACCTTGCCCGGTAATGAGTTGCAAAACCCTCCTAAAACCGTTGTAATCGCTAAATAAATGACCTACAGGACTCATGTAGATACTAATCTTTATTTAGAAAGCAATTTTAGAACTTCAATATATCAAAAAGACTGAATTCAAGAAGTGAATTCACGGCGATATCATTTTCCAACGGCCGATCAAATAAAACACAGGAAGCCCAACACATAAGTAGATGGTGGGAGATTTACAAGTAGTTCTACGTGAGTTTTTCTCTTCAAAAGTCATGAACAGTACTGCACCTACGATTGATGATCAAGATTCCTTCGCAATCGACCAGAATTGCCGGTTTACAATTCGGTTTTCTTTACTCGAGGATGATGGCGGCCTGCCCGGCTCACAACGGCTGTTCGACACCTTTTTCAACGGCTTCAAAGTCAGTCCTAAGATGAAATAATCCCCACTAGGAATTGTTGAAAATGAAGAACATGCTTTGAATTATTACTAGTGATCCATTAGACGCTTGAACAAACATGATTAAGGTCGATGGAAACGGATTCAAAACATCGAAAATAATAAAAGTCCACGGTGGACTTTTATTATTTCTCGCTTCTTCGTACCCAGGCTTACGCGGTCATATAGCTTGACACCTTTAAATTCTGAAAAAACATCAAAACGAGGCTTCTAACGCATGACGGCAAAATCCCATCACTAAAGTCTATAAATGTCATCCCCGATAACTTTGTGAGATTTTATCCTAAACCATCGAAACTTTCCAGAAATGTTCTTTCAGACAAACTCTTTGATATATTATAGGCTGTTTGCACCAGAAAGAAACCAGTTTGCTGATCTTAAAAATCAGTACGCGTGAGAAGAGTGAATTCTAGCTCTCGCGAGTTTCGCGCCAGATATATAGTAATTTTGACTGCATGTCTGTTTGACATTCGCTTGGATTTATTTTTTGCGTAACTCAGAACATAAAATTGCCAAATTAAATAATCAGCCTTGCGCCATTTTTGATTTGAAATGAACCGGACTCACGCAAGTTTAGTTTGCCGAGCTATTATGCGGTTTCTGATTGGATGATTACTTGCAACCAACACCATTTTACCCAGCATGCTACTTCCGTTGCCAACAGGTTCGTTTCCGTTCAGTTCAGGTATATTACTTTCGGCCAAAAAAAAGGTTCAACAGAAAGTGATACTGTTGCTTGAGGTATGGACGTATTGCTGGTGCAGAAGGTTAGTACAAGGGATTTTATTTTACCGATCTGCGCATTTAATTATTGAAACTGAGAATTTCAGTGTAGCACTATGAAACCGGACAGCAATGTTTCTATATTTCTGATTTTCAAGGTATTTTCAGTGATAATACATGGCTAAGCAGTTTCAGTTTCATAATATTTTCATTACGACATAGTCCTGGGCCCGGTTGTTCGAAAGGCGATTAGTGCTAATCCTGGATTAGCGTCAATAGTATTCTTAAGATTTAATCCTGGGTTAGCGCTAATCGCTTTTCGAACAACCGGGCCCTGGAAAAGTATTCTTTTCAAGCGATTCAAAGCACCAAACATTGTAGACGCTTAGGTCACCACAAGTTCGTCCAAAATAGCCAATGTACGTCGAATGTAAATTTGCGGTTTTGAAGTCGGTCGACTGTTTTCGCACAGCGAAACCTCAGTGTGTTTGACAGACGCATGCGTACAGGTATTATGGGTTTGAACGTTTCAACATCTTCACTACGAGAGTTCTAAGGGGGATTTTTCGCTGTTCACCTCAAGCCTTCAAATTGTATGTACTGATGTACGGTACCATGGCCACCTCAGCGCGAGCTCAAAATACTTCGCACTATCATTGAGATTTTATCCTATGCCATCGAAACTTTCCAGAAATGTTCTTTCAGACAAACTCTTTCAGATCATATAGGCTGTTTCCACCAGAAAGAAACCAGCGGTTTGTTGATCTGAAAAATCATACGTATGATAAGAGTGAATACTCCAGTTTCGCGTTGTTTATAGATGACCGCTGTCCATGACAAAAGACGCATTTGTACAGGCTTAGCCTCGATTCAGAAAACAGTCCGTGCAATTCAAAAATGTTTCTATTGTTTTATGTCAACATTTTTTCGTGTTCTTGTTGATATTTGTGAATAATTTACACTGACTCGAGGCTAACCCTGTGTTGTCAATAAGTACAGCGGTTTTACAACGGGATCTGTGAACGCGAAAAGGGACTATTAATTCCTTTTTACTACTTACTATACGTAGTAGTAGTTTATTTAATCACGTGTATGGTGGCCGAGAACTGACACTTAATTTTTTCTTGATTTTTCGTCTGTTTTTAATTTTATTTGTTTTTTTACTTCCTTTTTTATTTCATTTTATTTTATTTTTTTAATTTGGTTTAATCTTACTTTGAAAATTGAAATTAAAAACAAATTGAAACTCAAACGAATTTCAAATTTATTTTAAAATCAAAACATAAAATAAAAGTAAAGTAAAATGAAGACCAAAATCTTGCATGGCCGAGCGCTGCCACTAAAATCAAAACAAAATGAAAACCAAAATCTTACATGGCCGAGCGCTGCCACTAAAATTAAAACAAAATGAAAAACAAAATCTTGCATGGCCGAGCGTAGTCTCCTTCGCAGCCGTTTTTAGTTCCGTCACGTAACGCTCTCGGCCCACAGAACACAGCCGAGTCCACCTCAAAGTAAGCCTGATGAATCGGTAAAGCGAGTAGCTTCTGCATGGTTCAAGGAAAGGGAATACACAACTGTCACAAGCGACTCCAGGGCCGTAGACGGCAAATCTCTCCGCTCAGCTTTTCGAGAGAATTTGAGGCGTAAACGTTCACGAAAACATACAGAATTTGACCTGCAGAGCAGTTGAAGCCTCTTCTTTCATTGATCTTATTTGAAAGGTACAACGACGAAAATAAGTTAGCCAGACAAATGTACAAATCAGACTGAGGAAATCGAGACTCGTACAGTATGTGGTTCTATTAAATTGTGAACACTTTTTGTACTTGATGATATTTCTCGTCAACATATGGTACGATTATCCTGAACATTTGCTATGAATTAGCTCTACACTTCAGCTAACATGTGATTAAGTTTCGTTGTATTTATTATTGAACTTTTCTAAATATATATTTATTTATTTTTTTTTTATTTTTTTTTTATTTTTTTATTTTTTTATTTTTTATTTTTTATTTTTTTTTTTAATATTTTTTTTTTTATTATTATTATTGATGCTTTGTTTGTACAAAATTTACATGTATATATCTATACTACACTGAATACACACAGAATTACGAATGAACTACAAATTTACACATAATTTACATTAATTACAATAACGCCAGTTCCAACATTATTTTTACTCAGATTCTAATGCAGTTTTTAATTTTTCCCATTTTTTTATGTGCGAAAATAATTTATTTTTAGCCATAGCCACCATATATTCAATTTTCTCTGAATAAACTAGAAAGTTTTTAAAGAGAGATAATGAAGGAACCTTTCCTTTTTCTCTTGCCTTATATATAGTTAACTTGTACATTAAAATTACATAATTAGATACATTTTCTTCAATTCCTAAAATAATGTTGGATCTGTTAGACTCAGGAAGAGTAATATTATATTTTTCTAACCACGATCTAATTTCTAAGTAATAGTTTTTTGAATCTATACATTCAACAAATAAATGATCTATAGTTTCAGGGTAAAGAGAACAGAATGAACAACTAGAATATTCAATTAATTTAAAACGATTCAAATCCTTATTTAAGTACAGACAGTTGTTTAGTATTTTATATTGAAAAAATCTACAGTAGGAATCTATTGTAGTTTTATAAATTCTACCATAAATTACTTCCCACTCTAGAGGAGTATCATCACCAATTCGTTTACATATATGACTTTGGGATGTTGGTACTTTGAACTTTTTACTAACTAACCATTGATAAATCAATTTAGTATTACTCTTTGTAAGATCAATTTTTTTGTTACCTAGATATAAATATCTACGCGCTAGCCCTTCGTTTTTGAATGTGTTATCATTATTTTTCAAAGCAGTTTTCCATTCAGATGGTATGGCATGAACAATACCTGCCCATCTCATAAAATCGTTGTCCTGCAATCCCATGCTCCTTACATGTTCCCACTTAAATTCATACTGTTCGTTACAAAGGTCAACAACTCTATTAATATTAAGTTCAAAAAATGTTTTAAAAAATACCGCTTTGCTTTGTATTTTAATGTGTTTATTATTCCATAGATGTTGTTCTAATATTAGATCTGGATTATTGTCTACAATAATACTAGAAATCTCTGCCCAGCTTAATAGGGCAATTTTGTAAATAATAGGAATCGAATCTGGAATTCTTTTTTTATCGAAGTTATTTCGTATTGACTCAACACCGCCTATAGAATCCAGATATAACAATGGAATAGTATTCCAAGTTCTTTCTTCCGATATCATTAATTTTATAGCCAATTTAATACGATTCGCTTTAATGCATGAACAAAAATCTGGTAACTTTAAACCACCGTCTGTATATTCGCCAATTAAAGTTCGATATTTTATCTTAGGCTTCTTTCCGTTCCAAATGAAATCCTTGATATTGCTTTCTACCAGTTTAATGAATTCATCATTCACATGAATCTTTGAACATACGTAGAGTAATTTAGACAGTGCTAATGAACGAACTACTTGAATTTTTCCATAAAGAGTTAAGGTGCGGGTACGCCATAGAGATAAAGTAGTTTTAAACTCCGTTAATATGCGTTTAAAATTATTATTGTAGTGCAGTATCTTGTTGTAGGAGAAAAAGATACCTAAAATTTTGATACCCTTTTCATAAAAGTTTATCCACTTAATATTTTGCTCACTTTCATCCTTATTTCTTCCAATCCACCCTGCCTCTGATTTTGTTAAGTTGATCTTTAGTGACGAAAATTGTTTATACATTTCTAATTGATTTAACACGATATCCAACGAATTAATATCTTTCAAAAAGAAAGTTGTATCATCTGCAAATAATACCAGCTTAATATGTTTATTTTTTATCTTAATTCCTTCAATATCCTTACATTTTCTCATCATTAAAGCCATTATTTCAATTACCAAGATAAAAATATATGGCGATATAGGGTCTCCTTGTTTTGTTCCTCTAAAAACTGGGAAAAAATTTGTTGCTAGTCCATTATTCATTACGCAGCTTTGGTTGTTTTCTAAAAGAATTTTAATCCATTTAATAAAGCCTTCTCCAAAACCAAAACCTTTTAATACTCCATATACAAAGTTATGTTCGATAGTATCAAACGCTTTTTCAAAGTCGGCCGCGAATAAAATCAAAGATATGTTTTCCTTTCTGGCATAATCCATTATATCATCTATAAGTCTTATTGGTTCATCAATTGTTCTATTTTTAATAAAAGCCGCTTGATCTGGATGAATTATTGAAGGTAATAACTCAGTTATCCTATTGCTTAAAACCTTGCTGCATATTTTTACATCAACATTTATCAAACTAATCGGTCGCCATGAATCCAATAGCCTGTTATCCTTACCAGGTTTTTCAAGTAAGGTAATAACTATTTGTTTCTGGGATGTAGTTAAGGAACCATTTTTATAACCGTCATTCAAACATCTTACTAAATCATCTTTTAATTCTGACCACATGCACATATAAAATTCCTTAGTCAGTCCGTCATTACCTGGCGTCTTAGACGTACCCATTTGTTTTAGTGCATAGTGACATTCATCGATAGTTATCTCACCATCACATGCCTCTTTATCTTCTTCTGAAAGTTTTGGTATATCAATCTGTGACAGAAATTCCAAACACTCATTTTCTGTTTTATCCGATCTGGATAAATATATTTTACTGAAGTGATCATATATTTTTCCGAGAATTTTCTTTGGTTGCGTAATTTCCGTATTATTTGGTTCCACAATTTTTTTAATGTGTGTTTTAGCTTTGTTTCGTTTCTCTAGCGTTAAAAAATACTTATTGCTTTTCTCTCCTAATTCATACCATTTTGCTTTAGACCTGATAATAATTCCCTCAGTAATATAGTTACTTCTTTCTTCGAGTAATTTGATGAGATTATCATGTTCTACAATCATGTTTTCTTCTTTCTCCCATCCATTAGTATTTTCTATCTGTTTAATTTCTGATTCAAGTTTTTGGTATTCGGTTCTACGTTTTTTTTTTTGCCAGAGATTTTGAAAATGTTATAGTAAATTTACGAACTTCATACTTTATTAGTTCCCATCTTACTTGTGAATTCAAAATATTTTCGCTATTCAATGATTTTTTAATAGCATCGATCGTTGTTTTAAGCTTTGTGATGTATTCTTCATTTTCGGCAAGAGAGTTGTTAAATTTCCAAAAAGATGGCCCTTTGCTTTCTTCCTGAAATGCTTTGAGATTTATTGAGAGAGCTGAATGATCTGTAGATGGTGCCGGGATAATATCACAATCTTCCACGAAGGGCTGCAACTCATCGGATATGAAAAAGAAATCTAATCTACGGTGCAGATAATGGTTATGATTACTGTTTTTACCTTGTGCTGTTCCGCGCCATGTAAAACGTTTAGTAGTTGGATTGCGTATTCTCCATATATCGCAAAGATCTAGATCATTCATAATTGTCTTCATTGTCTCAATAGAGCGTAATTTAAGATTAGGATTACCGCCTGATGCTTCAAGATCTAAATCAAAAATAAAGTTAAAATCACCTCCCCAAATGGTATATGTTTCCACGGGACAATCAATTGTATTCATCTTTTCAACTATATCTTCAATTAAAGTTACTTGGCTTTTTTCATCGTTTGGAGCATAAGTGTTAACTAACATAAAACTAGTCCCTTGTATTTCACTCAGTATGATTACATACCTGCCATTTTTATCTATTATGCTTTGTTTGATAGCAAAATTCAGTTTTTCACCAAACAAAATAGCCGCTCCTTTGCTGTTTGAACTCCCGTGCGACATAACTAATTCCCCCTTTGTTCTACGAGACCAATCATCCTCAATGTCTGGAGTACTATGTGTTTCTTGTAGAAAAGTAATACCACGGTCTCCTTTGTGTTTAACAATCCAGTTGAATAACTTTCTGTTTTTCTTGTATTCCCTTAGGCCCCGGACGTTGAGTGATAATATATTAAAGTTAAACGTATTCATAATTACGCCGGACGAATAGATTCCTACTGTAGCACTTAACATAAATATCTAAAGTTTTAGAATCTTTTAAGCAACATATTATTGACAAAAATAAGGACTGGCTTAATAATGTACAATACACCACAACATATACATACATTAACAACTGGTGTAACTTATCAGAGCCAGATTTTGACGTAATACTGAAACGAATGATTTTCCCTCCTCTTTAGGATATTTAAACTTTAGGGTATCGTACTGAGATTACACTTCTAACTCTCTGCCTACGGGCCAAACCTTTCCTCTTATGTACAGCTTGTCCGGTTGCGACTTGCTAAAGTATGCTGGAATGTTATTTAGTTTCGCAGTCCTCAAATTATCCATCTGTAGTCTTCTTCTTCGTATTATCTCATAAGGGAGGTCTGTAAACATTTGGTAATCCGTGTCGCGAAGACGGCGTCCCATGGATAAGATAGATTCGCAGTCCTTATACCTTAGAAATCTTGCCAAAATGGGTCTTGGCTTGTCTCCTTTAGTCTTTCCAACCCGATGCACCCTTTGAATTTCGATCTCTCTTGCATCTTGGTGACCAAGTTCCTCCTCCAAGAAGTCACGAAGAACCTCTTCGACATTTTCACGAGGTGTTTCCTCAATATTAAAGAATTTAATGTTTTCTCTCCTTGAATAAGCTTCAAGATATAAGTTCTGGGTGGTTAATTCTTCAAGTTTTGAGGAGCTTTCTTTCTTCAATTCGTCAATCTGTGTTAGGTTCTTACTCACTTCGTCAAGCTTCGCTTCTTGAACTTGATCCCCTACATAGGAAAGACCGTCCTTTAATTCTTGGATATCCTTGCTTGCCGTGATTTTAAACTCTTCCATTTTCGCCATTCTAATCTCTAGTTCCTTCAGGCTGGACTCGATTTTGGATGTCGATTTCTCGATTGTGTCTAATTTCTCTAGTTTCTTTAAGATCTGTTGAAGTTTTTCGTTGAGATTCCCGGCCATATTCAATGCTGTTAACACCTCGTCGCCTTCGTTATCTGAAATTCTCTCAACACTCGAGTTCCTTGGTTTTTTTGCTTCAGGAGATTCTATTGAACTTTCTGACGACAGATTGGATCTATTTCTATTTCTATACATTCGGCCATTTACCCGTCATATAAGAACAAATTATCGGAGGGAGTTTTTTTGTGAACCTCACTCTGCCATTACTCGGCCCAGTCTCTAAATATATTTTATTATATCATGTCCGTTGGTGGAACTAATGATGAACAGGTGTTTGTAATTGTGAACACTATGGCTTAATAGTGTCTATTATTATCGATTTCTAGCCTTGCAATTCGATGTACAAGTTCCAAGTTGTCTTAAAACAATATTTATGTTCGTATTATTTCGATACGAATGCTAGAAAAATGTTAAAATAACGAAGTGAAGTCAGACGGCAACGCTAAATTACTGATGTGTTCGCATGTTCATTGATGCAAGCCGTTCATCAAGTTCGTGCATGTAATTGCTAACAACGCAATGGCGCAAATTTGTATCACAAACGCGGACTTCTTATACATATTTCCTTCTCAATATTTGCTATTGTACCAGTGCAGGTACATTAGCGGAAATTTTACTCTATATCTTAAGAACTACATATGTTATGAAGTGCCAAGTTATGCGTGAGCATATGCGTGTTTACAATTAGATGCACATCGCAAAAACACGCATAATATTTCATTCCGATGCTGCTCGTTCATTTTCAACACTTTTCTAAATATTGTTTTGTAAAGAAAAGTGTTATTATTTACCTTTTAGCTCATATATAAAAACAAACTCCAAACTTTGCGTTTTTAGAAAGAAAATATGCGAACTTTGCCGCTGAGAATCTTAAAGGCGCGCTTAAAATTCGAATTTGTAAACAACAGTCGTCAGCTTACCTTGCCGTCAAAGTTGAAATTTTGCGCGGAATAAATGTCAGCGTGAAGCCCAAAATAGCATTGAATGATTGAAAATAAATCAATATTTGCTCGGGTAAAATATATTTTTTCGATCTTAACTTTACGGTATAAAAAACGGCACTTTTACTGAAAAGTGTTCACAATTAGAACTGTTCACAATTAGAACCACATACTGTACGTCTCATTTGAGTTTTGTCGTTTTGGATGCCGAATCGAAGCTGATCAAGATTCAAGACTGCAAAGTCAACACTGATCTCTAAATGTTTGCAAAATATATGTTTTTTTTTTATATTTTTTATATTTTTTTATAATCTGAATATTTATGGCAAATATGCTACTCAATTACAAATATGCTACTCAATTTACATAGTTTACAAATTTACATAATATATATAATATGCCTTTTACAAATATAGTTGTACATTGTGTATAATATTATTGTTTTATAATTTTACATTTTTCATTGTAGTTCATTATATATATAAGCTAAATTCATTTGTTCCTTTTCATTTGACATTTCATATATCAATACAATATACATACATACAACAACAACAACAAAACAAAAACAAAAAACAGAGTATAGCTTGCCAATTCTGAAAGTAGTAATTCTTCATTCTACATGGTTTCCATAGGTTGGAGGGGGAAAATAGCAAAAACATTGGAGTTAGGTATTTTGAATTAGTTTGTTGGTTTTTTGAAAAGGTGTGAAGGTTGCTACTAAGATTCGAAACCCTTCTATTTTTGGGGTAGTTTCTCGCATTCTACAGGGATGTTACTAATAAAAGGAATAAGGAATGGTGAATGGGAAATGGTGAATAAGGAATGGGGAATGGGGAATAAGGAATGGGGAATGGGGAATGGGGAATGGGGAATGGGGAATGGGGAATGGGGAATGGGGAATGGGGAATGGGGAATGGGGAATGGGGAATGGGGAATGGGGAATGGGGAATGGGGAATGGGGAATGGGGAATGGGGAATGGGGAATGGGGAATGGGAGACTGGGGACGAGTGGTCAGCGGTAGTTGAATTTAAAAGTGTCATGGCTGCTGTTTAATACGAAGTCCTTGTGTGGAGTATATTTCGTGAGAAACATAAAAATATCGGTTAAAAGTTCATGTCCAACTAGAATACAATGCATATATTGTATTATCTTCTATTAAATTGGGTTGTAGTTTTTTTATCGTTCCATTGGTTGGAGTTCAATCACAAGATCAAGAGAAGAGGGATCGTGACGGTAAGTATAACTTTCGGTATTTGGCTCTGTATTCAGCCAGTGACTATTCAGTATATAATTGAATTAAATTGAATTTAGTTACTTTTTATAAAAAACAAAATCAAATAAAAATCAGCCAGCATCTGTATGCTGAGTAATGTGAACTAGAATACAATATAACTACAACAGTAATCAAACATCAGGATGACTTGTTATACTGAATAGTGCAACGTACAGTATAGATGGAGTTCTGGATGATTTCTCACATTATCATTGTCGAGTCAACATGATATCAGTTTTTGAATTGTGTTCTGCATGTAGCAAATAACCCCAGTTTGGGGGGGTTGGGGTTGGGGTTCCATACATAAGAGGGTGGGGATGCTCATAGGACATTTTGAAAATGTCTCGTAAAAGGTATGAGGAGCATCCCTGCCCTTTTGACATGGGAGTCCTCCGAGTCACAGCTGAATATTTTGGAAGAGCTACTTTTTATTTAATTATGAAAGTGTTATATCCTAACATCACTGAAACAATCTCAAAACAATAAAACGTTTTTGTGAGAAAAACAAATTCATTGTGTAACTAACAATGGCACTTGTGCACTTGCATGTAAACTGATGCATTTTATGATTTTTATTTGATTTTGTTGTTGATTATATAGGAATGCAATTAATTTTGATACCAATTTTATATGTAATCTTGAGTTTTTTAAATTTTAAATTTGCAATTCAAATATACAGTGCTCACGCTTATCTACTACTCACACTGATATATCTGTGACATAATTTTACCAAAATTGGTCATTTTTTAAGGCCGATATGAGGCGTTAATGCCCTGTAGAAATCCGTAATGCCCTGTTCACAACTCAAAAATCTCAAAAAACAATATCCTGATAAAATTACGTCACAGTTATATAATAAATCCCTCATTAGATGTTTTCTCAGGTATTTTACTCGTTGCTCGCATTTTTTTCCATTTGCAATTCAAATATACCATGTAATACAGTGCTCACAAGTCTCACACTTATCTACTAATCACACTTATGTGCTAGCTTTACATAACTGTTGTTTAATATTTCCAAGTGAGTGTCATTGGCTTTTGTGTCTAATAGGTGCAAATATAACTCCTTTTAAAAAGTAACTAAATTCAATTTAATTCAATTATATACTGAATAGTCACTGGCTGAATACAGAGCCAAATACCGAAAGTTATACTTACCGTCACGATCCCTCTTCTCTTGATCTTGTGATTGAACTCCAACCAATGGAACGATAAAAAAAACTACAACCCAATTTAATAGAAGATAATACAATATATGCATTGTATTCTAGTTGGACATGAACTTTTAACCGATATTTTTATGTTTCTCACGAAATATACTCCACACAAGGACTTCGTATTAAACAGCAGCCATGACACTTTTAAATTCAACTACCGCTGACCACTCGTCCCCAGTCTCCCATTCCCCATTCCCCATTCCCCATTCCCCATTCCCCATTCCCCATTCCCCATTCCCCATTCCCCATTCCCCATTCCCCATTCCCCATTCCCCATTCCCCATTCCCCATTCCCCATTCCCCATTCCCCATTCCCCATTCCCCATTCCCCATTCCCCATTCCTTGTATTAGTAACATCCCATTCTACAGATCCATATGAAGTATATCTGGCTATAAGAAAATATATGTTAGATACTCACTCAGGCAGGTAGGAACTCAGGTAATTTCAAGCTCGAAATTAATACTAGGTTTTGCCAAAAGATGTTTTGCTATGAGAAAAAAACATTGCCGGGCAATGTGCAAGTTTTCAGATCGGAAAGCTTGTGACTTGTGATCCTTGCACAGGAAACCCAGGCTGTGTATCTGTCTGGGTCTTTACGTAAATTATAGTAAAATACAGTAAATGAATGATAGCTTCTAAATAAAGTGTATTTCACATATACATACCGTCTTGTCTTCATTTTGCCTCGTTTCGGACGATTTTGACGTGTTTTGGCTCCTCTAACTCTCCCCTCCATATATAATGAGAAGGACGGAAACATCGAGTCTCAAATCACTACAGGTCACGATCGATCCTCCTCGATTTCTCTCCTAAAAATGTATTCCCCATCAATTCAAACAACCTCAGGTGAAAGAATGATAAATATGGATTCCTCGAAAGTGAGTCACGACAAGAAAAAGCATCAGATTCATTCTGGAATCTTTCGAAGAATCCATAACATACAGCCATTTTCATCCGGAGTTCCTGTTTGCTGTCCACGGAAGTAAACGTTACACCACACGAAATCCCAGCGGGCTTTGGCGCTCGGACCTGATTGGACAAAAATTTCACTCGTAGGGACTATCGTACGGTGGCCCACAAGTATCACGGCAATAAACAAAAGCTCACGGCATTAAACAAAAGCCCACGGCATTAAACAAAAGCCCACGGCAATAAACAAAAGCCCACGGCATTAAACAAAAGCCCACGGCATTAAACAAAAGCCCACGGCAATAAACAAAAGCCCACGGCATTAAACAAAAGCCCACGGCATTAAACAAAAGCCCACGGCAATAAACAAAAGCCCACGGCATTAAACAAAAGCCCACGGCATTAAACAAAAGCCCACGGCAATGAAACAAAAGCCCACGGCATTAAACAAAAGCCCACGGCATTAAACAAAAGCTCACGGCATTAAACAAAAGCCCACGGCGGAAGTGAACAATACGAGTTGAAATAAACCACATGACCAAAAGACCACAATGCTTTGCGCGAAAGTGAAAATCAAGATGGTGGACATAGATGAAGATTTTTCCGAGGAAGAGTTGATAACATTTTATTTCTACAGAGGCTTTCAGTACGATGAAATTCGCATGCTTCTCAGCAAAAGTCACAACCTAGAGATGAGTATTGCTACCCTTAAAAGGCGAATTAAAATGTATGGCCTTAGGAGACGTAATATTTCCTACAATTACGGCGAACTTGAGAGGAAGATAAGAGAAATCGTGGATGGGCCTGGATGCTTGAAAGGCTATCGTTCTGTTTGGCACACACTTCAGCTGAAGGGTATCAGAGTACCTCGATTTGCAGTGCAATCGCTTTTACGTGACATCGATCCTGAAGGAACCAAGGAAAGAAAGGCTCATAGGCTCAAAAGAAGAACTTACCAAAACCCTGGCCCTAACTTTTCTTGGCATTGCGATGGATACGATAAACTTAAGCCATTTGGGTTCCCTATTCACGGCTGCGTAGATGGATTCAGCAGGAAGATGTTATGGCTTTGTGTCACTCGTTCAAACAGTAATCCAAATAGAATAGCCACTTTTTATTTAGATGCTCTTAAGGAATTTGGTGGATGTCCAGTTAAGGGGCATTTCACAGTATTTTGCATGTCACGGAGGGGAAAATCACAAGATTGAAAACTGCCTAACAATTAAACATTTGAATTCAAACAAACTTTTGAACCATCATGTATACCATTTTCAATAGCTCTTTAGGTGTGATGAATTTCAAAATGTTTTGTAAAATAACCAGGGAGATATTATTTTTAATGTTAGCCGTCACAGAGGGGAACAGAGAAATCACAAAAATACAATTCCAAAACTAATTCCAAATTCCTGTGAATCTATAAAAGCTACAACTTTAAACACAAGTTTTATTAAACATTTAGTTTATCAACTAGCAAATGACATCAAATAATCACATGTTACATTTCTCTAACTTCTCCAGCTAGGAGGTTTGTCAAAAGGACCAGCGTCACGGAGGGGAAGTCACGGAGGGGAAAGTTTTGTCTCATAGATTTGTAACAGTGCCATATCAATTTTGTCTTAATTAATCCCACTGGAATATTAATTTAACTTATTTAACATTATGTAATTACCATGAGAACAAAAATGAGGCTGTAAATATCAATCTATGAGCAATCAAACTTATTACTATCAAAGCACATGGTAAAGGTTACCCATAATTCATTGCTGCTATGAATATGCTCAAATGAACTTTTACCCACAATGCAGAGCTTACAATTATCTACCTTGGGTACAGACAACATATATATTATGTTGAATGTATGAAAATGATACATTTTATGCAATTTCTAAGACATTTTTAATTTTTAATTCCCCTCTGTGACATTATTTTCCCCTCCGTGACACTTAATAATATTGAAATAGAACAAAGAAAACTTGGAGCTCAGAAATTGTTTTCATTGATATAGTTGTATTCAACTTGAACTCAGAAGTTTACAAAATATTGTGAAATTTGTTTCAACAGTTTTGGAAATATCAAAACTTTTATACCTAATTTTGTCACGGAGGGGAAAATCCCCCTTTGGACAAGCTATAGCAACATGACCCTTGACAGCAACTGATTTTTTTTTGGGTTTCTCTATTAGTGCATGTGAAGAAGTGAGTGTCCTGATATTTTTTATTTGTTTTTGACATAAAGCAAGTAGCTCATAGGTTTTTGTGGTTTTCCCCTCCGTGACAGACAATTTTGTATTTCAGCTAATTAATGATAATTTATGACAAGATAAGAGTGTGCCGACATTTCAAAATCATATTTTTTATTCTTTATGGTTATTAAGTTATGGAAAAATGTAATGATCTTGTAAGTTTTCAGTAATTAAGAATTCAGAGTTCCATGTCTCAAATACTGTGAAATGCCCCTTAACCTGATAACGGACCTGGGAACAGAAAATGGAATAATGGCGGGAATTCACTCATTTTACAGAGATGATGCGACATGTCATAAGTATGTACCATCTCCAAGGAATCAAAGGATTGAATCCTGGTGGAGTAACTACAGGAAAAGCTCTTCAACTTGGTGGATCAATTTCTTTAAAGATCTGGTTGATCAGCAAAAGATAGACACTTCATCTGAATTAGAAATGGAGTGCTTGTGGTTCAGTTTCTCTGGCTTACTTCAGAGTTCCCTTGACGAGATCAAAGAAGAGTGGAATACCCATTACATTCGTGCCTCTAGGCACGATACCGTCAAAGGAAGACCCGACTCATTATACTATGTTCCTGAAATGCATGGGTTTTATTCAGATTTTATTTTACCTGTGTCAGAGGAGGAGATAAGAAAAGCAGAAATGGAGGTTGTTGCCAGCACAGATGACAATGATTATCAAGATTATTTTAAATATGTAATGAAGGAAAGTGGTTTGTCTCCCCCAGCTAATTGGAGAGAGGGTTTGCAACTTTATTCTTCACTCCTGGATTATGCTTGTAATGGTGCTTGATTTATCTTACTCTTTATGTTACCATAATATTACATGTGGACCACCATACATTTACATTACATGTAGACCCAACAGGGACAATGCAAGTACCCTTGAGTGTTTATAGGTACTATATTGATTTTGCCTTCTCACTTGAGAGCTTACATGTAAAGGAAATGGAAGTTGATTGGATTACCTACCATCATGCTTTGCAAGCATGAAAAGTTTCTAACAGAAGGGAAGCCATTCAAGTACAGCATTGTACACTTTGTTAATGGAACAATACATTTTTGATGTCTGTTCCATTCTAGCATGTCTTATAACCTGTAGGTTTTATACCCTTTTTAATTCATGGATATGCAAAGCTTATGCATGTATCAATTCCAGCTGTTACCATCCCCCTCCCCCCCCCCCCCCCCACCCCCGGGGCAACCACGTTGTTGTACAAAATCCCCGCCCCTGGACACAGGTCCTTACAAATCCCTGGGGTATGCCCGGGGGGTGGGGGGGGGGGGTTGGGGGGATGGTAACAGCTGGAATTGATCCATGCATTAGAAACAAGCTGTTGTGAGTGACTTTGATATGCAAATGTGTCACTCGCTTTCATTTACCTTTTTTGGCTATGAATCCCCCAAAATAAAAAGCCTGTGTTAGTTAATGTTATAATTGGCTTATAAGACAAGATTTTCTCATTAGAATCCAAATGTATTCTGTACATTGCATGTGGCAATGTTGCTATAATCTGTTTACTTGAGATTGAAATACAAAATAATAAATGACAGGGTATGTTGTTTTATTGACTGATTTATTTCCTTGAACCCCTGCATCATTATTATGTACAATCATGTCTAACAAGTTCAAACAGCCTAAACATCAACACTGTAACTTAAAACAGTGCAAATTATAAGTGTAATAGATCAAAATACTTTGTAGGTATGAATGATTTCAAATATTAAAAATGTACACAAATGAAGAAAATAAAATGCTAACAATTCTCGTAACTCAGCTGGCATTACAAACATTTTGTACAATGTAAATGCAACTCTAATATTCCAAGGAAACTATAAACTAATACCTCTGTGTTACTTGTTAAAATGTTCTTCATTAATAATATTCATTAATGTTCAACACAACATTCAATTTATCTGAAACTGAAACATCTAAATTTCAAACAGTAACACTTCTGCTGATCTATTTTTAATTACCAAAGGCTTGTCCTTTGCAAAACGTGAGTAACATTTTTCCTTCAAACTCATTTAGATCTAACATATATGACAAACTGGAAATGTAATGACCTGAGCACAGGCTTCTGCGTCAGTGGTAAACATGGTATGCTTACCTATTACCAAAGGCTTGCCCTTTGCAAAATGCAAGTAACATTATTCGCTTAAACTCATTTGGATCTACCATATGACAAACTGGAAATGTAATGACCTGAGCACATGCTCCTACTAGTGGAAAACATATGGTGTGTTTGGGATCTCTTGTAAGACAATCATGGTCAAACTTGACCGAGACACAGAGCCTCTGGCCATCTAATGGTTGGTGTTTTTGGCCTGTCAGCCAACCTAGAATACCAGCAGGAGATATGTCAGCTGATTGGACCTGAGGACACTGGTCATTATCATCGCCAGCATCATCTTTTTCGTTCCAGCCAGGCTATTCTTCAGTGAAGCCAGTGATAGTTTCATCTTCTGTGGACATGATGAAGTCTTGCAAGTTGTCAAAAATGGCCTCCTCTCTAGATCTTCGACTTGATCCTTGTTCTGACAAATCTGGACTGAGTAAAGATACCACATAATTGGCGTCAACTGTATTTGTCTGGCAAACAAATAGCTTCTTGCCCAACTCAATATTGTCTTCTAAAGCTTTACTCAGACCAAATAAGCTTAAGCCCTTCTTAAATTCTTTCAAGTACACTAGGCGCCTGCTTACAATGCTGACCCTAACTGTGCCAATGATGTCCACTGTGTGTTTCTCATCAATTATCCCATTATAGCCATGGTCAATTATGACATCTTGATTAGCCACTGGGTCAACCCTTATCTTCTCTAATAGTTCATTGTCCTTCATTGTGAAGTAGTCGTCAGTAAGTTGGGTGAGATCTACTTCTTCTGGCTTGACCAACATGTTATACACAGACTCTTCAAAGAAGGCTGGTGCTGGTCCTCCTTGAGCAACACTTACAGCAGCTACTTGCCCTGAGGTAAGAAATGTCTCATTATGCACATGCAACATTGAATCCACAGGACTCCCACCTGCAAACAATTCCTGCCGAATACCATCAATAACAGTGGTCAAGAATTCTTTGGCCATTGCTCCATTGTCGATACCGTATTCGCCTGCAAAGTGCACAGTTAGGACACTTTCTGAAGAGCTTTTGCTTGTAGCTCTCTTCCAGATGTTAAGGACTCTTTGTATAGAGGCCCCCCTCCTGAGAACAATGAAGAATTGCTTAGTGTTGTCTATCGCGCTCTTTAAATGAGTTACCAAGCTTTCACAACTAGAAAATTGCATTTCCCTTGACTTGTCAGCATTAGCAGGATTGGCTTGAGGGTATGTTTGGGCTTGCCCATGAAACTCTTGGTTCAGTTCTTCTTGGATTTGTATGGCTAACATTTCATCATTACTGACATAATGTACTTTCTTAGGTGGTGGCTCATTCCCATTGCCATCAACACCAATTGCATCTCCATTGAAGCTTCCATTATCAGCACTTTCACTTCCTGAGCTTCTATACCCACCACTCTCACTTGCCTGTATGTCACTTTGAGTACATAAGTAAAAGACAATGCGCTTATAGTCTTTTCCTGTTTCATCATGGTACTTCTCTAGACAAAAAAAGTCTTTTGTGCCAGGCATAAATTGAGCTAGGCTTCCACTCTCATAGACCAACACATACTCCTCTCCCTCAATATAACAATTGTTGTAATATGCTTTGAACTTTGCTTCGGCCTTTATCAGTATGTCCATGTAAGAAGATTTATTGGAAACTTTCACAATGGCCCTCTTTCCTCTCACTGGTTTAAGGACATCATCTTTAAGTTGCATTAAACCAATTGAAATAACAACTTCCATCTCCTTGTCTGGATTTTCTTTGTTTTTACTGACTTTCTGTTTCCATTGCTTCCCTTTAGCTTTAAGGAAACTCTTCAATGAATTAACTTGTTTCTTGCTTTGACTAGTACCTGCAAGTTGATTGAAAATGTCATTAGTGTTTCATAATATATGGAATTGGATAATAGATGTATACAGCATCAGATAGTCTTCAGTTTGCCCCAACAGTCAAGTTACCCATAACATTTGGATCATATTATGCATTTATCACAAAAAACATTATGTATATAGATCAATTTCACTTGTCAAGTCCAACATAGAATTATGATTCCTTGCAAAATTGGAAGTCAATCGGGTGAAGATAGCACAAGCAATCTATTCCTGTCCACGTGATTACAATGAAATTCTTCCAAAACAACGTTGAACTTCACATGCAGATAAATCTTGAATTTTTGCTCTCATTTATTTATTTATTTATAAGCAATACTTATACAGGCGGTCAATTTAAGCTGAGGCTAGTTTAAATGGAGGTCTGAGTATTAACTAATTAAATAAATAAAAAACTATACATAATGTCCAAACATTTGCAGGGAGTTCTAAAGTCATCTTACTTCTCGAATGTACTGTACCTGGTAACTGTGAAGGCTCCTCATTATTCAGCCGATGAGGGAGGTGGGGATTCACATTTTCAGGTAGCTCTGTAGAAAAAGTGAACCAGTTAAAATATTCATGGTACAGCTGATGCAAACAGAGTTGCTTGAGAAAAAATGAACAGCTGAGGAGGGTAGATTTTCTTTGCAAGTCCCATTTTTTCAGTCATTAAATTATACCTGTTTGTTGATTAAAATTTGGGAACCCGCACTTGTGGCATTGAAACTCATCATCTTCTGAGTATAGGCGGAAACAGCCACTAGAGGAGACATGTAATCCAGCAGAAAGCAATTCTGCCTCATAGCCACATAATGGACATGTTTCGTTGTCTATCTGTCCAACTCCATACTTTCTCTCCAACTCATCAATCACATCAGCTATATATGAATGCATAGAAAAAACCTAAATTACCAATTTAAGTCCAATTTAAGCCAAACATTAAATTTAAGCCAAACATTGCCTAGTGTGTTTCAGAAAATTGGAATACCCTCTGGGTGCTGTTTCACAAAACAAACTTTATTCAGGGCCCAGGGGGGGGTACTCCGTATTGAAAGTGACGGGGAGGTGCAAATGACGTCATAAATTAAAAACCCCAAAAATACCTCTGCAGTGAAGCAAAACCCCAAAAAATCCATCACACCTTCCCGTCACTGTCAATACGGAATACCCCCCATGGGATTCAGGGAATTTTGTGAAGCAGCACTCTGAGGCCTTGGCCTAGGGGTAATTTGGTACTTGCAATAGAATCACTACATGGGTATTTGAGACAGTACATATAGAAATGGATACTAGAGTCATTTTCCTATGAGTGGGAAACCTATGGCACGGAGTTATGGTCACGGTGCAGAATCAAAGACATTCTATTCAACCAATCGCAGTGCACAAAATCATCACTCAACCAATCAGAATGCTTGGATATGGCATGATGATGGCGCGATACGGTCACGGTAAGGCACGAACCCTACCAGACATGTAACTACTTCCCACTCATACGAAAACAACTCTATAATAGGGTAATAATTGGATTAGTTATTTTCTGAAAAATTAAGAGAAGTGACTCCCAGGGGTATTTTTTGGGAGATAGGAAACATCTGACAAAAAAAATCTCCTGGGTTTCCGAGGATGTCCTAGGTATGGATATTTTCTGGAACTACACATTGTATCCAGGACTTTTATGCTAATTTGTGTCTCTTGTTTGCTTGGGTAATTTGAGTATTTGGTAATTAGAGAGAACACGAGGACCTTTCTTTATAAAACCAAAGCCAAAAACATCTCGGCTAAACTTCAGAATACCCCGCAACTAATTTGCATAACAATAGAACCTATTGTATTTTGCGTCGTTTTCAAAGAGTGCTGCTATAAGAGCTTGACTAGTTGCGGGGTATTCTGAAGTTGCTCCAACATCTCAAGACCCGAGTATCGCAATGACCATCGTTCAACACGTGGAAAGTTCATTATCGTTTAGTCGGCATATTTGTTGCAGTAGGTTGTGAGTTTGTACTCATTCAACGCAAATGTACTCACCTTGACCGCAGTTATGACAATATCGGGCCTCGCTAGCCGTCTTTACTCCGCATTTTGAGCAAAACATTATGTACTACTTTGATGATCTTTCATTTTGAACTTCAAAATGGCGATGATGTGGAAGAATTACCCATGATGCCTTGCTAGTGTAACTGTAGGGCCAGGCCTTCAACTCGTATTGTTCACTTCCGCCGTGGGCTTTTGTTTAATGCCGTGGGCTTTTGTTTAATGCCGTGGGCTTTTGTTTAATGCCGTGGGCTTTTGTTTAATGCCGTGAGTTTTTGTTTATTGCCGTGAGTTTTTGTTTATTGCCGTGAGCTTTTGTTTAATGCCGTGGGCTTTTGTTTATTGCCGTGATACTTGTGGGCCACCGTACTATCGAGAGTAAGAAATGGATAGACAAATTATACACATCTAGGGATGGGTACAATATGAACAACCAATCCGAAATCGGACAACAACATGACGACCCGTGCATGGAAAACCCCGCAAAATTCCAGCGTTTATAGCGAGATTCAAAACGTTACCTTATCGCATTTATAATGATAATTATTCGATATTGTCAAATACAAAATGCTGTCTAAGTAGATAGCAGTGGTCGATTCGAGCTCACTTTTGCGTAATCTACGACTAAATGATCCATCATATATTTGAATAAAAGTATATGATGTCCTTATTTCAACAATAGTGGATTTTAATTTAGTATAACCTATCTCGAAAAATCCGTTATGTTAAACCAAATATGTTAAACCCAAAAACTATGGTATAAAGTAGGTGCGTTTATTTTTTATTGTTCAGAAATAGTACTTTACATAGTAAACATCTCATAATACCATAAAATATGTTAAACTCGAAAACTGTGGTATAAAGTAGGTGCGTTTATTTTTTATTGTTCAGAAAATAGTGGATTCATCTAATATTATTATCAAATTAATCCCTGGGGGTGCGTTTATTATTAAAAAAAATTATAGTATAGAATAGTATATAATGAGTTCAACAAGTATTAAAAAGAGGATAAACCCAAATAAAAAATCTGTAAAGGTAGTACCTGAAAAAACAAGTATGAAAAAGAAAATAACCCCAATTAAAAAACAACCAAAATCCTTTTTCATGTCGAGTAATCTTTTAGATCAGGCTGTACTTGAAATAAAGGTCTCAAATCAAAAAACAAATAAAGATGGGTATACACTAGTATATTTCGGTGCTGGTTGGGATTTTAAACCAGTAAATAACCCATTATTTAGTAAGTTTAATCATTTTATTTTCATAGATAGTTTACCAAATTTAAGTCATTATAATGAGGGTGATTCAGGTTATGATAAAAGTAAGAATATTAAAGTATTCCTAGAAACTTTATCAAATTCAGCTTTAAGTTATAATCTTAAATTAATTAGTATTAGAAGAAATCTATTAACATTTAAAAATGATAAAATTAAGTTAGAATATTATTTTAATACTACAGTCCAAGAAGCTTTAACCAATACTGCTATAAGAAGAAAAATTAATAAGGCAGTATGGAACCATATCCAGGGATTCAATCCTTATGAGTATGGATTAAAACCTGGTGATTTGCCTAACTTATTAGAGGACCGGAGTAAATTAAAATTGTTATAAGTGATTAATTTTTTTTTTTTTTTTGTTACATTACTAATTAATAATTAAAAATGTAATTGATGTTTGTATATATCTACCGAAACATATACCAAGCAAGTCCTGCGGCCCCAATTGTTATAGTAGTTAAATTATTTTCATGTGATTTTGATGGTTTTTGTTTCAGGTAGTTATCTTTTTTAGATTTTTCTATCTTATTTGGTTTATCATTAACAGTATTTTGATGTGGTAAATTAATTTTAGAGTGGCCCATTGTGTTTTTTATACCTAATGATTTTGTTTCAGTATTAATATCATTCACACCAAATTTCATATCTGTAGAAGCTCTAACCAATTTATTATTGTATCCATGAACTGAATTAATATTGATAACAAGACTAGATGGTAGTAACCAACAACCTACAGCAATAGCTAGATCTAGTTTTTCTTTTGATTGTTGAATAGCTAGTTGATATCTCTGTATACTTTTAGAAATGTCTGTCTCAACAATAGATGATTCAAATAGTTGTAAGAATACTGTTTGCGTCTCTTGTGCAGAACCAGAATTGCCAATAATGCTTGATCGTGTTTGTACTTGAGATCCTAGAATACAATACACAAATGCCTCAATCGATTGATTTAATCGTGATAGTCCGGCTCTGGTTAAACCTTTTGATTCATTTAGCATAAAATATAGATACGGATGCTTTTCCAACGGACTTATATGATCAAGTTTATTACCACCGTACGAGCCTTCATCTTCGAATTTGAATTTTCCTCTTGGCCATTTATTTGTGAAAAGGCCATCCATTTTTTCGTTATAAGCATCTTTAACATCATCTATCTCACCAAATATTTTGTTGTATAACCGGCCTAAACCATCATTCTCATCAGCAGTAAATCTAAAATCGCTATTTTTCGATATATTAAATTCACGGCAAGCTTTGTCATATCCAGCTTTATTATATTTATTATCAATATTAGTAAAGTATTGATCTCCTGGTAGTGGGACATTCATTTGTGCCAAGAGCCTTCTGGATGTGAAGAGGATATGAATTTGAGTAATGAATTTATCATAGGAGTATATGTTGCTAGCATGTCAAGCCCAATACCGCAACCTGCACTTGCACACCAAACTGAAAATGCTAGTTGTTGTGGATAGTATGACATATCAGGACCTTCCAACCATTTATTTGATTCTTTTTGAGTGATATGTTTCAGTATAAGACTAGTAAATATGTTCCGTGGTTTTATAGTAAATTTCTGACTAGGTTTGACATAGATATCAATCTCTACTGGATTAAAATTTGGAGGTTTTTTATCAAAAGGGGTGCATATAACAGGGTATAATATTTCAATCATTTTTAATTCTTTTGGAAACCTACTACTAAGGAAATCATTAGGAATCTGACTATTCAGTGTATTATCAATTCGTTTACCCAACGCCTTAGTTAACGCATGTTCAACGATAGGATCATCATAATGGTGTACAGGACCCCCAATATCCTTCTTGAATACATCATAGGCTACACCATTCCAATCGAAATTAATACCACCCCTATAAGCATGAAATTTATTATCTATGTGTTGAGGATAATATTTTTTTAATTCAATATCTTCTTTTGTTACCATATAATATATATATGTTATTATTGTTTTATATTATATTGGTTCTCTCATAAAATACTTTAAAATATTAATCGAAATTTCTGTTAAACAAATTAATAATACTATTTTTAATATTATAAGTTTTATCCTTTTAACATCTATCATATCGCAACTTATATATATACCCTCCGTAAGGTGTTGTATCAAAGGATAAAGTTATTTCTTTGGATTTACGAGCTGGTCTACAATCTCCTTTCTCAGTTCCTCCCTCATCTTTTGAACATCTGGAACATCGTTTTTTAAAAAAAGCCTTATTCCGTTTCACCCTAATACTACTCTTTAGTTTTTCATATTTTTTGAGTTCAGTCATAATGTGTTCAAATTCTTTCTCATCAATCTTGTTATCGCTCAAGGCTTTTGATACAAGATCACATATACTATCTTCTTTTGATTTTGCAAGCTGAATAGTATTTTCATGTTTTGTTACCTTTTTAGTAAGTTTTTTCGTGAAAATTGTACAACTAGCTGATATTAAACCTAACAACCCGCCAACAGCAGATAAAGGAACACCGATAATGATCCCAGGTCCTGTTAAACTAGTAGTTACACCAGAACCGGTTAAAATGACAGATAAGACTCCTGTTGCAACTGCAGTTTTATGCAGTATACCACGTATCTTACTATATTTTTTTCCTAACATTTTCATAATGTTTTATCTCCGTTACTAATTGAGATATAACCATATTTATTTTGTGTAATCTGAAGTTTTCACCAGTTTGTTGTACTTCTGGTACTTCCGGATAAATCATATCATAATCAACCATATATATAATACTACATATTATTATTTTATATGATTTCAATCACCATCATCATTGGATATATTCCAGCATCAATGCTCTTACCACTAGAATCTGTAACCCAAACCCTAATACTATTAATATAATCATCATTTTTAATAGGTGTGTACAGGGTATTATTAGGATGATAGGTTAGTTTTTCTCCAACCTTGTTTAATTCAACACATGCTAATATTTGTGAATATTTATTATTTAATAAAACCTGTGTAGAATCAATAAGATCACAATACAAATATAGTGCATACTGAGTAGGTTGAATAATATTTATAACATTTCTTGAATTTTGTTCAAGGTTTATTGAGATGTTTAATAATTTAGCTAAACCCGGGTTTAGTGTTACAGCCTGATTGGCTATGAGCATCATTTTTCCGGTATTCAATAGTTCGATGGAGACTTTGTCACTAACTTTCAACGCATCTATAACACGTTTAAATATATTCTGTGTGTAATACCCCGGCGGAATAATAATAACAAACTTCTTTTCATCATAGTAAATCAATCCATCACCTACAAGATTATATATTTCATTATAAAAACTACAACTTACAAGT
The DNA here is from genome assembly GCA_033675265.1 of Actinostola sp. cb2023. Taxonomy (NCBI): domain Eukaryota; kingdom Metazoa; phylum Cnidaria; class Anthozoa; order Actiniaria; family Actinostolidae; genus Actinostola; species Actinostola sp. cb2023. The sequence goes on along the minus strand of JAUJYZ010000065.1, from coordinate 6,821 downwards.
GATATACGTGTACTCTTTTTAATAGGATTTTTAAACCAAATAGTTTCATCTGCTTTTGTTTTTTCAATATACAATATTACCATTTATACTATATAATCATCTTTTATTTTTATATCTTTCAACAAAATACAAAACAACAGCAACTATCAATAACCAAGCGTTTTTAGCTAAGAAACTAATAACCTCACCCGCGGTTCTGAAAATAAAAGAAGCTATACTACCTAGCATGCCGGGTAGTATCTGGGCTAGCTTCTTACCAATAGCTTTCAAACCATTTCCTAAACCTTTTGCAACACCGGATAATCCGCTTTTTAGACTAGAAATAATAACACTAATAATAATACTAACTGCAGATACAACAGAAAAAACAGTAAAACCATACTTTTTAAAAACAGCTTTTATACGATCTCTCAGAGACATTCGCCCTTCTATTACTTCATTTTGTTCTTCTAATTGTTCAATCTCATTTCTAGTTTCCTCAATCTGTTCACGGAGTGATATATTCAATCTTTCTCTAACATCATTAGAGCCAGCTTGAGATATATTATCCAATTCTTCTTTTAATGCTTGTAATTTTTCTCGATGTGAAAATATAGTTCTTTCATTATTCTCAACAACTTTTTCAGCAGGATCACCAAGATAGTTTACAATTGTTTTAGGTAACTTACCATTTAATTCACCCTCAGCATTAAACAGAACATGATGTTTGCTGCCCAGTCTATTAAATCTTACTATCACTCTATCATATTCATCAATTGTAGTGACGAATGGAGAGTTTTTAGGATTTACATTAGGATACTTGGTTTTGATTCTATCCCAAGCTTCTTCAACTCTTTCTTCACGATGTTTAGCAAGGTCTACCATTTCTATGTCTTCTCTTGCCCTTATTTCCCAATCTTCATTGCTTTCATCAGAGTTCTTAAATAATTTATATCCTCGTTCTCTTGATATACCCCTTCTACTAAGCCGTTCTTTAGTTCGTTCCCACCAAGTGTGTCTAGTTTCTTTTTGTTGTGGTAATAATTCCGCTAGTTCATCATTTGTGATAGGGGTGTTTATATCTTTAGACCCTGTTTCAAGTGGATCAAAATCTAAACTATCGACTTCCATATACTATATATTAATAGTTAGTTTTTTATATAAATTTCGATGCTAAATACCCTGCTCCTAACATACCACCACCCACATAAATCATTTCATACTGTTTTTGTTTTTTGTTAGGTTTATAATAATCACCTAATTGTGGTTCTTTCAAATTAAAATCTGGATGTGCCTTGGAGTATATCCTAAAAGCATAATCAGTATCAGATAGATTGCTATCAGCTATTTGTTTATTCTTATATTGCATCTCCAACCATTCTTCATACTCTTGTTTCTTCTTTTGCCATTCACCCATATTCTTCTGATAAAGTTCTATAGCCTTATCATGTCTAATTTTCTCTTCATCAACATGTTTACCGTCAGAACTGAGATATTTAGCTAAATACATTGAACCGGTGAAGGCACTCGCGTTCAAAGCAGCACCCGCGATCATCATAATAACTGCGCTTGCCATTCTATATTATTATAAAGAACTTATTATTTTAAATGATTAGAGTGATTTTGGAAGAATTTTTTGATCTTCAAGATATTGTTTAACATACATGCTTCCAGATAGTACTAGCACCCATTTTCCATAATTTGTTAGACTACTACTAGGGTCGTTGATGAATGATTCTTTCATAGCCTTTTTTCCGACATAACCAATTAATGCAGCGATTCCAACAACTACAGCAGCATCGGTAACTGATTTAATCAATTTGTTTTCCATTTTATATATTCTTAATAAAGTTTTTATTTTTTATATAGTTTTTCATTCCATACCTATTCTTGGTATAGGAAATTTTATTAGTTTCAGGTGTGATGTCTTCCATTTTAGCGGTTTTCACAGGTGTATTTACTTTTTTATTATTTCTCCATCTAAAATATAAATCTATAGCTGTTAGACTTATTCCAACTAGTGTCAATGCTGTTGTTAGTGATATTTCTGGCGTCCATGAATTAGATGTTTCTTCTTCTTCAGTTTCATGATTCTTTTCTATTTCAAGAGCTTTCTTAGCTTTTTTATGATATTCAGCTAGTCTTTTACCAGCGGCAACCTTCTTAGGGTCTTTTTGTTTTATAATTGGATTTTCCGGTTCTTTGGTAATTATATCTTTTGATTCTTCTGACATTTTTAATATACTATTATATAAGAATAATATTTTAAGTGAAATTCCAAGAGAGTTCCAACAGATGCTCAACAGATGCTCAACAGGTTCTAAGAGTCTGCTCAAGAGATGCTCAACAGGTTCCAACAGATGCTCAACAGATGCTCAAGACAAATCAAGAGTTTTATCAATAATATTGTTAACCTGATCATCTTGTGTTATTACAGGTGGTAACCAATTATCATCACCATTGGTAATTTTAATATGTTTTCCTATTTGAAGTAAGCAACTGGAGAGAGCCACAAATCTACCACCTCGTAAAATTGCAAATCCAGCTGCATTATTCAACTCCTGTCGTAGCATTTCATTGTTTTTAAGATCATTACAAAGCTCATTTTTATTATCGATAGGAACCGCATAAGCAATAGCTTCAACAAAACCCTCAATACAACCATTAACTAAGCTATTTGTTACCATATTCCCCATAATAAGTTGATATCTGTTATAATATTTATTAACATCAATAATCGATAACCTCTTAACATCACCAAGGGACATTCTAATTCCCGTGTATTGATCTATAGTACCAAGCACCGAAAGAATACACAATTGTTCGCGCCTCTCCTCTACCTCTAAGTCATCACCTTTATTAACAGGTACTTTCTTCTTTCGTCCTTTCTTTTCCACTACTACAGGTTCTTCTGGGATAGTATCTAATTTTTCAGCATCCATATACTCATCTAGAATTGAAGTCATTATTATACTATATATACATATATTTAAATAGTAACGCTTGGAAATTCCAAATAGTTGTTAAATGGAAACCGTAAACAAAAGCATATTCTAGCATACTTTTCTGATTTCAATAACCTCATAAATTCTTTTCTTGTTTCAAGATCTAGGCTACCACCATATTCGTCAAATAATAATTGATTAGATAAATTATTGGGTGTGAAGAAGGAAATTATACAGGCTACGTTTTCACGAAATGGCTTACTTATGGCTGTCAACTGTTGTGTTAAAACCCACACCGATATATTTTCATGTCTACCTGAGAATGCTAGTCTAATAAAATTGTTACTCCTCTGTTTGAGATCTTTTGAAAAAGAACAATCGTCGAGAATGACAAGAGAATTATACCCTGAGAATACTGTTTGACAACATGAAAGTAGATTATTTATCTCATTTTCATCTTCTGAATCAGGTGATAGAACTATAAATCTAGGATCGTTATGACCAAAACCATGATACGTTTTATTTTTAGAATAGGTCGGGCAAATAAGAATAATGTATTCAAAAATATTTCTATACGCATGTCTTAGTAAATCGACTAAATATTGTGTTTTACCACAGTTAGTAGGGCCTGTAATAATACAGTGAAATGGAATCTTATCTTTCAGCTCCTCCATTTATATATAATTAATAGTGAATATTACTTTAATATAATATTGCTTTTAAATTACCGTCTTGAATTTCCATAAGAGCATCAGCGATAACAAACATATGACATGTTATATTACCAGATCCCCCAACTGTTCTATTAAAATTAAGCATAACACCGTCTTTTGTTGAATTTAGAAGAAGACCATTTCCATGAATATTATTATCCGGGTTTGTTTTCAAATTGATCCAAAGAGCGAATTTATCACTATAGAAATCTTTCTGGGTTACATTATCTGTTTCACCAAGCCTTCCTCTAATTGAATTCCAAAAATCTGTTTGAACCATACCTTTCGAGAATAATTTATTAGGTATACCATCGATATTCACATTCACTTGGGTTAATCCAGGGTTTATATACTTTTCAGAGTCTCTTGTGCCTACTGTATAAGGTTCTACAAACAAACAAAGAATTCCACTCATTGACCTTCTTGGTATATTTACATGCTCGTTAATCACAGAGTCTGTTGCTTTATTAACTATGAATGTCCTGTGTAGAAGCACGTTTTCATAATAGAACCCTTTACCGACTTGATATGAAGAAAGAGCTTCCCGAGCTAGGTAATCACTATTAATACAAGTGTATTCTAACTCAATATTTGAAAGACTGTATGTATATGGTTTTGTATTATCAGATGTGACCACAATATTTCCGCTTTCTGGAAGAGTAATCTCAAATAATAGATTATTAGAAAGACCCTTTGCATAGAATATCCCATGATTATCTAAAATACTGTGATTTAATGGTAACCGATATTTATCACCATAAACAGCTCCTAATACTACATCCTTAGCATCAGTGGTTACTTTAATGTTCTAAGTTTTCTCATATTGACAGAACTAATACCTTCCATCAACATATTTTCACGTTCTCTTTTCGATAAGAATAAGTCGTTATAGGTTTCATACAGATCAATACGATGGGTGTCTTGTAAAGTTTCTCCGCCATAAAGAACCCTCATACGCGACTTAAGTGCTCTCCCTAGGTTGTTAACCACTGTGTTATTTGCATGACCAGTGGCAGCTAGGTTTAGTTTGAAAAGTAATCCTATTGACTCTGGTACGTATACAATATTATCACTTAATTTAGGTATATGAACATACAGGGTCTCTCCGGGATTAGCTGTGCTTGGGTTGAAAGTAACACGATGAACGGTTCTATCAGCTTTTAAACCAAATGGTTGTTTGTATTGTCGATTTACATCTAAAATTTCAGAAATAGATTGCGTCATTTATATAATATTATAAAAGAATATTGTTTTATATATTATTATGGAAATGAGGTTATCAAAAACGTACTATAGTCCTAAAGGTTATTGGAAAGGTTATGATGCTATAAATAAACTCTCTGATGCGACCAAAATTGATAAAGATATCACCAATAAGTGGTTATATAGGCAAGCGTTGTGGCAGATCTATTTACCACATCCAAACTATATCCCACGGTATCATTGGTCTATTTCAAAACCAAATAAAATACATCAGGCAGACTTATTATTTCTACCACATGACACTTTTAAAAGAAAGATATACAAATATGCTCTTGTAGTAGTTGATATAGCTAGTAGGTATACAGATGCAGAACCCTTGACGTCTAAGTTTTCAACAGAAGTATCTAAAGCTTTCAATAAAATATATTCTCGAAAATTACAATACCCTAAAACCATAATAGTAGATTCTGGCTCAGAATTTATGGGTGAAGTGACAAAGATATTTAATAAAAAAGATACCACCATACAGAGATCTGAAGCTGGAAATCATAGAGCACAATCACTAGTTGAGCGCGCTAATCGAACCATTGCTGAGAAACTATTTAGCCACCAGTATGCTAAAGAAATGATAATGGAAAATAATGAAAGATCCCGTGAATGGGTTAATAGAATGCCAGCTGTCATACAAAGTATAAACAGTGGTGTTAAAAGAATTACTGGTAAAACACCGATTGATGCTATAAAATTAAAAGAGGTTGATGAAACCTATGTGAATTATAAAAGACCTGTTGGATTAAAAGAAGATAGACTCCCAGCAGGTGTGAAAGTTAGATATCTCTATGCTCCTGGTGAGCTGGAAGGTGGTGATAAACATCGTGCCACTGATCCTATATGGTCAATGGGTATATATGATATATCACGAACTGTAGTATCATCTGATCAACCTGTATTATATTACCTCTCTGATGGGGCCCCAAAACGTAATTTTGTTAGAGAGGAGTTACAAGTTGTTCCTGAAGATACTCAGCTACCACCTGATACTGTATGATTCTATTGTTTGAAACCAATAGCTAGGGTATGAATACCATCCGCTTGAATATTTCGTTTGTCATCATCTCTAGATAATGCTATTTTATTAACCGTTTCAGTATAAATAGTATGTTTGTGACTTCTGATTACATTCATCTTTCTCATGACTTTTTGACCTTCGAATAGACATTTTTTATAGTCGTCAAATGTGATCTCATTTTTTACTACTGACCTTTTAACACCCTTACAACGTTTTTGAGTATCTTCGTTATCACTCTTATAAGCATAAAGTTTGGCTCGTAGGCCAACGAAATGGGTGATTTCCGAATTAGGACTTTCGTTTTTGAACATTCCTGGAACCTTCTTATTAATACGTTCTTTGATTCCCGGATGGTTTTCTTGGTAGTTGGATGTGTCAAACTTTGTTTTAATATCTTTTTCAAATATGGTTCGTTTTTATAGTTTGGTTGGTTAATTAATTTGCTTGCCTGCTTTTCATTTGTTACTAGTTTTATTATCTTGTCTGTTTCTAATGTTTTCCATCGTTTTTCCAAATACACTGTTGTTCATTAATTTGAAGAAATCTTTTTTCAAAATCGTTTGTTGCTTTTGTTCTAAGATCTGTGTTAAGAAGTGATATACTTTTTCAACCAGTCTGATTCCTGGAATGTTACACCTCTATGAATTTTTGTTATCTTCAACTCCGAGGCTCTCATATAGTTTTAATGTTTGATGGTGAATTACATAATTTTTCTTATCACCAAGATTTGGAACTAGTTTTTCAACTTTGTTAATCATTAACCTTTCTGGAGCTAGTGGGTATCCGTTATGCAAGTTGTGTAATTCGACTGGATACTCTAGATCTACTTCTAGGATGCATGGTGCATCTTCTTCCAGCTCTTAATCTCTAATTATGATTCATACCATCTAAAACCCCATGTGTGGGTAATTT
>JAUJYZ010000606.1:155000-260376 GCA_033675265.1 Actinostola sp. cb2023 | reverse complement strand
GATTGGCCCCTAGCGCTCACGTGGTGTACTTCATGTTACTGTCACCAAAATGTTCGTACATTATCCGTGAATTGCCATACAAACACACTGACTTTTGTACAGTTTATCGACTTGATTTAGTTTTTCGATTCTCTAAATATTAATAGCAAAACTATTTTAACTAAGGTTGATAAACGAGATTTTGTTAATCATTTAGAGAATCGAACATCTAAATCGAGTCGGTAAACTGTACAAAAGTTAGTGCGTTTGTACGGCAATTCACGACAATGTCCGATCTTTTTGGTGACAGTAACACGAAGTACACCACGTGAGTTCTAGGGGCCAATCGGTGAATTCCCTTTGGCCAGGCCTTAGGAGAGGTTGGACACTGGAGTTTGGATCACTTCGCGCGCGAGTCCTCCTTTTCGTCATATAACGAGAAGAGATGCATGTCCTAGCTGGCATGGCCGGGTTGCTACAATGTACACCCAGGGTCTCTAAGGGGAAGGGGGGAGCGAATCAGGGACCGCGGAGACGGGGGGAGGGGGTTTGCCCCCCCCCCCCCTCCCCCTGCTTTTAGCCAAAAAGGTGGTCACAATACGTTGTTGTCTGATGTATATACTAGTCTACTAGTATACCACCCCCCCAAAAGGTTGTCACAATACGTTGTTGTCTGATGTATATACTAGTCTACTAGTATACCACCCCCCAAAAAGGTTGTCACAATACGTTGTTGTCTGATGTATATACTAGTCTACTAGTATACCACCCCCACCCCCCCCCCCCCCCCCCCCCGGCCCCCCCCCGGCCCCCCCCCAGGGTACTCCGCGGTCCCTGGAATTGGGAGGAAAGACACTCTAAATTAATTTACGAGGTTGAGATCAGATCAACTTTAATTTCTTAGCGAGATGTTTTTATCTTAGAAAGAGGGAATTTATTGTAAAACTATAAACAGTGCAACAGGGAACAGACACAGGTGTCCGGCTTAGCCGAGAGAGATGTCTTAGAAGTAAGGGGCTCCGTTGGCTGTATTTGGTAATGTTTTACTTTGAAAACAAACTAACTTTTATTCTGAATATCCCGGGTACGTTTGGAAGCCATATGTGAAATTTGTTGAGCACCAGATGTTCCCTCCCCTCCCCCTCTCGGTGAAGCTTACAAAGGAGTCAGCGGGGTTCATTGCTCGGCCATGCTTTCTATGTAACGGCACACCACAGGTAGCCCAAGGTATCTATGAGAGGCTTTTTATTGAGCTGTATACATAAGTATGGGACCTTAGGCTCTGGTCGATAACTCCGTAAATAATAAAGCCAATGAACTCTAACCTTCCTGTAGTGTTGTTTGTGTCGTTGTTGATCTCTGGTAGCGATTTCAGGTCATTCCGGCGATTTTTAGCTGAGCACTCCCCCCACTACTAAGAAGAAGGAAAGTTCCAAAGCCTTATGCATACAGCTCAATAACAAGCATCTCATAGATACCTTGGGCTACCTGTGGGCACACTATAGTTAGCGCTGCCGAAACTGAAAATCTGATGACTACCGAGGTAGACTTTCGAATCAAGCCACAGTCTCATCTAGAGCCGTTTTTCTCTGCTTCGGCCGTAGAAAGTTCATGCATGTCTGATCATGTTAGGACCTCTGTCAGGGGACTGACAGACTATAATCGCATACTAAAGCATTTTATAAGTTTACGGGCCAGTCAATAAAATAGATAGATATAAATTAAACAGCACTATAATTTCTTAACCTATATATCTTGTATAGACTGAGTGAATAGTCTCGTTCCTTTTTGATATAAAAGTGCTTTGATGCAACATATATTTTAAACTGAGAAGGTCACTCTAACTTTGATCCAGTGAATATAAACGTACTTATATCCACAACAACTGGGGAATATCATGTATATATAAATGGTCTTATAATCTGATAAACCTAGTCTTCATTTGTGTTTCTAATCTTTACAGTTTCGCTCTCCACAATTAACAACCCTCACTGTACTTTTATCAAGAACCGTTGAGAAGCCACATATGCCGGCCGGGTTTTATATATAAGTTACTGCGATGAAAAGAGAGCGAGATTTATTTATCATACCTGAAGCATGTGATGGAACGGTCCACAGGAAGAAACCAATTACGCTGAGAATAAAACGTTCTTTCATTTTAACTACTGATTTGATGGACCTCGCGAAACTATGGTAGCTTGATCACGGAGGAGTTTCTCTGTTAGATATGTAGTTAATGTTCTATAGACTTTATAAAGGCCTTGTGCACCTCTTATAGGCGCGTAGAAGACTAGGTGACAGGTGACAGATTATAAAACACACCGGAGAACCGGAAATGATGCGAAAGCGATTGTGTGACATTCAGAATTTATAATGTGATTTCCCCTTCTTTTATCTTGCGTGACACTCTTGCATTACACAACATTCTGAATTTGTAAAGTTTCCCCTACGTTTTTCTTCGTGACACTTTTGCATACATAATGTCATCCGTGACAAATTATCGGAGATGCGCTTCTCCTTTCTCTTTCGTGACATAAAGATATTTTTAATGCATGGATCTTACGTGACATACAGAAATGAGATATTCCTCTCTTGCGTGACATAAGGTCATGCATAATTCATGATCACAAAGAAGCACACAAAGAAGCACTCAAACACACACACAAATAGATCAGAAGAGGTAAAATAATTGACTGCAGAATACTCGAGCTCAATCTAACACTGCTAAATAAACAATATGCTTTCTCCTGATCCGGCCCACAGCCCTTCGGTACATTCTGGCTAATTAAATCAAATATCAATATCTTCTCATGACGCCATTTAGGATATTCAATATATTTCATCAATTTATTTTAACCTTGTAACTCTAATTAATAACAATAATTCCTCGTTCTGATTGGACGACTAGTCATTTCGCTCAAGGATTTTTGCTCAGTTGTCAGCGGTCTTAACTAAAGTTGTTGGTGTAACTGTCCAAGAACGTTCCACGAACTCCACTGGGACAGTTGGTGGTGTGCATGTCTGGCAACTTGAAGTCAGAGTAGGCAGAATTGGACTTGATGTTTTGCAGACTGTCACACTGCATCACTCCACGTTCCTCGGTGTGTTGTTGATTTCTGCAGCCAAGAAGTTTGTTGGTGCTCCAGCTTCCAACACTGTTCTTTCCTACAAACACGACCATCTGCTTAATAACGGGATCGCAGATGAGTTTCCAGTAGTACTGAGGGGCCTGGACTCGTCCGTTCATTTTGTACGGAGCAACACCACCTGCAAAAGGAATACAACATTATCAATTGACAGTATCACCAGTAGTATAAACAGTACAGCACACGGTGACCGATTGGAAATTAGTTGTGCATGACAGCCAACCAAAAAAAAAAAGTTGATCGTCGTTGAATTAAACCCCTAAAGGAGACCATTCTGGGCGTGGCTCAAGCATTATTTGACCCCCTTAAACGGTGCCATTCTAAACCAGAAATATTACAGATTTCCTGCCTGATCGATATCTAGACCACCGACGCAATATGGGCATGAGGTCATTTTTATTTCTTCGATGGCTAAAAATATTGGCGTTCCGTCGTGAACACCCTAAATGTTTCCAAAAGCCGTAATTTTCACCCCTAAAAGTACGATGATCATCCCCGCCCCTTTCGCATGGGAGCCCCCGGACTCCCCGACCCGCCCTCCTCCCCTCGGGACACTTACCAACTCCGGTGAATACATAAATCTTCCTCTTGACAGAATTGGCGTAGTCTCTGACATCTTTCTCCAAAAGCATCCAGTTTCCTCCATTGAACTTCTGCCATTGCGGAGCAGCAGCGTTAGTGAGAATAAAAGTGACAGCGGTGCGCTGAGCATTGGATCCGTAGTCTGCATTGGGAACCAAATGACCCTTTGCACAGTAGTGATTGCTTCTCAAATCGAATCCAAAATCCACTTCTTGTTTATTTACCAGGTAATCGTCTACTTCTGCTTGTTTGCTAGGAGCTGTAAAAATTGAAAATATCAATACAAACTCAGTTTAGTTGCTGCTACTGCGGCTGTTATACTACTTCTGCTGCAACTGTTTATGCTATTCCTCTGCTCTTACTGCTGCAGCTATTACTAGTACTGCTGCTCCAACTGGTGCAAGCTACTACTGACTGCTACTACTGACTGCTACTGCTACTGCTACTGCTACTGCTACTGCTACTGCTCAGTACTGCTACTGCTACTGCTACTGCTACTGCTACTGCTACTGCTACTGCTACTGCTACTGCTACTGCTACTGCTACTGCTACTGCTACTGCTACTGCTACTGCTACTGCTACTGCTACTGCTACTGCTACTGCTACTGCTACTGCTACTGCTACTGCTACTGCTACTGCTACTGCTACTGCTACTGCTACTACTACTACTACTATTACTACTACTACTACTACTACTACTGCTACTGTTGCTTCTGCTACTTCCGTCTGTTTACTATGACGATCCTTACCGTACGTCCCTCCGTCCTTTTTAAAAGTGGGACGATCACTTGTTGACCCAGTGACTGGATCTAGGGCATGTCCAGTAAAGGACGGGGTCAGTGTATCCTTGTTGTAGCAGATGCCAAACTGCGCCGGATTCAACGAGCTAAGACCGTAGCAAAGCTCATGATATGACGGACCCAGAGATGCACACTTGACATCGGTATTCAAGACTGCAGTAGTACTTCCAGAGGCTGTGGTCCATTTGTGGAAAAGGCAAGCGTTGATGTCTTTGCTGAAAGCGTTGAGAACCGGGGAGGCTCTTGGTGCTCCAATTTCAGGGAATTCTGGGAGGTATTCAGGGTATTCTGCAGGGTATCCAGGGGATTCAGGGGATTCTGGGAGGTATTCAGGGTATTCAGGGTATTCTGGGAGGTATTCTGCAGGGTATTCCTCCCATTCCTCCCATTCCTTCCGTTCTACCCCTTTTTTGTCGTCCATGGATGTCCCTAAATGAACAACACAATTCCAATGTCAGCGTAAGAGATCATGGGTAAAGGAGGTTAGGTTCATCAACTGTATAATTAATAATCATAATAATCTTTATAAGGCTAACCTTTGATATATATATTTAATAAGGAAAACTAGCGAAATAAGTTGATGTCAAAACTGATTTAGTCAAAATAATAGTAATAAATAATAATAATTAATAATGAAATAAATTGTTTGAACTTTTGATACTCGGTATACAGTGATTTATTAAAGTTTTTGAGCTTTCGGCTCAGACTTGATAATAAGTGGAACACGCTACGCTGCGTTCTTAAGAGAGGATATCAGTAAGAATCGAGCCGATTCGCCGGTCAACTAAAAAAAATCGAATTTAATTTTCTTTCGCCATTTCATTCCTATCGATGACCTCTTTTAGGGAAAAATCCTAAAAAGTTCCAGCGATTTTTATTTTAGAAGAAATTTGCAGTTTTCAAAAACCCGCCTGATGACTGAAAATTTTCGGCTAAATTATAAGGCAACTTGGAACAGTCGGTGTGTGTTCATCTCTAGCACTACAACAACAACATTCGGCATACTTAATAAATGTTTCTTGGTCTTTTCTACTGTAGTATTTATTTTTGTGTAACTTTTGTAGTTATTTTTCAAATTTGGTTTTAAAAAGGTGTACTGAGCGCCATGAACGGAACGTTGAAATATAGGCAATGTTTGAGGTACGAAAACGGAATCTGGTACCTAATTCTTTGAGGAAAACGCCATGCCCCAGGAAAGTTTCACCTTTGCTCTTTCAGTTTAGAAAGTTTCAACTTTGAGAATTCAATGTAGCATTTTTGAGAAATAAAACTATTATTGCCATTGAAATTAGCATTAATTTCGACCTATCGCGGTCATTTTTGTCGTCCAAACACAAAACGTAATGCCAAAACACGACTATCTTTCACTTTCAGTTGATTGCTGCTGATGGAAAACAATCTTCGAGTCAATAGGAATGCCTTTCAACAATGAATCGTAAATAACTCTCGCAAAAGTTAAAATTAGCATAGATTGTCGATCAGATAATAGCATCTCACAGAAAAAATTACGAATTTTGTCTAAACGACATTTATACGAAATTCCACCCTTTCAAGCAAGTATGAATTCTGTTTTGTTTTATATTTTATGATTAAAACTATTATTTCATGCCGCAAAAAAAGTATTCGAAGGGCAGTAGCGTGACTTGCAGCAGTTACATTGCGTTTACATAATTGGCTTGTCAACAAAGTGGAGCATCCAGTCAAAATATCCAAACTCTTCATGAATAAGCACCAGTTTTAAGTATAAATCAGCTTAATGGTTTGTAAATCTTATTTGGAGCAAATTCTAAGCATTTCAAAGTGAAGAACCATAATTTTCGGAAACGGCCAATACTACAGTGTTTATTTGACCAATGAATATGCTAATTTTCACTATTTTAGGAGCTTAATGTGGCTGAAATAGCTCAAATATTGTTGAAAATCATTCCTATTAACTCCAAGATTGTTATCTGTTGGCGCGATCAACTAACAGTGCAAGATAGTCGTGTTTTGGCATTAAGTTTTGTGTTTTAACGACAAAAATGTCCGCGAAAGGCCGAAATTAATGCTAATTTTGGCAGTCCCAAGCATAATAGTTTTATTTCTCAAAAATATGCTACATTGAATTCTCAAAGTTGAAACTTTCTAAATTGAAAGACCAAAGGTGAAGCTTTCTTGGGGCATGGCGTTTTCCTCAAAGAATTAGGTACCAGACTCCGTTTTCGTACCTCAAACATTGCCTATATTTCAACGTTCCGTTCATGGCGCTCAGTACACCTTTTTAAAACCAAATTTGAAAAATAACTACAAATGTTACACAAAAATAAATACTACAGTAGAAAAGACCAAGAAACGTTTATTAAATATGCCGAATGTCGTTGTTGTAGTGATATAGATTAACACACACCGACTGTTAAAAGTTGCCTTATAATTTAGCCGAAAATTTTCAGTCATCAGGCGGGTTTTAAAAAACTGCAAATTTCTTCTAAAATAAAAATCGCTGGAACTTTTTAGTATTTTTCCCTAAAAGAGGTCATCGAAAGGAATGATATGGCGAAAGAAAATTAAATTCGATTTTTTTAGTTGACCGGCGAATCTCGATTCTTACTGATATCCTCTCTTAAGTATTGTTATTGGAGGCACGTGACTTGAATAATAATAATAATAATAATAATAATAATAATAATAATAATAATAAAATAATAATAATAATAATAATAATAAAATAATAACTTTATTCCTCAAAACAAATTACAAATAATAATAATAATAATAATAATAATAATAATAATTATAATAATAATAATGATAACCATGATGATACAAGCTACAAATGACTGCCTGATTTTTATAACATCTCGGGCGAACATCTACAATGTTTATTGACTATATGGATAAGCAGGCGAGACTTTGGGAATATCTACTGAAAGGGCTCACAGTTATTATTAATCTTAATTTTGGTCCAGTTATTTTGCTTTGCCAGGGTTGTATAAAATTAAAGTGATGCATGTAATAAAAGTTGAAGTAACAAACAAAGATCTGGCAATGCGCGTGCAACTAAAGAACTTATTGTCGGGTTATGTTGCATGGGAAACAGTGAGTGTTGTAGACTGGACTAGTCCGATCAATTATAGGACACAGTTTTTACATTTACTGTACCTGAGGTCATGTCGAAGCCCAGAAACAAAACGACCAGAGTAACGAGCAGAAACGCGTGATTCTTCATGGCCATTATAAGTACCCAGTACTACTCTGTAGCTGTACTGAAAGATAGTAAAGATTGTGTGTCTTTCGTTTCGTGAATGATGCGCGCGACACTCGATACAACTGACATTTAACAAAACACGAAATTGTGTCGTCCCTAAAGTACCTCTGTCGACTTTCCGACTGAGTCTCCAGCGATGAGTGGAAAGTGGGCTGCGATATATAGAGACGCTTTTTGGACTATTTTTGTTTAAGTGCTACAGTTGTTGAATCAGCAATCAAATAACACTTCAGCACTTGATTCTGAAACTACGGTTTCAGCTGTTCATCTCAATTCTCAATTCAAAGTAAAAGTAGGTGCCACAGTTGTTAACAAAGAAACTTACCTTTGTCTCAGTTGAGAAGTTCTCTTGACGTCTGCTGCAGTTGTAGTTGAATTGAACTCTTGGAGTAAAAATTAAAAGTGAAAAGGGGACTTCGATGGTGGCGCTTTTTGGACTTTTCGTTGCAAGCATTTGGCAGCACGCTATTGGCTGGATAAATATAGAGATCATAAAGAACATTGGCATTGTATTAAACTCAGCGTGTTTCTAATAATGTACTGGGAGGTCTACGCTGTATCAGACATTGTCAGCGTACAAACTGACACGTGCATATATCTATCATGGAGCAAACAGGCACTAACGTGAAGTTACCACATGCAGGATTCAGCGAGGCAATTTTATTTATTTTTTATTACATGAACAATTTCAAAGCTAAAGTATCTCAAAATTGTGGGGCAACAGAGTAACTGTAATGCAGAGTAAATACGTGCCTGGGTTAGAGCGAACAATTAAACATAAGTGCTCTCTTTTTTACCAGATACCGATTAAATAGGCGATATATTTTAATCGCGCGTTCGTTTCTTGAAAGCCGCGAAGACGAAGACCGTAGAGAATTCTGGGAAATAGAAAGCTTCAACTGATCGACAACCTTTGCTACCTGTACTTACCTAATCTAACTATACGTGAACTTGGAGCTTCATTAATGACGAATTGTCATAACTTCCACACTATGACTCCCTCGTAGTTTTTATATTAAAAATATTATAATTGAATTTTACAAAATGTCAACTAGCAAAATAGTAGATGAATTTTAATTATGCCTTTTTTGTCACCAAAATTGACGAGAATGAAAGGAACGTGCAGCAAATAATTAGTTAGCAAAACAGTTCTGATTGATTGTCATTATTGCGACTTTTTAATTACAGATATTTTCTTTCCACGTGCTGTGATTATTCTGTAGAAATATTAGAGTTATCGCGTATTATAATAAAAAAAATGTTTAAAAAATATATTTGTTTTCTTTTCTTTTTTATAAAGTTACGTATTTCTCAAGTTTACTTCTGTCTTGGACGTCTATTTTATGATTATTGTATTTGCCTTTTTCTAATCAATGTATTTGCTTAATCCTTACAAAGTGTAAGACAACAATTACATAATTGAAATTAATATATACCACTCAAGTGAATAGTACTTTTCGCGCGCTCTGATTGGCTACTCAATCTCGCAATATCCTTGGCTGTTCACCTCCGAGCAAAACAAGATGGCGTCGCGTTTCGCGAGCGTGCCTCTTTCTCAGTTGAAAATAAATGTCATATATTTGACTGGTGATTCACTTGTGTGGTATGTACGTACTAAAACAATTATTCCCCTCAGTGTCGGTAAGTAGTGGTAGATATTTATATATTTGGCTGGCTATACACTTGTGTGGTATATACGTACTAAAACAATTATTCCCCTCAGTGTCGGTGAGTAGTGGTAGACATTTACCACGCTGCTCGAAGACTCGCGGCTTGGTAAATATCCACCACTACTCACATCCACTTCGGGGAATTAATTATTTTCTCGAACTAATTTTAAACAGCTATTAAGTCATCCCAACTTATTTTAAAAGTATCTTCTTTCTCTTTACCTTCTAATCGCAATTACTAATTATTGATTGAACGGATTTTTTAAGGACAAACAATAGACCTTTTTACCGATACGGCGGCCATCTTGAATTATGGGATGCCCAAGGTGCAAGCTAGTAACCATTTGGCCATGAAAAACTACGAAACCCTAATTTAAAGCAATTAATTTGTACAGAATTATGCAACAATACACAACACATGTAGATAGTAAGCCATACAACACTATGGTTAGAGTGAAATAGAAAAATCATATATTGACGCGACTCCACACTGTACAGCTTTTGGGTCATTTGCACCCTGAGCATCCCATAATAATAAATAAAAATAATAAACTATTATTGTTATTATTATTATTATAATGTTTTAGCCAAAACAATAGAATCCAAAATGGCCGCCGTATCGGTAAAAAGGTCTATTGGCCTGTTTTTCTATGCAATGTTGATTAACAAATTCGGTTTCTTTTGTAGCGATATTTCATGTTGATAAACAGTGTTATAATGTTATTTTATCAATTATTTTAATCAAAAGTTCTGTTACTTTTGCATGCAGAGTTGATAATTAAACAATACTTTCAAAACAACACTATTACATACCACACAAGAAGAAAATACTAAATTATTTGCGCCTTTATTCAAAATCTCAGCAAAATGAATTTTATTGTAATCAATTCATTTTCCGTTTTCGTCTGTCTTTTGTCTTCATTTTCTCATTGTCTCCGTTTCCCCTCACAATATTTATATTACAGTACTTATTGATGAAATAAAGCCCGGAGAAAAATTCAGAGTACCGTGCACACCAGCGCGCAGAGCATGATTGGAAAATATGGCAGATCGATTTGCCTCATTCTTGACAGACATCTAAAACATCTTCTGGTAAAAGAGGCTAAGAATTGTTAGTTTTTCAGATGAAATATACGTTCAAGATATCGATACGTCAATGTATGATCACATGCAAGATACTGCAGAGACCGACTTCATTCAACATTTAGCTTGAATTATCAAGAAGTTGTAATATCAAATCAAATCATTAACGCGCGTGCATGACGCGCGTGCATGACGCGCGTGAATCCGTGCATAAACCACAGGGAGCCCAATATTATACCTATTCCGCGCGCGCGCTCTACCACAGGAAACCCACAAAAAGACGCGCGCATACAAATACATTTTCATTTGTTACATTTGGGCTGCCTGTGCTTATTGCCGTTATAGGTTTACTGAGACCGTATGGAATTCTGAGAAATAGAAAGTCACAAATGAATTTAAGTGATTCATTTCTAGACTGACACTTCACATCAAACATCAATGATCATTATCTTTAATAACATCCTTTTGAAGGTTTCGAACCATTAACATTGATTTCTTATAAGGTTTTTTAAAGTGACGTTACATTTTAATGCTAAGATTGAGCCCACTGTGTTTGAGCGTCAGCGGTCTTACTTTTTTTGGATCCTATTTAAAGTTATTAGTGTAGGGATCCAAGAAAGTGCCACGAACTGCAGAAGGACAGTTGGTTTTGTGCATAGTGGGCATCTTGAAGTCAGAGTATGCAGGATTAGACTTGATGTTTTGCTGACTGCCACACTGCATCACTCCAAGTTCATCAGTGAGCATCCGACCTCTGCAACCAGAATGCTTGGCAATGCTCTTGCTTCCGACGCTGTTCTTTCCCACATATACGACCATCTGCTTAATAACGGGGTCACATATGAGTTTCCAGTAGTACTGTGGGGCCTGGACTCGTCCGTTCATCTTGTATGGCACACCAGCAGGATTTTTTGCTGCACCACCTGCATGGTACGATAAACCAAAGCTGATAAATTACAATGAATCGGAACGGATTAAGAGAAGAGAAGAGAAGAGAAGAGAAGAGAAGAGAAGAGAAGAGAAGAGAAGAGAAGAGAAGAGAAGAGAAGAGAAGAGAAGAGAAGAGAAGAGAAGAGAAGAGAAGAGAAGAGAAGAGAAGAGAAGAGAAGAGAAGAGATTCTAAATTACCAACTCCAGTGAACACATAGACTTGTCTCTTCTTGGCAGTGACGTAGGCTTTCACATCGTTCTCCAATGTAGCCCAGTTTCCTCCATTGAATTTCTGCCACTGTGGAGCAATGTTGGTTGTTATGAATGTCAAGGAACGCTCATCAGCGAGTCCAAAGTCTGAGTTGGGAGTCAAGTGCCCTTTGGAACAGAAGTATTGTTTTTTTACATCGAATCCTGGAAAATCGGTTTCTTGTCGACTGGAGTTGTAATCGTTTACTGCGGCTTGTGGGGTGGGTTCTGTAATACAAAGAAAATTAAAGTCGTCACTTTTGAAAACATTCTAGATACAGCTTTACTGGAATCATTGTGAATTTCAATCGCTTTTAGTATTAATTAGAAAAAGGGATTTTTTTTTTCCATTGAATATTTTAAAATGAAGAACTTTGGAAGTTTTATCGTCGGACAAGTACTAGTATTGCTAATTTTCACGTGAACATGGCGACCATGTTGGTGCCCGATAACAAAGCATTCCTCATTTCTCTTGTCTGTACCACCAACATGGTCTTTATACTTTTTAAATCTCCAGAGATTGATTGCAAGGAAGCGATTTGACTTTGCAAACAAAGTGACGTAATAGAGGGTTTGCACGATCACGTGGCTGCAGCCATGACAGGGGGCAGGAACAATAAAATCAATTTACATGAGAAATAATTCAATTCCTTATCCGAAAGGTATTCCTTTATCCTGCTCCCTAACTACGATCAGGTCTTCGTGTAGCTGCACAAAAGTCCTGGCTATTGTTTTCGTTCTATGTATCGTTTTTACATAACAAACAATAGCCAGGACATGCATAATTTGTGCAGTTACACGCGAAGACCTTGTCTTAACTTCCGGCACGTGATCGTACAGTGCAAACCCTCAGTACTTGCCATGAAGCGATGATAAGCGATGTTTTATCACGTACTAAGAGCAGCCATTTCCCCAAAACAATTTTATACGATATCATTATCATTGCCATATCAATCTCTGTTATAACTATATAGGAAAACCACCTTGCATTCATGGATGTAAAGCCTCTTACTATATGGTCCCGTGTCAGCTATGAACCTTGGAGCGCGTCCTGATCCACTGATTGGCTTTACAATGTTACCAGTGAACACTGGTGTGAGGTTGGTGTCATCGTAGCACGATGCAAACTGCGCCTGCGCAAGGGCGTTAAGGCTATAACAAAGCGGCCAGTAGTGGCTGGAGTTTAAACTAGTACACTCAACATTGCCAGACAAGGCAGGGTGTGCGTTTCCTCCAGCTGCTGTCCAGTACTTGAAAAGGCAATTGTTGATGTCGTTAGAGATGGCATTTGGAGGCAAAGCTTGTGTTCCACCAAAGAAGTAGTCCCACCAGCTGTCATTCTGAATTGCATCTAAAGCCATTGTGCATGAAAAATTATAAAGGGTCTCAGTTAGAAGCCAAAGTTAACTGATAACGTTACCAGAATATAGACAGAAAACCTTTTTTATAATATAAATACATAATTAATTTTCATCTTGGAACAATGCCCAATGCTATGCACCGGGATTTAGGATAGGGGTGTGCCCCCGGGGTGTCGAAATCCTGACCCTATTTAAGGATGAAGAATTGGAAAATTCATACCCTTTCCAAGGATTTGTCACTGAAATACAGACCCAATTTAATAAGGAAAAAGGTAATAGTATTCCTTTGGAAATCGCTAATATCAGAAGTACATACGCTGGCTGTTGCGCTAAGCGGAATTTTTATTGAATATTTTATTTTATGGTGAAAAAGCAAAATATGGTACTCAATTTAAGGATCTGGAGGTTCAAAAACCATACCCTATTTGGGGGCACATACCTATACCCCCCCCCCCCCCCGATCCCCCCGGAACTATGCAGTATTGATAGGACAACCTTTTTGATTTTAACATAATAAACGACTGAAATGTACTATGTGGCTGTTGCATAAGAAGCTCAACACATCAGCTAGGATACCTGAGCTAGTGTTGAAGACAAGAAACAAAACGAACAAAACGACCAGACCAACAAGCAGATACGATTTCTTCATTGCTATACATTCGCTGCAAAGTGAACTGCTCTGTAGCTGTGCTGAAAGGAAGTTCAAAAAGGGTTGGTCGATAAAGGCTCCATTCAGCACTTCAGTTTCAGATTCAAAGTCAGCCGGTTATATTAATCTGAATAGATTGTATCAGTCATTATTTGTCATACCACTTCACGGTTGCTTTAGTAACGACGAACATTGGTTCCTAGCCGACATGGCAATGACTGAAAATACAGCTCGTAAATGAATGTATATATCAATGCCGACCTTACTTGGCACTACCGTCGTGGCTGCTAAACAGAATTCCCCAGTGAAGTGGTGTATTCAAAGAAGTGCTGCAGTGCATTTGAACAATAAAAGCTACCTTTAATTGTCTTGAGAAGTTCTCTTTTCGTCTTCTGCAGTTATAGTTGAACTCTTGGAGTCAGTGGAGAACCAAAGTGCGCTCTTTTACCCTGTAAACCTCACCCAGAAATGTGGACCGCGATATAGAGTCGCTTTATCGACTTTGGTAGTTTTTTGTTGGTGTATGTTATTTGGCAGCACGCTATTTGATGGATAAATATAGAACTCATTAAAGAACACTGATTTGTATCATAGTTGTATTTCAGCGGTTCTATGTACTGTTTCTAAAATAGAAGTGGGAGGTCTACGCTGTGCCTGACATCAGTCAGCGTCCAGACTGACAGGTATATATAAACACCTATTCCAAAAATCGTTGCCCGCACCGAAAGCAACAAGCAAGAAGCTGACGATTGCAAAGGGCATTGGGACTTTCTCCTTATTCATTTATACATCCGTATATATTTTGACAAAATGCATTTTCAAATGGCCGAATAGTTCCAAATGATTGCTATTCAACGCTCGTAGGGATAACTTCTCAAGTACCATGGATAAATTAATTAATTAGGAGATTCACAGGGCCAAATAAAGTGTTTAATTTTATTTAAGGAATAATTAAAGTTAACTTAAAGTTTCTGATTACATTTAAGTTACTTCTTAAATTCTCTTAAAGCTTGTAAAGGTTGTGACTAGGTTTAAGAAGTATTTAAGAAGTATTTAAGTTACATTTAAAATTAGATTACAAATACTACTGTCTTTCAGTTGGATTTTAAATAATTATATTTAAGTTGCAACTTTAAAAAGGATGTGATACCTTTTTGGTCTATATAATAAAAAGAACATTACACGGTGGCTTGAAGATATGAATTTTATTTTCTCGTGTTAAAAACAATATTTCACTCACTCGCTGCGCTCGTTCGTATTTTTGCCACTCGAAAATAAAATTAATAGAGAGATTTAGCAAACACGACGCGACGTGAGAACACGACGTTAGATGACGAATATATCACCTTTGGTATTGCGTGACTACCGTGACAACGTCGCGACGTCAAGTTCACGACGCCATTTCACTTGTTTTCACGTCCTCTTCATGACGTTGAGGACGCCAACGGTCGTTTCACAGTTATTCGTCAGCGCGCGCGCCGTCCTCTTTCACGTTGCGTCGTGTTTGCTAAATCTCTCTAATATCTTCGCGCCGCCGTGTATATCCTCTAAAATAATAATAATGTACTGATGCACAGCTTGGGCTACCTGTGTTGTTGTACAATACCCCCACCCCCACCCCCTAAGCTTGGAATAATTGTGTTTTGGCGCCAAAATTTGACAGTCGTTGTGGTACGTTCGACACGAAGCTTCTTGGTTTGGTAAACTTCAGCGATGATCACGTTGTTCTCCTTGAGCAGTCAATCGAATCGAGTAAACAAATGTTAGCAGAAAATGCAACGTTTAGGGATGAGATACAAGCACGCCACGAGGAAAGCACCGGCGTTCTCAGAGATGTTTTGATGTTTTGAAGAAGCTGCAGAGACCACAGGCACAAGACTAGGGAAGAGCGTTAAAACAACGCAAAAGAAGGCAAAACTATACATTCCACCGATCTGCCGTGTAAGTACTTACATATGTGTTCAATATTTCAGTCTCATGTAGTGTTACCCGGAGGGCAAACTATTGATTTAGACCAGTAAACTCGTCATTGTTGATGATTCATTCATTGATGAAAATGGCGCCAAAATTGGCAAAGAGCAGCAACATGGATTTAGCTCTTGTCTTATTATCTTCAATGCATCCAGAACAAATGATATTGACACGTTATGCCTATAGGTTGCATATAAACTGGGGGGAAATCATAGATCGTGTACATTTCAACGTGTACATTTCAATACCATTTCAACAGTACATGTAACTTACATGCAGTTTTATTTCAAAGAGAAAATGGCGGAAAGTAAACTTTATATCTTCGTACGATCGATCAGTCGCTGGTACCAACTCTCATACTGTTATCAATAATTTTAAATCAATATTTATTTCTTATTTATAGCGCACCTCGAGGAAAATATATAAGACCATGTCAGAAAAGGATGACTTTCCAGGATTTTATCTTGATGAATCAGTGATGAATCATCTTGATGAATCAGTGTAGAACACACATGCCAGCACATTTTAAAATGCGTAAATAAAACACAGAAGATGTTTATTAATGTTTAACTGAGTTCTACCACTGTTTATATATAAGTTATTAGCAGCAAAACTGTTCCAGTTTATGGTTGTAGACTCACTTATATATAAAGTTTTACCACTGTTTAGCAGCAAAACTGTTCCAGTTTATGGCTTAGACTGTGCTAGTGATCCACTTGCTTACAGTCGACAGTGTGTAAACCAACATCTAATTGAATATTCACACTTATATCTGTTACAGTACATTGTTTTAAATTAATTAGTTGAGTTTTACCACTGTTTAGCAGCAAAACTGTTCCAGTTTATGGCTGTAGACTGTGCTAGTGATCCACTTGCTTACAGTCGACAGTGTGTAAACCAACATCTAATTGAATATTCACACTTATATCTGTTACAGTACATTGTTTTAAATTAATTAGTTGAGTTTTACCACTGTTTAGCAGCAAAACTGTTCCAGTTTATGGCTGTAGACTGTGCTAGTGATCCACTTGCTTACAGTCGACAGTGTGTAAACCAACATCTAATTGAATATTCACACTTATATCTGTTACAGTACATTGTTTTAAATTAATTAGTTGAGTTTTACCACTGTTTAGCAGCAAAACTGTTCCAGTTTGTGGTTGTAGACTGTGCTAGTGATCCACTTGCTTACAGTCGACAGTGTGTAAACCAACATCTAATGAATATTCACACTTATATCTGTTACAGTACATTGTTTTAAATTAATTAGTTGAGTTTTACCACTGTTTAGCAGCAAAACTGTTCCAGTTTGTGGTTGTAGACTCACTTATATATAAAGTTTTACCACTGTTTAGCAGCAAAACTGTTCCAGTTTATGGCTTAGACTGTGCTAGTGATCCACTTGCTTACAGTCGACAGTGTGTAAACCAACATCTAATTGAATATTCACACTTATATCTGTTACAGTACATTGTTTTAAATTAATTAGTTGAGTTTTACCACTGTTTAGCAGCAAAACTGTTCCAGTTTGTGGTTGTAGACTGTGCTAGTGATCCACTTGCTTACAGTCGACAGTGTGTAAACCAACATCTAATTGAATATTCACACTTATATCTGTTACAGTACATTGTTTTAAATTAATTAGTTGAGTTTTACCACTGTTTAGCAGCAAAACTGTTCCAGTTTATGGCTGTAGACTGTGCTAGTGATCCACTTGCTTACAGTCGACAGTGTGTAAACCAACATCTAATTGAATATCCACACTTATATCTGTTACAGTACATTGTTTTAAATTAATTAGTTGAGTTTTACCACTGTTTAGCAGCAAAACTGTTCCAGTTTATGGCTGTAGACTGTGCTAGTGATCCACTTGCTTACAGTCGACAGTGTGTGTAAACCAACATGCAATTGAATATTCACACTTATATCTGTTACAGTACATTGTTTTAAATTAATTAGTTGAGTTTTACCACTGTTTAGCAGCAAAACTGTTCCAGTTTATGGCTGTAGACTGTGCTAGTGATCCACTTGCTTACAGTCGACAGTGTGTAAACCAACATCCAATTGAATATTCACACTTATATCTGTTACAGTACATTGTTTTAAATTAATTAGTTGAGTTTTACCACTGTTTAGCAGCAAAACTGTTCCAGTTTATGGCTGTAGACTGTGCTAGTGATCCACTTGCTTACAGTCGACAATGTGTAAGCCAACATCTAATTGAATATTCACAAGAATCTCAATGCTTTTACAGTGAATCCAAAGAAAAATACTACATGTATACTACAATTACCATTACCATTTCTGAGAAGTTAGAAAAGTGAGTGAAAAAGCTCACTGACATGAGTCAAAAATTTGTTTTCAAACTTTCTAAGCATTTAGATTGCTATACTTTTATCAACATGACCACAGTTTGCCTAAATACTTGTATTAAATACTGTAGTTGTGATTATTTCCTACAGCAGGAGTGTGTCTAACAGTCATTTCAAAAGTGATTAATAATTAATCACTTTTGAAATGACTGTTATTGTACTTTGCACCTACGATTCTATTCAAATTTTTCTTTGCAGAAATTATCAAGGAGGACAGTTGAGATTAGAAGACTACATGTCTACTGAAGAACCTCAGTGTGAGACAGAGAACGAAGATAGTGCAGTGGTCCACTACATTGTGAAACCTCTGCGTTGGGAGAGTTCCAGGCTAACAAAGAGGAAAGAAAAACTTGATGATGCGTACAAAGAGAGGCAAAGCGCCAGGTCAAGGAAAAGGGCCTACAAGAGAGTACAGGGGGCCAGCTCAATCTCAGCGCCCATGCTCAGAGGACTGCCCAGTATGGGCATGTAATATTTAATGTTAGTCTGTCACTTACATGTACTATTACATAATGATATTCATGAAAAAGTCTCAATGTGTATTGTCTAAGGGCAGCTCAGTTAAAAGGTAATTTACACTACAGTACAACTTACCTGCACTCGACTGCAAGTAATTTATAATGTGTGTAATTTTTTTCATGAATATTATTATTTTGATAATACCATTTCTGGTTCAATTTGGAATGATGCGTTTTCGTGTAAAAGAGCACAAATTCTATTTGCCGTTCAGGCTCATGCAATTTTGATACTCTTTGAAAATAATACTCCTCTAAATTAATTCCAAATTGAACTTGAAACTGTATGAATATCAATATTGGTCTTTTTGCATTATAAGACCTAGTGAGATACATAACTTTATATATTCTCATTTGGGACCACGTTTTTATTCCATCCCTTTCAGATAATGATGGTACTTCTTGTATTGATTGTTTTATCAATATAGTTTTCAGAGATAGCAAATCATATACAGCATACAGAGAGATCATTTGCATTATATATAAAGGAAATTAATAAGAGATCATATATAATTTAATTTGTTCTTGACTCGAGGGATGAGGGTACTAAGATCAAAGCAGATGTCACCTTAGTATCAAGATATGATACCATTTAACCATAAAATAGCATTATGTATAACGGACACGATCGCCCACAAATATGACACATGTAGTTGCGATCATCCAACAAGTTTTTCACAATCGTGGGGATCAAATGGAAACCCAGGGCTTTTGTTCGATCGTTCTTGTGATTGCGATGAGTCATATTCCTTTTGGGGATCCGCACATCAAAATCGTGTTGGGAATGTTCCCCTCACTCACTTCTTTGCGAAACTCCAACGATCTGTATCTGTATACATGTAGGTACTGGTGTGGCCACTGTGTGCTGTCCTGCATTATGTCAGTAAGCCACCGGTCATTCATAACTATATCATCGGTTATGAGTGACATATATCGGTTATAAGTGATATTTACTGCATGAGCGGCTGTGTTGTATCGGTAGATATAGATCCGAGCCGTAGGCGAGGATCTATATCTCCGATACAACAGGGGCGCGAATGCTGTAGTTATAGCTATTCGTAATGCGCACTTGATCATTTTATGAAAACTGTGCAATATAAATTAATAAATTATTATGTGATATTTACTGCATGAGCGACCGTGTTGTATCGGTAGATATAGATGGCGCGGATCTATATCTCCGATACATTCACGGACGCGAATGCTGTAAATGGCTTCTAAACCTCCATCCCAATTTACCTTGATTTAAACAGCATTACACGAAATCTAAGCAAATAACACAAGAAAATTACAGAACTTTCTTGTAAAGGTACTTTTGAAGTCACTGTCATGCGCAGGATACACCTAAAGTCATCCCACATTGGAAAGAGCTTTTGTATTTGTAAATAGGAAGCCGTAATGATATTCATAACTTGCTGTCGGTGCTATGCAAAGGTCAATGATACGAGTAAATGAGACCTTTGCAAGACCTGTGTCCGTTCTATATCACTGATATAGAACTGATGAATAAAACATTAGTGTTGTGTCAGTGATACAGCATTAATGTTTTATTCATTAGGTCTGTATCACTGATACAGCACTGATGTTTTATTCATCAGTGTCTGTATCGGGGTATACAGATCCATGCAAGTGACCGATTCAACCAACCTGGTTGGATCAATTGCTCATGAATTATTAATGAGGTTTAGAAAAATAATTCTAAACAATTGATCAGGTTGGTTGAATCGGTCACATGCATGGATCTGTAATTGTGTATACCCCGATACAGACACTGATGAATAAAACATCAGTGCTGTATCAGTGATACAGACCTAATGAATGAAACATTAATGCTGGATCACTGATACAACACTAATGTTTTATTCATCAGTTCTATATCAGTGATATAGAACAGACACAGGTCTTGCAAAGGTCTCATTTACTCGTATCATTGACCTTTGCATAGCACC
Source organism: Actinostola sp. cb2023 (assembly GCA_033675265.1). NCBI lineage: Eukaryota > Metazoa > Cnidaria > Anthozoa > Actiniaria > Actinostolidae > Actinostola > Actinostola sp. cb2023. The sequence continues at coordinate 239,876 of JAUJYZ010000606.1, read as the reverse complement.
GACAGCAAGTTATGAATATCATTACGGCTTCTTATTTACAAATACAAAAGCTCTTTCCAATGTGGGATGACTTTAGGTGTATCCTGCGCATGACAGTGACTTCAAAAGTACCTTTACAAGAAAGTTCTGTAATTTTCTTGTGTTATTTGCTTAGATTTCGTGTAATGCTGTTTAAATCAAGGTAAATTGGGATGGAGGTTTAGAAGCCATTTACAGCATTCGCGTCCGTGTTGTATCGGAGATATAGATCCGCGCCATCTATATCTACCGATACAACACGGTCGCTCATGCAGTAAATATCACATAATAATTTATTAATTTATATTGCACAGTTTTCATAAAATGATCAAGTGCGCATTACAATATCTACAATGTATAACTAATAATTGAGGTTGAGATATTACTGACATAACAGGTTCGTCGCATCAGTACATAAAATACCAGTTACTACCGATCTTTACTGGAATAAGTACTTGGAGTTTACAGTCCGCTATTTAAACGTTAGATAACTTGGCAAGATACTAACCACTTGTTTCAGAGCATGTTCACATGCTAACAACAAAAATAGGTATTCTGGTGCCCTCGCCCTCCCCTCAGTATTATAGGTCTATTATAAATAAATAAAACTATATTGATGTGACTAATTTTGTGGATTAAAGATAAATAATTATTGTAAGAGGAAATACATTATTTATCTATTTTACGATATCAAATAAATATATTATATATATCACACGATTGGTGTCCTATTTCCTTTTAAGGGTAACAAACTGGGATAACATTGAGTGTAGTCACTAATAAGTGGTGATCAGTATAAACACCAAAAAAGTGGAAGAATTATTGTGAAATAATCATTAATTCCAAGCGCAATATTGCTTCCAATTAAATATTATGAAAGATTATTAAATTGCACTTTACCTGATTTTAAGTTTAACTTATAGTCTGTTAAAGGTACTTTTAAGAACACTATAAGTAATACCACTTAAAGTTCTTAAATCTGCCATTAATTGATCTTTAATGGTTCAAACTTAAAGATCAATAAATGGTTCATTAAGATCTTTAAGGGTCCCACTTAAAGTTACAGTAAATGAATGTTTAATTATTTAAGATTACACTTAAAGATTAAGTAAACAATTCTTTAATAAGCATTTAAGTCACCTTTACATACAATTAAATGACTTATTTCGTCCTGTGATTCCCAAAGTCCTTTGCGGTCGTCAGCTTCTTGCTTGTTGCTTTCGGCCCGGACAACGATTTGGAATAGCTGTATATATTTACATATATCATGGAGCAAACAGGAACCATGCAGTGCGAAGTTACTACAGGATTCAGCAGAGGATTCGACTTAAAGCTACAAATTATTACACGATTTCTTAATTGTTGGCTAACAGAGAACCTCTCGATTGTTATATTCGACAGTATCTGTTATACAATTTATACACAGTTCTCTACACAGCATACAGTAATATTAAACTGGTTCTTATCAGTTTTCTTAAGAAAATAAATGTGGTAGGCTCAGTTGATATCATTGTTGTCGTTGACAGTGAAAAGAGAGAATTGTGTGTACAGTTACTGTTAACATTAGAGTGTGTATCTACATGCATACTTTAGATAGAGGGCCACATATATATATACTACATAATTTCAGTAATACTGTTTCTTATATTTTCATTGATTTTTGTTAGGTGATCTATACATTGGGATAACCTCAGTCAAGATTCACCATGTCAAATATTTGTGAACATGTATTATATTTATACCCCGTCCCCCGTCCAAACACGTACATTAGGCAACAGCACAACGAGGAAAGTTACAGGACACAAACTTCATCTAAACTTAGAAGAACAACTCAAAGTATTTCCAGTGTATATCGCAGTAGTTTAACTGATAAATGTCATGTCTAAAGTGAGTTTTGTATCTTCTAGCTAGAGTCCTAGAATCCCTGCCGGCCACTTGGCGTCTGTACTTTTGAGTTTGTCAACTTACAGAACTTCAAAGTTTCCATCGATATTCGATAGAATGTAGTCTTAAAACACAACCATACTCTTTAATCAGGCGATATACATGATGTATGAACACTATTCTTAAAGCTAATGAAACAGTAAAATATATACCTACCTTTGAAGTTGTTTTGAGTTGTTCCCTTGCGAAATGGATTCCAAGAAAACTTGGCGGAATTCCTAGGAATTCCAAATAATTCCAAGTGATGTAAATTATAGGCTATAATTGAAAAGCTTGGAATTTCTGGGAATTTCTTGGAATGATTTAATCCAAGTGAGAATAATTGGGAATTGCTAGGAATTCCAAGTCTACAAGAAGTAAAACACACCTTGTGAATTTCTGAGTGATTCTGAGAATCACAGGTTTTTAATCACAAGTGAGATTATACTTATAGCTATAGACAATTCTTAGGAATATTTTCAAGGGAAATTGTTTTTTTTACAATTTCTGAGAATGGATCTACGAATTATAGTTATTATTTCCCATACAATAAAACAAAGAATTCCAGAATCCATGAGTTTTCAAACAAAATGCTATATACATATTATATATACATATTTATAACATAAACTATGTGTATTGGTTGCTGAGCGTGCATTATGATGTTCTAGAAGCATTTGCACAGAGCAACGAAAACAAAGCAGAAAGCCTGTTTAAAACTAGTTTTATATTATAAAGCGAATAGAAGATGATATGACTCTCCATGCTTCTATACAAAAATAATGCACTTCTGAGGTCTTGAAAGCAGCTGAATGCACTCGTGTTCCGCTCGTGCATCCACTAGCAGCTTTCAAGGCCTCTATTAGTTGAATATATATACACTTGATTGCAGAAATGTTGTAGAATACATTTATACAAATATCTAATGAGATGCAAAATGTTAATTTTTTTTGGGGGGGGTGATTATGATATATTAGAAGAAAACAAGTGATGTTTCACACTTTGCATCTCATTAGATATCGTGTATCTCATTAGATATTTGTATAAATGCATACTACAACGTTTCTGCAAATGAGCTGTATATATTTTATTCAACAATATACACAAGATTAACTTAAATTGTCTGCATGAATGAACGTATTTTGAAATGGAACATGTTAAATTATGTGATTCAACCACACACTCCATTAAAGTTGGGCAGGCGGACAATACACAGATTTTCAGGGAAATGGGAGTTCTGCAACACGGGCGCTCCGGAGCACACCGGAGCCATCCGATACATCCGAGTTCTGGACCACGGGCCGTCCGGACCAGCCCGGAGAAGGACCCAGACCCTCTCCGGGCCACCGCATAGGTCAGTCCTTACCGAGGAGCCACGACTATTTTTAAAACGACCAGATCCGGCCTAAGGATTTGTGCTATGCCACGACTATTTTTAAAACGACATTTTTCGCTGACGTTTCTTATTTATTTTTCCCTAGTATTTCGTTTTTTCCGTGAGTCAGCAGTTCGTGACACAAACAAGTGACGTCGGCACAAACAAACATGAAGAAAAATCCATTCTGAGAACTCTGTATTCGAAAATTTCTACCACTAGTCGTACCCTTACTAAGTTTCTAGCTACCCGGTCACCTCACGGTGTGAAAAGCCCTGTAAAAATGAGTTATATCACGTTTATTTTTAGTATTCAATTCCAGTTCATCTTATTTAAAACTTAAAGTTTCCACCGCTGAAAATCAAACCGATTAAAAACAGCCGTACAGGCTATTGTTCTCTTGGATATACCTATTGTTCTTACAAACTATTTCAGCATCCAAATCAAGGTCCAACGCGAACAGTTTAAGGACTAATCCTTTTATCACGTTATGTAACAACTGGTCTATTGTTTAATTTTATATAGTATCTTCAACCTAATATTTTTATGTCGAGGTTACAAACACCCATCTTTAGGATGAAAAAAAAAAAATTGTACAAAGATTAACTTAAACAATGGAGAGGCACGCTAAATAAGTGATCTATTGTTTTATCAACAGGTGACCATATGTAAATTCGTCTGTGTATCGGAAAAAAACCTCAATTAACCCACACCAGAGTCAAACACACGATTTTTTTATCCCTACGATTGCCAAACCAACCTCCACTATTACTGAAATCCGACCCATTGAACCACACATTCATTCTCAGTTTTGACTGACTCAAGTAGAACCAACGTACGTGATGAATCATTCTCAAACAGACCAAGAAGTGACCCAACTCTTGTCGAAGTGGCTCGGTGAAGCAAGTGAGCCTACATTCACTTGTCCTGAATGCAGTTAACCCTTCAATCATCAGAGAAGTCTAACAAGACATAAAGAGAAATACATCAACACCAAATCGTGTCACGCTTGTTCAACTTCATTTCAAACGGTTACTGAACACATATATTATAGGACTACACAGGAACCCCAACCTATAATCACACGATGTGTGATTGCACAATAAATGTATGTCAATTATCAATGCTCAAAGAAAGACAATCAAACATAACACGTGATGTCAAGTTTTAAAATATTTAAAATTCGTATTAGAATTACTTATTAGGCTCATTCCACACTAGTGTTTATGTTGTTTATGTTTGGAGTCTCCAGTATCGAAAGGTTAAAAGGTTTGAGCTGGCGTTTTTGTCTTGTTGTCGTTCTTCCCTTCCCTACCCCTGCTCAGTGAATCTGCTGTCAAGCCAGCAGCAGATTCTGAAATCTGTGACGTCAAAATGACGTCAATCCGAATATGCTGCTGCCAATCTGCTGCTGGTCGAATATGCTGCTGGCGAATCTGCTGCCAGAATCAATCTGGTCAGTACTTATTGGTGAAATAAAGCCCGGAGAAAAATTCAGAGTGACGTGCACACCAGCGCGCAGAGCATAATTGGAAAATATGGCAGATTTGCCTCATTCTTGACAGACATCTAAAATATCTTCTGGTCAAAGAGGCTAAGAATTCTTAGTTTTTCAGATGAAATATACGTTCAAGATATCGATACGTCAATGTATGATCCCATGCAAGATACTGGAGAGACTGACTTCATTCACCATTAATTTTAGCTCGAAGTTGAATTCTCAAGAAGTTGAAAAAACAAGTCAAATCACTGTTAAAAAAACAGTCGAGCGTAAACGCGCGTCAATCCGTGCATAAACCACAGGAAGCCCAATATTATACCTATTCCGCGCGCGCTCTCTACCACAGGAAACCCATAAAAAAGACGCGCGCATACAAATATATTTTCATTTCTTACAATTAACCTCAGAAGAAATGTTTGGGCTGCCTGTGCTTATGTTTTCAAAAAGCACGTAAACTGAGACCGTATGGAATTCTGGGAAATAGAGATTCCCAAATGAATTTATGTGGTTCATTTCTAGACTGGCACTTCACATCAAACACCAATGATCATTATCTTTAATAACATCCTTTTGAAGGTTTCGAACCATTAACATTGATTTCTTATAAGGTTTTTTAATAAAAGTGACGTTACATTTTAATGCTAAGATTGAGCCCACTGTGTTTGAGCGTCAGCGGTCTTACTTTTTTTGGATCCTATTTAAAGTTATTAGTGTAGGTGTCCAAGAAAGTGCCACGAACTGCAGATGGACAGTTGGTGTTGTGCATAGTGGGCATCTTGAAGTCAGAGTATGCAGGATTAGACTTGATGTTTTGCTGACTGCCACACTGCATCACTCCAAGTTCTTCAGTGAGCATCCGACCTCTGCAACCAGAATGCTTGGTAATGCTCTTGCTTCCGACGCTGTTCTTTCCCACATATACGACCATCTGCTTAATAACGGGGTCACATATGAGTTTCCAGTAGTACTGTGGGGCCTGGACTCGTCCGTTCATCTTGTATGGCACACCAGCAAGATTTTTCGCTGCACCACCTGCATGGTACGATAAACCAAAGCTGATAAATTACAAAGAATCAGAACGGATTAAGAGAAGAGAAGAGAAGAGAAGAGAAGAGAAGAGAAGAGAAGAGAAGAGAAGAGAAGAGAAGAGAAGAGAGGAGAGGAGAGGAGAGGAGAGGAGAGGAGAAGAGAAGAGAAGAGAAGAGAAGAGAAGAGAAGAGAAGAGAAGAGAAGAGAAGAGAAGAGAAGAGAAGAGAAGAGAAGAGAAGAGAAGAGAAGAGAAGAGAAGAGAAGAGAAGAGAAGAGAAGAGAAGAGAAGAGAAGAGAAGAGAAGAGAAGAGAAGAGAAGAGAAGAGAAGAGAAGAGAAGAGAAGAGAAGAGAAGAGAAGATATTCTAAATTACCAACTCCAGTGAACACATAGACTTGTCTGTTCTTGGCAGTGACGTAGGCTCTCACATCGTTCTCCAATGTAGCCCAGTTTCCTCCATTGAATTTCTGCCACTGTGGAGCAATGTTGGTTGTTATGAATGTCAAGGAACGTTCATCAATTGGTCCAAAGTCTGAGTTGGGAGTGAAGTGACCCTTGGAACAGAAGTATTGTTTTTTTACGTCGAATCCTGGAAAATCGGTTTCTTGTCGACCGGAGTTGTAATCGTCTACTGCGGCTTGTGGGGTGGGTTCTGTAATACAAAGAAAATGAAAGTCGTCACTTTTGAAAACATCCTGCAGCTTTACTGGAATCATTGTGAAATTCATTCGCTTTTAGTATTAATTAGAATCAAAGGTCTCAATGAGACGACTCACGGATAAGCAAGACAAGAAAACAAACCAATATTGTATTAATATCAGCCGCACTGGTAAATAAATGGAAAAGGCATGTTTATGTTGAAATAATACGAATATGGTTGTAAAATAGACTGAACCATACAGGGCCGTACACAGCACAGGGGCAGGGGGGCAGTTGCCCCCTCCTAGCAAGGCGAAAAAGATACCAAAAAGTACTGAGAATTGTACTATTTTTATTTATTTTTTTGCTGTAAAATACGTACTGCCCTCCCCCCCTTTAATGTTGGGTTATGCCTTACGGCCCTGCCTGTGAAAGAAACTTACATAGTTAATTCATCCAATACCAATGGTATTGACAATGTTAACATAACTCATTCAAATAAACAGTTCATTAAAATTGTTCTCATGCTCAAAGCAAACCACAAGATATTTCAATAGGGAGTTCTTCATCGATTCAGGTGCCATGCGGGACTAGCGACTTTCAACGACAGAAAACAATCCACCAGAATATTCCTCAGCTTGCTAATAACCATCTATCTATTCCCATAGCAATTTTCTCCAGTTTGTTTCTGTTTAGGGCAGTTTTTGAACTAATTTCATAGCCTTTTTTAGGGAATTTGTATATTTTTCACAAACCGTCCGCCATCTTGATTTTACATGCAAATATTAGAGCGCGCAAAGCAGGTTGGAGGATTTTCAAACAATACACCATTGTTTACACATTTCTTATGCAAATGAGCAAAGTGATAGCATAGACTCCCAAATACTCCTACGGAGTATCCGTGAGTCAAAAAGGGATTAAAAAAAAAATTGAATCATTTATCAAAGGCACCCAATGGTGAACTCGTGGATTTTCTGTATGTGACTGACGAGGAACGCCTTGAAGAAGACATTAGGGCATGTTTGAGCATGGAACCAGCACATGTCTTTGTAGTTATCTTTCGTGATCAATGCTGTATGTTTTATATTTCTCTCTTTGAACTACAAATATAGATTGATTGTTATTTGAGGGTTGAGGCGTATTTTGTGGGTTTCCGGGATCAGCTGGATTTCGAGTTGTTTTCGCCTGAATTCAAAGAGACGTATGTAGCACAGCAACAACACACAACGGTAAACTTGTTTGAAAATAATAAAAAACAATAAATAATGAAAATCAATACACAAATGCAATAACGCAAATTCAAGTTCAATTCATGACAATTTATGTAGCTACACGCGAAGACCTTGTCTTAACTTCCGGCACGTGATCGTACAGTGCAAACCCTCAGTACTTTAGTACTTGCCGTGAAGCGATGATAAGCGATGTTTTATCACGTACTAAGAGCAGCCATTTCCCCAAAGCAATTTTATACGATATCATTATCATTGCCATATCAATCTCTGTTATAACTATAGGAAAACCACCTTGCATTACTGGATGTAAAGCCTCTTACTATATGGTCCCGTGTCAGCTATGAACCCTGGTGCGCGTCCTGATCCACTGACTGGCTTTACAATGTTACCAGTGAACACTGGTGTGAGGTTGGTGTCATCGTAGCACGATGCAAACTGCGAAGGCGCAAGGGTGTTAAGGCCATAACAAAGTGGCCAGTAGTGGCTGGGGTTTAAACTAGTACACTCAACATTGCCAGACAATGCGGGGTGTGCGTTTCCTCCAGCTGCTGTCCAGTACTTGAAAAGACAATTGTTGATGTCGTTAGAGATGGCATTTGGAGGCAAAGCTTGTGTTCCACCAAAGAAGTAGTCCCACCACCCGTTCTTAAAACTCTCCCACCAGCTGTCGGGCTTGGCTACAACAAAATCCACATTGATAAGAATGTTGATACAAAAAAATAAAAAAATAAAAAATAAAAAAAAGAATGTTGATACAGTCATTTGCAAAAAATCTGGCCGCCACGATATTTAACAAATAGAAAACGTTTCCCGTGTTTACATAGCCTGATATAAACACGAGGGAAGTTTGGGAGAAGTCGAGAGCTATTGTGTAAAACCGAGCCTCCGGCGAGGTTTTACACAGAGCTCGAGACTTCTCCCAAACTTTCCCGAGTGTTTATATCAGGCTATGTAAATACGGGAAAACGTTTTCTATTTGTTTTATAAAATAACTACAAGGATTTCTTTCGTAAAACTCCTTTATTTACGCGAGATTTTAGTGATCAAAATTTCAATTCTCCTGAAAAGCGTCAGAAATCGCTTATCATCCAATCAAATCTCACGAAAGAAATCAAAATGGCAAGGCGACTCGACAACTTTTATTTGTTTAGTTTACTGTTTTGACACGATAAACGATTTGAAGAATGCTATTTTCTGTCAGAAAATTGCAGAAGAATGCTTGTTACACTTTGTTTTTGTATCCTGTGAACACGAAACACGAAGAAAAGTGAGAAAAGCTGAGCCGAATCACGATCAATGACGAAGAGTCGTCAAACTTTCTGAAATATTTGACATCTTGATGAATGGAGCACGAAGTCAGGTAGCCAAATATCCACAGTTTTTGTCGTATTTTTGAATCTTTTCGTCGCTTTTCTCGACAAGAATGTATAAACGATGGACGTTTCTGAGACATTTGAAGATGTTTTTTTCTCTTTGACATATTTTACTAGAGATATGAATGTTCTAGCGAACCCACCGTGTAGCTACAAGAATCGCTCTGTTTTTACTCTTTTGTGAGTATAAATAAGCTTACGGCTATCTTTTCTTGATATTTTCAGTCGTACACTTGAAAAAATATAAGACTAATGCGTAGCTAAGTATAACTTACAAAATGGTTAGTATGTGATTGAGAAAACTGAGCCATTATATTTAGTTTTCTTCGTTATTGTGGACAGAAATAATTGGACGATTCGTCGAGTTTCTTCAGTTGCCGGCCGAGTTTGAATGAACTTGAAGCTCAATTCTTGCAAAATTACTTAATTTTCGGTTTAAAATCATCAAAATCACATCTAGATAGAACTTGAACTTAACTAAACAAGAAAAACTGTAATTCTATGGCTTTTGTTTAGTAAATAAAACATGTTTGACAACAGAAAAAAATACATTTGTGGTCAGTTATTTTTACAATCAAATCCACTGCATCGCTTCAAGGTTGTTCAAGGTCATGAACCATGTTTACATAGCCTCATATCAACATGGTAATTAACCAATCAGAGCGCGCGTTATATCTAAATTATTTTATAAATCAATATATCAATATATCGGGTGCATTATGGGTAATTAAATAATACTATTTTGAGTTTCCTAACTAATTAAATGAAGCAAAATTTACAAACAACAAACGTAAACTAAAATAAACATTATACTAAGTATTTCTACCAACTTTGCTGGCGTTAACCCGCTTTAAGGAAAATTTTTGATTATTTAATTACCCATAATGCACCCGATATATTGATATACTGATATTTCGTGGCGGCCAGAATTTTTGCAAATGACTGTAATTGAACAAAGGTGAATACTGACTGAATACTGAATTGCAGCTAAAGCCATTGTGATAAATTATAAAGGCAGGGCCGTACATAGCACTGCAGGGGCAAGGGGGCAGTTGACCCCCTTCCCCCCCCCCCCCCCCCCCTCCCCCCACTCGGGAGGGGGGGGGGGGGGGGGGGGGGGCGAACTGAAAAGATACCAAAAAGTACTGAGAACTGTACTATTTTTAGTTATGTTTTTGCTGTTAAATACGTACTGCCCCCCTTGAATTTTGGGTTATGTACGGCCCTGAAAGGGTCTCAACTCTTTTTAGAAGCCAACATTAACTGATAACGTTACCAGAACTATATAGACAGAAAACCTTTTTTATAATATATAAATACATAATTAATTTTCATCTGGGAACAATATCCAATACTATGCAGTATTGATAGGACAATCTTTTTGATTTTAACATAATAAACGACTAATTAAAATGTGGCTGTTGCATAGAAGAAGCTCAACACATCAGCTAGGATACCTGAGCTAGTGTCGAAGACAAGAACCAAAACGACCAGACCAACAAGCAGATACGAGGTCTTCATTGCTATATCGCTGCAAAGTGAACTGCTCTGTAGCTGTGCTGAAAGGAAGTTCAAAAAAGGTTGGTCGACAAAGGCCGCTCCATTCAGCACTTCAGTTTCAGATTCAAATCAGTTTTGTTATCTGAATATATATTCACTGCTAGTCATATTACTTCGTTTCAGTAACGACGAACAATGGTTCCTAGTCGACATGGCACTGAATGGCTGAAAATACAGCTAGTATAATGAATGTAAATATCAATGCCGACCTTACTAAAGTGGTGTATTCAAAGAAGTGCTGCAGTGCATTTGAACAATAAAAGCTACCTTTAATTGTCTTGAGAAGTTCTCTTTTCGTCTTCTGCAGTTATAGTTGAACTCTTGGAGTCAGTGGAGTACCAAAGTGCGCTCTTTTACCCTGTAAACCTCACCCAGAAATGTGGACCGCGATATAGAGTCGCTTTATTTATCGACTTTGGTAGTTTTTTGTTGGTGTATGTTATTTGGCAGCACGCTATTGGATGGATAAATATAGAGCGCATAAAGAACACTGATTGCATTGTATTTCAGCGGTTCTATGTCCTGTTTCTCAAAATAGAAGTGGGAGGTCTACGCTGTGCCTGACATCAGTCATCGTCCAGACTGACAGGTATATATAAACACCTATTCCAAAAATCGTTGTCCGCACCGAAAGCAACAAGCAAGAAGCTGACGACCGCAAAGGGCATTGGGACTTTCTCCTCTGATTCATTTATTCATCCGTAGACATTTTGACAAAATGCATTTTCAAATGGCCGAATAGTTCCAAATGATTGCTATTCAACGCTCGTAGGGATATCTTCTCAAGTACCACGGATAAATAAATTAATTAGGAGATTCCCAAAGTCCTTTGCGGTCGTCAGCTTCTTGCTTGTTGCTTTCGGCCCGGACAACGATATTTGGAATAGCTGTATATATTTACATATATCATGGAGCAAAGAGGCACCATGCAGCGTGAAGTTACTATAGGATCAGCAGAGGATTCGACTTCCGCTCATAATATAATTAACTGCAACAAATTATTACACGATCGTGATTTCTTAATTGTTGGCTAACAGAGAACCTCTCTTTTGATATATTCGACTGTATCTGTACCATGTAATACACAGTTCTCTACACAGTATATACGTGTCCTATACGTATGTGGCCTTACGCTATTGGTTGAATAAATATAGAATGAAATTTTAATTATATTCCATTGAGGATTATTTTCCTCATACCACGTTGCATTATGACTTCCTCGCTGTCCATCTATTTACACTATCAAAACCCCCGTAGAGGGGGGGGGGGGGGGGGGGGGGGGGGGGGGGGGGGGTTCTTCCCAACCTTCAGGTTAAAAGCCTGTAGGGCCACAGGCAGCCCAAGCAGTATACTTGTGGGTTATTTTTGAGTATTTTTTTTAATGTCTCCAAATGTAAAAATATTGCTCAATAAACTGACATTAATCCGTAATTCACCTTTATTTACATTTATTTTGTGTTTATTAGCTAAAAATACCAACAGACATTTAAAAAAATACTCAAAAATACCCCACAAGTATACTGCTTGGGCTGCCTGTGATATTATATGATTTATAATATATAGTTTTAACATGTTTTACGAAGCCTTGAAACGTGTCAAACATTCTGTAAAACATTGTAAAACATTTCTTTTGTTCTCGCTTGCGTAAAACATTGTTTGACTCGATTATACTAGTTTTACGGTTTTCACGCGTATGAACTGAATGAAAATATGTTGACGTTTCGGCTGCACTGGTGGCAGCCTTCATCGGCTCCCACCAGTGCAGCCGAAACGTCAACATTCATTCCATACGCGTGAAAACCGTAAAACTAGTATACACTCATTTCGATAAAGTTAGTCACCCGACTGAGCATCGAAGGTGAGACCAAGAAGGACCATGGGTACATACATTTTAACCAACCCAGGATCCTCATCGGTCTCACCTTCGAAGCTTTACGGGTGTCTATTTTATCGAAATGAGTGTAATCATGTCTAACTCACGCGAAAACTTTGACTCGTTTGGACAGCCCGTAAAACATGCTGTGCTGACGCATGCGCACAAGGCAGCCAACGAGTCGAGTCGTCTCGGTGAACGGTCCTCCGATAATCACTTCGCCTTCTACCACTTTTATTCTTTGAGAATCATTCACCAACTTCACTAACGGTTCCTCACATTCAGCAGTATAGCCACATACACTCACAGAGTGACTATTTTATATTCATTGAAATTGATGGGCTTCTGATGTATTTCTAGACCGTATTTCACTCAATATCGAGTGAAATTGCAACATTGTTGTCATAATTTGTTTTTGTATCAGAACCTGTCATCGATTTATATTCAACGTTAGCAACTGGTGACTAGAACTTTCTCAGTTCAGTAATGTTCAGAATTCGGCGAGTGACTTCCACATCCACCTTTCTGAAAAGCTATTTCCTAAATGCATTGACACACAGTACAACTCGAATGGAGACCAGGAGAAGAAGATGTGGAATGCTTTCTTTCTTGTGATCCTACAGGCTTGTATGTTGGCGAACTAAATGGAAAACCTATAGCTACAGTTTCTATCTTCAAATACGGAGAGGGATACTGTCATTTTGACGGTTGTTGAGAAAGAATACAGAAAACAAGGTTTTGGAAGGCAGTTATTCGATACAGCACTGAAGAAATCTGCCCCGGTGAAAAACCTTTCTTTGTATGCAGTACCAGAAATGGTGGCGAAATACGAAGCGTCGCTGGGTGCTGTGAGGCAATGGTCTGCTGTTGAGTACGAAATTAGCCTTCCAAAAGCCATCCACGCCCTTCAAAACAGTCCAGTCCGCCATGTTGTTGAAATCAAACGCACGAACGAAGTAGATTTACAGGCTTTGTACGACTATGATACATCAGTGTTTGGGTACAAGCGTCATCCATTTGTAAATAGATGGCTTCATGCAAAGGGAGCTCACGCTCGTGTTGCTATTGACAGAGGAGTCGTCGTTGGCTACATTGCAGTTAGGCCAGCTTTTAACAGAGACGAAGGATACAGAGTGGGCCCGCTGTTTAGCAATTCTATGGAGGTGGCAAAATTACTCCCTCAAGAAACACTTGAGGTAATTCGTGAACAAGGAATCTCTTCGCCAGAGTCTGTGTTTATTGACTGCCCAGAAACAAATAAAGAGGTCACAGAACTCATAACATTACTGAAGGGGAGAAGTTTCTCTGCTTTTGAATACATGACAACAAATGGACTTCCAAGAGGACGTTTTAACCACTGGTACGCTGTAACATTTGCTGGTTGAGCACTGATGCCTTGAATGTTCAATTCCGCTGAACATTTAGTTAAAAATAAATAAAGCTAAGGGAAGGGAAGGGAAGGGAAGGGAAGGGAAGGGAAGGGAAGGGAAGGGAAGGGAAGGGAAGGGAAGGGAAGGGAAGGGAAGGGAAGGGAAGGGAAGGGAAGGGAAGGGAAGGGAAGGGAAGGGAAGGGAAGGGAAGGGAAGGGGAAAATGAAGAGAAGAGATAGAAGAAAACAGACATTAAAATACAAAATTAATTCATTTTGTTTACATTTTGAATTAAACTCAAATTCATATTTTCTTCTTGTGGGGTATGTATTAATGTTGTTTTGAAAGTGATTCTTTAATTATCAACTCGGCATGCAAAAACAATAATGATCACTGCAAAAGAAACAATTTGTTAATCAACATTGCATAGAAAAACAGGCCAATTGGTGATCATTCAAAACTGATCCGTTCAATTAATCAATAATTAGTAATTGCTATTAGAAAGTTAAAGAGAAAGAAGGTACTACTTTTAAAAGATGTTGGGATGACTAAAAAGCTGTTTTTTTTAATTTAAGCAAAATAATAATAAATAAAAAATAATTAAAAACATTGTTTGAGAATATATACTTTGAATTATGTCTTACACGTACTAATTTGTAAGGATTGAGCAAATACATTGATAAACATTTGAATAAGAAAAAGGCAAATACTATAATCATGATAAAACAGATAAATAAAACTGAACAAATAGTACGGTACCGTGCCGTATTAGAAGAGTCTGATTGGATGAGATGCATCTACACGCTTTTTGATTGGATCAGAAAGGAAGTGTCACGGTACCGTGCCGTATTGGAAGAATTTGATTGGATGAGATGCATCTACACGCTTTTTGATTGGATCAGAAAGGAAGCCATTTAAGTGTCACGGTACCGTGCCGTATTGGAAGAATTTGATTGGATGAGATGCAGCATCTACACGCTTTTTGATTGGATCAGAAAGGAAGCCATTTAAGTGTCACGGTACCGTGCCGTATTGGAAGAATTTGATTGGATGAGATGCAGCATCTACACGCTTTTTGATTGGTTCAGAAAGGAAGCCATTTGAGTGTCACAGTACCGTAGGTTTCCCACTCATCCAAAAACGACTCTATGTAGTTTTAATTCATGTAAGCGTTCAAGACACCGAATATCTTGTAGTCGGCCGATTACATAATTAAATGGGTAAAAGTCCAAATGACAATGTTAGACAGTCACGTACGTGTAAAGAAAATTGGACTGTCTGAATAATAAATGACAAACTATCACTGATTTGTTTTTAAGTATTATTCTCTGCGTGTGCATGTTGAATCCCTTTGTTTTCAAATAAACAAATTAAAATGGGCGACGAGTAAGTCACCATAGAACTCACTTTCGCTAGTTGACATTTTGTAAAATTCAATTATAATATTTTTAATATAATAACTACGAGGGAGTCATCATAGTGTGGAAGTTATGACAATTCGTCATTAATCAAGCTCCAAGTTCAGACACGTATAGTTAGATTAGGTAAGTACAGGTAGCAAGGTTGTCGATTTGAAGTTTCTATTTCACAGAATTCTCTACGGTCTTCGTCTTCGCGGCTTTCAAGAAAAGAACGCGCGATTAAAAGTATATCGCTTATTTAATCAGTATCTAGTAAAAAGGAGAGCACAATATGTTTAATTGTTCGCTCTAAGCCAGGCACGTATATACTCTGCATTGCAGTTACTCTGTTGCCCCACAATTTTGAGATATTTTAGCTTTGAAATCGTTCGTGTAATAAAAAATAAAATTGCCTCGCTGAACCCTGTGGTAACTTCACACTAGTGCCTGTTTGCTCCATGATAGATATATGTACGTGTCAGTTTGTACGCTGACAATGTCTGGTACAGCGTAGACCTCCCAGTACATTATTAGAAACACGCTGACTTACAATGCCAATGTTCTTTTATGAGCTCTATATTTATCCAGCCAATAGCGTGCTGCCAAATGCTTGCAGCGAAAGTCCAAAAAGCGCCACCATTGAAGTCCACTTCAATCGCACAGAAATTTGTGTCACATCCGGGATATTATCCTAATTATATGCTAGACCCATTCCCATTACGGCACTCGGCCACTCGATCTTCGTAATATTTACAGTAAAATCGAAGAAAGTCAATGTTTAGGCTGTCATTTACAAATGAACCAGTGATCTACGATAAATTGTAACAACGGAATACAAAATACTTGTGACTGAAGTTTACTTGCCAAGTTATCGATTGTAAATATCCTTTCGTCTTCTTGCGACTTTTTCAGGGTGAATGCCGGGTCTCCGTAGTGTTCAAATGTATGGGATTTCATCATGCCAGCAGTTCGATCGATTCCTGTTGCTCAGCCTTGCGAAATACAATAATTGTAACACTCGAATTTTGGTGCCCCGACATAGCTGGATTGCTTCCAATATCAAGCTTTCCTCCATACCAATGTTCACTAGCGACTTTTCTTGAAGTTCTGTTTCATACCAACGAAGCGAAGCAGTCGAAAATGTCAAATTACGAGACGATTTTTAGCTTCAAAACACTTCCATCGGCTGCCATTTTAATTTGACCTTGCAGCCTAGCCTCCATTGCTATAGCTACAGAAATTTAAGCACCAGTTTCTTTTTTACCACGGATAAAATAAGCCGCGAAGTAAGGGGAATTTATGACATTGGAGCGAGCGTTTGGCCGGGCGGGAACTGGGTTCTAGTTTAAGAGATTAACCCGCGAAATTCACTATAAGCTTCCAAAAAAAGCTTTTCCCACCAAATTTTCGATACATTTTCTATTTTAGGGGGGAACTCTGAGATTTAAATAAGGATCGTGTATCGTTTCTTCAAATGCAACCTATTTTAAGGATATGACCGATTTGTATGGGTAATTCTGTGCGATTTCACTTTACTCAAAGAGTTCAATTCAACTACATCTTCAGCACTGACGTACAGAGAACTTCTCAAGACAAAGGTAAGTTTCTTTGTTAACAACTGTGGCACTTAACTTACTTTTACTTTGAGAGTTCAGATGCATAGGCCTCAAACGGTGCCGTAGTTTCAGACCGACTCAAGTGCTGAAGTGAGCGGACTTTTTGAACTACCTTTCAGCACAGCTACAGAGCAGTTTACTGTGTACTTATAATGGCCGTGAAGAATTTGTTTCAGCTCGTTGCTCTGGTCGTTCTAATCCTTTGTCTTGGGCAAAGCGCAGGTACCATTTCCTTAAAACAATGTAAAGCTGTCTTTATGAACTTCGTCAACACTTGTTTTAGGGTTGTTTACTTGTGCATTTTATTATTATTATTATTATCATTTATTTAATAGCTTTACCGAGTGTAGATAAAGACCTAGGAGTCGTGGTCCAGGCAAGCTCTACACCGTACATTACACTGAAACACCACTAATAACTTACAAAATAGAAATACAAACTTACACTAAACATTATATATTGTAAGCGCTTCAAAGTTTAGGCTCCGCTTTGTATATATGGTAATTTCAAAATTGATGTAGCTTCTTGGATTGTTTCTTTGTATATTTATTTATCATTATTATAGGTGTCCCCAATTAGTTTACTTTCATGTAAACTAGGTATCGTAGACACATTAATAAAGTTATTATTATTATTATTAGCTTCGCCCGACACGATTTAGAAACCCTCATTGAGGAGCAAGTTATTAGATGAAAGAAACGGTATCCTTACCGATTACAATTATGTAGCATAAAGCTAACTTATGTAATATAATTTCCTCCTTTTTGTTACACAGCACAATATCCTCAGAATGCCTTCTCTAACGATATCAACACCTGTCTTTTCCACTCCTGGACCGCGGCTGGAGGAAGCACCACTCCCGCCTTGGCCAAGGACGTTGAGTGTACTAGTCTAGGCAGCAACTACAAGCCGCTTTGCTATGGTACTAACCCTTATGCTCAAGCACAGTTCGCGTCGTGCTACAATACGCTCACCCTCACAGCAGCGTTCACTGGTAATCTTTTAAAGCCAGTCACTGGATCAGGACGTGCGCCGAGCTTTGCAGCTGACACGGGATCATATGGTAAGTCGACGTTTTGTTTTGAGACGTTTTGTTTCTGTATCGTAGCATAACTAGTCCTCTTGACAGATGGATTAAACTCTTGGTTTTCTCAGAAGTCAAACAGAAATGTCAAACAGGTCTTGAAAAGCTGACAAAAACAACAAATTGGCATATCCTGCTTTTGTTTGATTTGAACATTTTGGCGGCCATCTTGGTGGATCATGTTTGTCCATAAAAATGGCGGTTGATTCGCATGAAGTACAACAACTGTTCTTTTCCAGCAGTATACAATATTTTTACTACAACTAACTTTGAATATAACTTTGAATCACTTTTAAGGAATGGATTTTCACGAAACAAAGTAAACACAACGAGTTCAAGCGCGACAAACTAAGAACTCTGCAACTCAAAAGCAAAACTCGGTTATAAGTAGTTAATAATTATTATTATTATAATTATTGTTATTAATAACTACTTTTATTTATTTATATTAAAATAACCGAGCGCGCGGTCAGTGCAGGAAAGTAGGGGTACACCGTCAAAGAAAAGAGTTTGTTGAATATAGAGCAGCAACGTACAGTAACAGCCAAATTAGCGGTAATTTTCAAATTTCTTTGACAGCTCCTGTCCCTCAAGCAGCAGTAGCCGATTACAACTCCGGTCAACAAGAAATCGATTTCACAGGATTCGACGTAGCATCACAACACTTCTGTTCCAAGGGTCACGTGACTCCCAACTCAGATTTTGGACCAACTGATGAGCGTGCCTTGACATTCATAACAACCAACATTGCTCCACAGTGGCAGAAATTCAATGGAGGAAATTGGGCTTTGTTGGAGAACGATGTGAGAGCCTACGTCACTGCCAAGAAGAGACAAGTCTATGTGTTCACTGGAGTTGGTAATTTAGAACCTCTCCTCTCCTCTCCTCTCCTCTCCTCTCCTCTCCTCTCCTCTCCTCTCCTCTCCTCTCCTCTCCTCTCCTCTCCTCTCCTCTCCTCTCCTCTCCTCTCCTCTCCTCTCCTCTCCTCTCCTCTCCTCTCCTCTCCTCTCCTCTCCTCTCCTCTCTCTCCTCTCCTCTCCTCTCCTCCTCTCCTCTCCTCTCCTCTCCTCTAGATCTCCTACACTCTTCTGACCGACACTTCTTCTTGTTGCATTAGGGGGTACAGCTAAAGACACCTCAGGCAAGCCATACAAAATGAACAAACGAGTCGTGGCCCCTCAGTATTACTGGAAACTCATATGTGACCCCGTTATTAAGCAGATGGTCGTGTTTGTAGGAAAGAACAGCGTCGGAAGCAAGAGCACCAGCAAACTTGTTGGCTGCAGAAGTCAGTCTCATACCGTGGAACTTGGAGTCATGCAGTGTGACAGTCTGCTAAACATCAAGTCTAATCCTGCCTACTCTGACTTCAAGCTGCCAGACATGCACACCACCAACTGTCCCAGTGGGGTTCGTGGAACGTTCTTGGACAGCTACACCAGCAACTTCAAATAGAATTCAAAAAGGAACGCTGACGCTCAAATACAGCGCGCCAGTCTCTAGCCAAAGTAAAGACAAATTGTAACATTGAAAAAAATGAATCATATTAAAGGTATCAAATGATCGTTCGTGTAACTGTTGTAATATATAGAAATTTGAAACGCAATATCCAAATTACCAAATAAGGACTAACATACCAAATAAGGAATTAATCAGAAGCACTATAAATGGACTACATACTGAATATTGACTAAAAAAAAGGGTACGTATAATAAATGAAAATATATTTGTACGCGCACGTCTTTTTTTGATGGGTTTCCTATGGTACCAGCGTGCGCCGCAATTCGTATTACGTTGGGCTCCCTGTGCGCGTCTCGCAAGACCGCCCGCAAGACCGCCCGCACAAATGCAATAGCCAAATAACAAACAATAAACAATACCAAATTTAGACAAGAGGTCAAAATATTCGATCAAAAACTTCCACACAAGGGCGGGAACTACCTCTGACCACAATGATCGCTGTCACCAGATCGATAAAAATAAAAACATCTGAATTTTTCCAAATATTTTCGGATCAGATTGAAAAATCAGCGTTTTTAATAAATACATCTTACTTCAGTTTAGAAAGCTTACTCTCATACAGTTCGGCCGCTCATATTGTATCTATTACTTATTACTATAATAATAATTATAATAATATTATTATTATTATTATTATTATTATTATTATTATTATTATTATTATTATTATTATTATCACCACCACCATTATTATTCATTATCATTATTATTTCAACCAACTCCAAGTGAAGTTACAGCATCGCAAACCATTGGCTAAAACGTCCTCTTGGAAGTCCATTTGTTGTCATGTATTCACAAGTAGAGAAACTTCTCCCCTTCAGTAATGTTATGAGTTCTGTGGCCTCTTGATTTGTTTCTGGGCAGTCAATAAACACAGACTCTGACGAAGAGATTCCTTGTTCATGAATTTCCTCAAATGTCGCTTGAGGGAGTGATTTTGCCACCTCCATAGAATTGCTAAACAGCGGACCTACTGTGTGGCCTTCTTCTCTGATAAAAGCTGGCTTAACAGCAATGTAGCCAACGACGACTCTTCTGTCAATAGCAACACGAGCGTGAGTTCCCTTTGCATGAAGCCATCTATTTACAAATGGATGACGCTTGTACCCAAACACTGATGTATCATAGTCGTACAAAGCCTGTAAATCTTCTTCGTTCGTGCGTTTGATTTCAACAACATGGCGGACTGGACTGTTTTGAAGGGTGTGGATGGCTTTTGGAAGGTTAATTTCGTACTCAACAGCAGACCATTGCCTCACGGCGATAGATAGAAAGGTTTTTAATCGGGGCAGATTTCTTCAGTGCTGTATCGGATAACTGCCTTCCATAACTTTGTTTTCTGTATTCGTTCTCAACAGTGAAACAGCCAGCATGACAGTATCCCTCTCCGTATTTCAATATAGAAAGTGTACCTATAGGTTTTCCATTTAGTTCGCCAACATACAAGCCTGTAGGATCACAAGAAAGAAAGCATTCCACATCTTCTGCTCCTGGTCTCCGCTTGAGTTGTGCCAATGCATTTAGGAAATAGCTTTTCAGACAGGTGGATGCGGTGGAAGTCACTTGCCGAATTCTGAACATTACTGAAGAAAGTTCTAGTAACCAGTTGCTAACGTTGAATCGATGTCAGGTTCTGAAATAAAAACAAATTATGACAACATGCAATGTTGCAATTTCACTGGACATTCGTGCAGTGAAAGCCCAATGAATATAAAATAGACACTCTGTGAGTGTATGTGAGTGTATGTGGCTGAATGTGAGGAACGATTTAGTGAAGTTGGTGAATGATTCTCAAAGAATAAAAGTGGTAGAAAGCGAAGTGATTATCGGAGAATATTCCGCACCGGGACGAGACTCGAGGTGAACTGATTGGCTCCGATAATCACTTCGCCTTCGGCGAATAATTGCTTTAGTATATTAAATACTGAGTTGAATAAAGAAAAAAACAAAATAAACAAGACAAACAAGGAAACGTGGGAAAATCTTATGAAAAGTATCGGCAATCATTCGCTGTTATTGCTTGAATTCAACGTTTGCTTACGGTCTTTTCAAGTATTAACTTTAAACCACGCAGAAAACCATCTAATTTATCAAAGTATGGACTCGATCACAACTTTATGCAAATGCAAAACCAACGGTTGTCTGCCATCTTGTTTCTATCAGTATTCACTGCGCTGGGCGGTGAATCATCATAACGGAATAGTCCGAAGTGCTCAGCCAATCAGATGCTCAGTTCAACTCAGTCATTATACTACTGAATTAAAATACTAATATGCAGTATTCAGTATTCACAAGACAGCTTTTTTAGTTGTATGTAGTGCCAAAATAGAGATGCGTTGTAATTGTAGTTGTTTTTGTGTTTGTTAGTTTA
Source organism: Actinostola sp. cb2023 (assembly GCA_033675265.1). NCBI lineage: Eukaryota > Metazoa > Cnidaria > Anthozoa > Actiniaria > Actinostolidae > Actinostola > Actinostola sp. cb2023. The sequence continues at coordinate 217,991 of JAUJYZ010000606.1, read as the reverse complement.
TACTTGAATATATACGACAAATTAATGATTTAAAATTGAATAAATATGAATTTTTGATTTTAACGCGCCAACCTCAGTTCTGTATAATAAACGACTAAAATCAGTGTACTATATGTGGCTGTTGCATGAGAAGAAGCTCAAAGAGACAGCTCATACTAGGATACCTGAGCTAGTGTTGAAGAAAAAGGCAACGGCAAAACGACACTGAGACCATTGAACAACAAGATACGAATTCTTCATTGCTATTATCGCTACCCAGTGATCTTCTCAAAAAAGCTTTCAAATTAACTTAAAATTAAAATTCAGCACTTCAGCCATTACACTGAGTTTCAAATCAGCTTTGTTAGTCTGAATAAGATTGTATCAGCCCTCACTATTTCAGTGTCATGTCACTAACAATGGCAGTTCCTAGTCGACTTGGCAATATGACTGAAATACAGCTAGTAAATGCATGAAAATATCATCTTGGAACCGTGGTTCGTGGTTGCTGAACAGAACAGTGAAGTGGTGTATTCGTGCCACAGTTGTTGAACAATAATAAAAGTTATACCTTTGTCTTGAGAAGTTCTCTTAATTACGTCAGCTGAAGTTGTAGTTGAACTCTTGGAGTAGAGCAACCTGTGAAAGTATTATTTGACCTTACGTTATTGTCTGAATAAATATAGATTATTATTAATGAAATTTTAATGATATTCCACTGAGGGTTATTTCTTCTATACCACGTGATGACTGCGTCACTGTCCATTTTTTTACACTATCAACGGAAGACGTAAAACAGTGCAAAATCGGAAAATCGGAACTTCTCAATCAGGAATAGAAATTCAACATGTCGACAAACCAAATAACTTTCCATCGAAGCCCATCACTATATATGGTGGCGGCATAACTGTTTTATACACCTAAGACGCATTTCAATCATAGAATACACAATACAATACGCAAAGTGCAATACGCACTAAACACAAGATAACCTTTTTTGAAATAGCTGTAATCGAGTCAAACAATGTTTTACGCGAGCGAGCAAAAGAAATGTTTTACGATGTTTTACAGAATGTTTGACACGGTTCAAACTTCGAAAACATGTCAGTAAAACATGTTAAAACATGTTAAAACACGGTGGCCAAACGAATAAAACATGTTTTATAAAACAATGTTTTACGATGTTTTACTGAAATGTTTTACTCGTTTGGACGTCTTTAGAAGTTTATATTTGAATATATTCAAACGCACTTCACAACGACTGCTCTCTCACAAAGATCAGTAACGACAAATTAATGTTTTAAAATTGAATATCAGTATGAATTTTTAATTTAACGCGCCAACTTCTGTATAATAGACGACTAAAATATACTATGTGGCTGTTGCATGAGATGAAGCTCAAAGAGACACCTGAGCTAGTGTCAAAGACAAGGTAAATATTAGCTATCTAGATCACAGGCAGCCCAACCATTCCTTTTGAGGCTACTAAATAATTCAATAAAATGATATTTGCGTCTTTTTTATGAGTTTCCTGTGGTAGGGCGCGCGCGCGCAATACATATTATGTTGGGTTCCCTGTGTTGAGTAATGTCCTATGTTGGGCTTCCTGTGTGCGTCCCGCGTGTCCCGCAGTACATGTGTATATTGAAACCAATAGAGCAGATTTCGTATGACTTTGAAAAACTTACGGCACGGAGATGCCGTTCCGTGACCGTGATCATTTAGGATTTCGAATGAATCCGTGCCGTGACCGTGCCGTCCCGCGCGCCGTGGTTTTTCACAGTCATACGAAATCTGCTCTATTGAAGCCAAACATAGGACATTACTCAACACAGGTAACCCAACATATGTATTGTGCGCGCGCGCGCTTTACCACATGCAGGAAACCCATCAAAAAAAGACGCAAATATCATTTTATTGAATTATTTAGTAGCCTTAAAAGGAGTGGTTGGGCTGCCTGTGTCTAGATATAATATATTGCATTGATATTAATTTGAGGGGTCGAAGAAAAGAGTAACAGGCAAATTAGCGTTAGTTTTCTTTTTTTTTTTGACAGCGCTCCTGTCTAGCCAGCCTGCGTTACACAGCCGGTTCAAATCCCGATGTAACGCAGGCTTTTCCTGTCCTCTCAGTTCCTTTCCATTTGAATCAACCACAGTAGACACAGTCAGGATTTGAAAAACAAATATACATGATATGAAACTACATTACTAAATTCTGAAATACACGTATTGCGGATAACTGAATATTCAATATTCAGTATGTAATATTTTATTTATTTTAAATTATTATTTGAGGGCCATGAGTTCATCAGTGAAAACTGTTAAATGTACCCTCGTGAAATGAAGTTTATTATTATTATTATTATTATTATTATTATTATCGGATTGCTATACTGATAATTAATTAATCAAACAAAATACTTTCGTGCTCAACACCTTCCCTTCCCTTCCCTTCCCTTCCCTTCCCTTCCCTTCCCTTCCCTTCCCTTCCCTTCCCTTCCCTTCCCTTCCCTTCCCTTTCCTTCCCTTCCCTTCCCTTCCCTTCCCTTCCCTTCCCTTCCCTTCCCTTCCCTTCCCTTCCCCCTTCCCTTCCCTTCCTTCCCTTCTCTTCTCCCCTTTCCTTCCCTTCTCCTCTCTTCCCTTCGCTTTACTTATTTTTAACTAAATGTTCAGCGGATTTGAGAACATTCAAGGCATGCTCAACCAGTAAGTGCTATAGTGTACCAGTGGTTAAAGCGTCCTCTTGGAAGTCCATTTGTTGTCATGCATTCTAAAGTGATGCCACTTCTCCCCTTCAGTAATGTTATGAGTTCTGTGGCTTCGTTATTTGTTTCTGGGCAGTCAATAAACACAGACTCTGACGAAGAGATTCCTCCTTGTTCATGAATTTCCTCAAATGTTGCTTGAAGGAGTGATTTTGCCACCTCCATAGAATTGCTAAACAGCGGACCCACTCTGTATCCTTCTTCTGTGTTAAAAGCTGGCCTAACTGCAATGTAGCCAACGACGACTCCTCTGTCAATAGCAACACGAGCGTGACTTCCTTTTGCATGAAGCCATTTATTTACAAATGGATGACGCTTGTACCCAAACACTGATGTATCATAGTCGTACAAAGCCTGTAAATCTTCTTCGTTCGTGCGTTTGATTTCAACAACATGGCAGACTGGACTGTTTTGAAGGGCGTGGATGGCTTTTGGAAGGTTAATTTCGTACTCAACAGCAGACCATTGCCTCACAGCGCCCAGCAACGCTTCGTATTTTGCCACCATTTCTGGTACTGCATACAAAGAATGGTTTTTCACCGGGGCAGATTTCTTCAGTGCTGTATCGAATAACTGCCTTCCAAAACCTTGTTTTCTGTATTCGTTCTCAACAATGTAACTGCGTAGCTTTTATTGTTCAACTGCACTGTAGCACTTCTTTGAATACGCTGACCACTTCACTGGGGAATTCTGTTCAGCAACCACGACGGTATTTGGTACCAAGTTGAGGTCGGCTTTAATGTTTTCATTCATTTACTAGCTGTATTTTAGTCATTGCCAAGTCGACTATTGTTTGTCGTTACTGAAGGAACCGTGAAGTGGTATGACAAATAGTGACTGATACAATCCATTCAGATTAACAAAACTGATTTGAATCTGAAACTGAAGTGCTGAATGGAGCGCCTTTGTCGACCAGCCCTTTTTGAACTTCCTTTCAGCACAGCTACAGAGCAGTTCACATTGCAGCGATATAGCAATGAAGAACTCGTATCTGCTATAATTGTTGTTCTGGTCCTTTTGGTTCTTGTCTTCGACACTAGCTCAGGTATCCTAGCTGATGAGTTGAGCTTCTTCTATGCAACAGCCACATCTTAATTAGTCGATTATTATGTTAAAATCAAAAAGGTTGTCCTATCAATACTGCATAGTCCCGGGGGGAGGGGTGGGTCTTGGGGGGTACTCCCATATATATGCTATATAGGTATGTGCCACCAAATAGGGTCTATATTTCAGTGACAAATCCTTGGAAAGGGTATGAATTTTCCAATTCAGGGTTTCGAAACCCCGGAGGCACACACCTATCCTAAATTTCCAGGATTACCCACCCGGGTGCATAGTATTGGGCATTGTTCCAAGATGAAAATTAATTGTGTATTTATATTCTGATAAAAAAGGTTTTCTGTCTATATTCTGGTAACGTTATCAGTTAATTTTGGCTTCTAACTGAGACCCTTTATAATTTTTCATGCACAATGGCTTTAGTTGCAATTCAGTATGATATGCAGTATTCAGTCAGTATTCACCTTTGTTCAATTATCAACATTCTTATCAAAGTGGATTTTGTTGTAGCCAAGCCCGACAGCTGGTGGGAGATTTTTAAGAACAGTTGGTGGGAGTACCTCTTTGGTGGAGCAAAAGCTTTGCCTCCAAATGCCATCTCTAACGACATCAACAATTGTCTTTTCAAGTACTGGACAGCAGCTGGAGGAAACGCACGCCCCGCCTTGTCTGGCAATGTTGAGTGTACTAGTTTAAACCCCAGCCACTACTGGCCGCTTTGTTATGGTGTTAACACCCTTGCGCAGGCGCAGTTTGCATCGTGCTACGATGACACCAACCTCACACCAGTGTTCACTGGTAACATTGTAAAGCCAGTCACTGGATCAGGACGCGCTCCAGGATTCATAGCTGACACGGGAGCATATAGTAAGATTCTTTATATCCAGTATGACAATACCTTTGAATTTTAAAACAGATATTGATATGGCAATGATAATGATATCGTAAAATTGTTTTGGGGAAATTCACAGTGATTCCAGTAAAGCTGTAGAATGTTTTCAAACAAAGTGACGACCTTTCTTTGTATTACAGAACCTACCCCACAAGCCGCAGTAGACGATTAGTAGGGTTTACTCTGCACGAGGCACGTGCCGACAGTTATGGAAAACACTCGAACTCTCTTTCATCATTTAAGAACACTATAAGAAACATGGAACTTTTTAGCCTCATCAACTCCAACGGCTCATGCACTAACTGCAAGTTATGCAATAATTAAACTTAATGATAATAATCAATAATTAAAACATATGTAATTATTCCATCACCACATCAGCTTTAAATCTATACACATGTTACATTTTCTATAATTTTATTTCATTCATATTTATATATACACCTAATTGCAAGAACGTTGTCATATAAAAAAGACAAATAGCAAATAGGAATTAATTAAAAGACAAAAGCAGAAGTTCAGCTTGAGTGCTCTGCTTTTCTCTTTTAATTAATTCCTATTTGCTATTTTTCTTTATTATATGACAACGTTCTTGCAATTAGGTGTATATACATAAATATTTCCTTTTTATATATCTATTTGTAAATGTAATTATGTCTTAATTAAGTGTCCCCGATTAGTGTATTGTTTTTGCTATTTTTGCTATTGTTTTTTTATGTATAAACAATACATAGAACGACAGTAGAACAATAGCCAGGACGTTTGTGCAGCTACACGAAGACCTGATCATAGTTAGGGGGGCCAGGATAAAAGGATATCTTTCCGATAAGGAATTGACTGCTTTCTCATGTAAAGTGATTGTGTTGTTCCTGCCCCCTGTCATGGCTGCCGACACGTGATCATGCAAACCCTCTATTACGTCACTTTGTTTGCAAAGTCAAATCGATTCCTTGTAATCAATCTCTGGAGATTTTAAAAGTATAAAGACGCAGGCCATGTTGGTGGTACAGACAAGAGAAATGAGGAATGCTTTGTTATCAGGCACCAACATGGCCGCCATGACGTCGCGTGCAAACCAGCAATACTATTACTGTTGTCCGACGACAAACAAAACAACTTCCAAAGTTCTTCATTTTAAAATACTCAATGAACATTTTTTTTTTCTTTTCTAATACTAAAAGCGAATGAAATTCACAATGATTCCAGTAAAGCTGTAGAATGTTTTCAAACAAAGTGACGACCTTTCTTTGTATTACAGAACCTCCAAACTCAGACTTTGGACCAACTGATGAGCATTCCTTGACATTCATAACAACCAACATTGCTCCACAGTGGCAGAAATTCAATGTAGGAAACTGGGCTACATTGGAGAACGATGTGAGAGCCTACGTCACTGCCAAGAACAGACAAGTCTATGTGTTCACTGGAGTTGGCAATTTAGAATCTCCTCTCCTCTCCTCTCCTCTCCTCTCCTCTCCTCTCCTCTCCTCTCCTCTCCTCTCCTCTCCTCTCCTCTCCTCTCCTCTCCTCTCCTCTCCTCTCCTCTCCTCTCCTCTCCTCTCCTCTCCTCTCCTCTCCTCTCCTCTCTCTCTCCTCTCTCTCTCCTCTCCTCTCCTCTCCTCTCCTCTCCTCTCCTCTCCTCTCCCTCTCCTCTCCTCTCCTCTCCTCTCCTCTCCTCTCCTCTCCTCTCTTCTCTTCTCCTCTCTTCTCTTCTCTTCTCTTCTCAGGCTTCTCTTCCCTCTCTTCCCTCTCTTCCCTTCGCTTTATTTATTTTAACTAAATGAAATGTTCAGCGGAATTGAACATTCAAGGCATGCTCAACCAGCAAGTGTTACAGCGTACCAGTCGTTAAAACGTCCTCTTGGAAGTCCATTTGTTGTCATGTATTCAAAAGTGATGACACTTCTCCCCTTCAGTAATGTTATGAGTTCTTTGGCCTCTTTATTTATCTCTGGGCAGTCAATAAACACAGACTCTGACGAAGAGATTCCTTGTTCACGAATTTCCTCAAATGTTTCTTGAAGGAGTGATTTTGCCACCTCTATAGAATTGCAAAACAGCGGACCTACTGTGTGTCCTTCTTCTCTTGTGAAAGCTGGTTTAACAGTAATGTAGCCAACGACGACCCCTCTGTCAATAGCAACACGAGCGTGACTTCCCTTTGCATGAAGCCATTTATTTACAAATGGATGACGCTTGTACCCAAACACTGATGTATCATAGTCGTACAAAGCCTGTAAATCTACTTCGTTCGTGTGTTTGATTTCAACAACATGGCGGACTGGACTGTTTTGAAGGGCGTGGATGGCTTTTGGAAGGTTAACGTCGTAGCTACCAACAGACCATTGCCTCACGGCGCCGAGCGACGCTTCGTATTTCGCCACCATTTCTGGTACTGCATACAAAGAAATATTTTTTATAGGGGCAGATTTCTTCAGTGCTGTATCGAATAACTGCCTTCCAAAACCTTGTTTTCTGTATTCTTTCTCAACAATGTAACCGCCAAAATGACAGTATCCCTCTCCGTATTTGAAGATAGAAACTGTACCTATAGGTTTACCATTTAACTCGCCAACATACAAGCCTGTAGGATCACAAGAAAGAAAGCATTCCACATCTTCTTCTCCTGGTCTCCATTCGAGTTGTGTCATTGCATTTAGGAAATAGCTTTTCAGACAGGTGGATGTGGAAGTCACTTGCCGAATTCTGAACATTACTGAAGAAAGTTAACGTTCTAGTAACCAGTTGCTAACGTTGAATCGATGTCAGGTTCTGACACAAAAACAAATCAAAACATTACTACAATTTCACGCGATCATATTGAGCAGTGAAAACTCCATGAATAGAAATAGCCGCACTCTGTGAGTCGGCACAAGTCTACTGCTTAATGTGAAGAAAGTTTTAGTGAAGTTGCTATCGTCGAATAAAGATCCCATGGTTGAGCACCGATTAATGAAATTACTCGATCGATCAGTTAGCGGGAGGTTGCTGATCGAATGGATCTGATACATGACTGTATACACCTATTTCAGAAAACGTTGACAACGGGCGATCTGAAATGGATGATCTGAGACCAAGACGAATTATGGGAAACATGAGGGTCTTTCGTTAGTAACATGCGAAATTCATACATTCGACTAGGGCTGTCCACAAGTTGCTTGGCAACTTTTGCACAACTTTTCCGATTTCGGGCAACTTTTTTTATTTCGAGCAACTTTTTTTCTTTTGAGCAACTTCTTTGTTTCTTAAACATTTCCACAAATTAAAACAAATTAATCAGACCTTTACTCGCTATATGGGTCGACATAATAAAGTTTGTAAACAGCGTGCAGTGTTCAGGACTGGGTTAGTGCATTTGGAGTAGTAGTGGGCTTTCTGTGGTTATTTGAAAAGGCGATTCAGGTGGTCAGCGGTTACTTTTTATAGAATGCATACTACATATGGAAAGAAAGAGAGAACAGTGGCTGTATGTGAAATGATAAAAGAGGATGAAAAATAGAAAGTAAAAAATGAAATGGAATGTAGGTAGAGAGATAGAAAATAAAATAAAGGGTACAGGAAATTAAAATCAAAAGATAAAGAATGAATGAATGAAGAAAGGAAAACTATGAAAATAAAGTAAAATATAAATATTTGGCATAGTCGACAGGGGAGGGGAGACTGTGGCAAAGAGGGGGAGGGAGGGGAGGGTGGTAGTGTGAAATTGCATTTGCCGTCTATAAAAAAGAAAATGTTGTAAATTCCTGTTAATAAGCTATATTATTTGAAAAAATTAAGAAAAACGGTTAGAAATATTCCTTTGATTGGGTAATTAGCATCTTATTATAGTAAATATACGAAGCAACATTGTAGCAACTTTAAGATTTTGGAGCAACTTTTGAGCAACTTTCTGAGCAATTTTGAGCATCTTTTTAAACAATTTGGAGCAACTTGTAGACAGCCCTACATTCGACCTCAAGCTTGGAATCACGCTTGATCGAGTGGTTCAACGCCGAGTGGTGGATATGTGAGGTTAACGTGAATTTAAAAGTTTCAGATCATCCGCAATTCAGATCAACGTTTTTTGAAATAGGTCAGTATACTAATATGCAGTACTGATTCAGTATATATAGTATTCATAAGACAACCTCTTTAAAATAGCTGTATGCTGTACGTCGTAACATGTGGTATAGTTGTCTTTGTGTTTGTTAGAAGTTCCGATCGCGATGTAGATCTCAGTATTCAAATGTGCTTCACAACGTTCACAGACTAGAGACACAGACTGCTCTCAAAGATCAACAACGACAAATGATTTACAATTGAATAAATATGAATTATATATGTGTACTAAAATGTACTATGTGGCAGCTCATGCTAGGATACCTGAGGTTATAGTGTCGAAGACAAGAACCCACCAGACCAACAACGAATTCTACATTGCTGTGATTATCCGCGCTACCCAGCCGTGAACTTCAAAAAGGCTAGCACAATTCAGCACTTTGAACATTTACAGTTTCAAATCAGTTTTGTTAATCTGAATAACGGATTGTATTAGTCACTATTTTTCATACCACTTCACGGTTGCTTCCGAGTAACGACGAACAATGGTTCCTAGTCGACTTGGAAATGCATATCAAACTTATGTTATACAAAAGGTCATTGTTTCACATATGCAGATGAGGCGAGTCTTGTTTAGGCGAAAAACAGCATGATTTTGATACATTTTTGCTTTTTACTGCATTGTTAAAATTAAAATAAAAAACCTACCAACGGAATATCAAAGACGAATATGTAAGGAATGAATAAGCTGGCAATTCAAGCACAAATAAAGAGGTTTGAAGGTGGCATTTTCCGTTTCTTCAAAGTCAATCGAACTGAAATCTCTGAAGAGATATAGGAGAGCGTGACATACGCTGCACACAAAATCCCTCTGAATTCTTTGGGAATTGTGTCAATCAAAAACCTACCGCCGGATTCTAATGCTCTGTATGCTTTGTAATCGTTCTTGGCCAGACTTCATGTCTCCTTCGGCTTTAGCTCGACGTTAGCCTGCGTAGCTTAATATAAAACAAGACGCTCAATGAGCGTATACTCGGGCTTATGACAAGGACAATGTCAGTTGCGTGAGGAGAGACCTGACAATGACTGACAGTTGCGTGACGAGGGAGACTATGTATATATATGTCGAGTTCATTTGATTTGCATTTGACTTTGAGTTCATTTGATTACCTTTTGACTTTGAGTTCATTTGATTTGCTTTTGATGAGTTCGTGTAAAGGCCCAGTCGAAAACGCTCAACATCTTTTAGAGTGGGCCCAGACGAATCGGCGTATGCGTTGTGGATGGCTTGCCTTGGATACAACGTTTGTGGCGCCATGAATATGCAACCTCAAGTGACCTCAAGTACGTTTAAAGATGTACGATATACGTACCTCGAACAATCGGAGATCTTTATCGATACTCATCGATACAAATAATCTTTCTCGTCACGCAACTATCATTGTCATATTAAATACCCGACTATACGCTCATTGAGCGTCTTCTTCTGTAACAGATCCCTGAAATCTAATGACGTTTTGATTTCGATTGTATTTTTGCCGTTCACTGACCTGTTTTGAGTTCTAAAATTAGGTCGCATCATAGATGTATGACTCAGATAAGGATCATGCATCGTACTGAAACTATTCGACCCGTTTGTGGCGAACATGAATATGCAACTGCACCTCAAGTCATAATAGATGTATGACTCACACAAGGATCACACAACTGTAATCGTACTGAATTTTTCAAACGTGGAATAAAAGAAACATCCATCGTGAGTTACTGAAAATAACTCGACTGGTTCGATTGTTTGCATGACTTCTCTACATATAATTATATATATAAGTTACTGAAAATAACTCGACTGGTTCGATTGTTTGCATGACTTCTGTACACTGATATAGCTTTCTGTCGTAATAGATCCCTAAAATCTAAGGACGTTTTGATTTCGATTGTATTTTTGCCGTTCACTGACCTGTTTTGAGCGTGGAAATTCTGTTTTAAATAGCGCTACGCGGCGGTTCTATTTAAAATTAGGTCGCGTAATAGATGTATGATCACACAATGATCGCACAACTGTAATCATAATGAATTTTTCAAACGTGGAATAAAATAAACATCCATCGTGAGTTACTGAAAATAACTCGACTGGTTCGATTGTTTGCATGACTTCTGTACATATAGCTTTCTGTCAATATAGATGTTGTTACATCGCTGGTCGTGAGTTCAATTATAAATACTCAAGGACATAACTGTACACGTACTATTACAATTAAGCAACAAACATGGCATAGCGAGGTCATGATAGTTTTTGAGTTCATTTCATTTGCTTTTCAGTCTCGACTGGCCTGACTGTTTGCATGACTTCTTCTGTACATGTACATATAGCTTTCTGTCAATAGATGTAGTTACATCGCTGGTCGTGAGTTTGATTATAACTAGAATCCCGACCTTTCAATATCTTGAAGATCTCAAACTGCTTTCAAATAATCTAAGATTAAATATCTACTTGAGTCCTGTGTGTCGTTTGTTTAGCGATTAGAGCGGTTTTCCGCGAATTCAGGGACCGGAGAGTAGCTTGCTCCCTTATCTGCTGAGTTATCTTGAAACTCGATACGATCAAATACTTGGCATTTTGTGTCCGACGAATAATAATAATAATAATAATAATAATAATAAAAAAAGAAAGTCCATTTTATAACTCGGGCTTCCTTCGGAAGGGCCCGAGTAACAAGACGCTCAATGAGCGTTCACTCGGGCATTATGAAAAGGAGAATGTCAGTTGCGTGAGGAAGAACCTGAAAATGAATGCCAGTTGGTTGAAGAAAAAGAATATTTATATATGTTTTTTGGTGTGCATAGATAACAAGAACAGTGTCAGTTGCGTGAGGAGGGACCTGACAGTGATTGACAGTTGCGTGAAGAAAAAGAATATGTATATATGTTTCGGTGAGCATCTCTGAATCGTACTTCCGTAGCACGTACTTGGTACTTCCAGTTGAAAATCATATTCATGGTCAGACGATTCTGATAACCTCTTTGGTTTCTTCGTTATCGCAAAGGAAATTCGGTCAATTCAATAAATGGTCGAATCAAAAAAATATATTTGCAATATTCTTTCATAGTTAGAAGAGCTCTCTTGTTGTACAGCATCTGTATTCACACGTTTGAGCGACCGTTTGAGCGAATCATACTTTCTGATTTAGTTCGATAGGCGTTCGGAAACTATTCTATCCGTTTTTGGCGACCATGAATATGCAACCTCAAATGACCTCAAGTACGTTTAAATACGTACGATATACGTACCAGAGTCGAAGAGTCGGAGATCTTTATCGGCGATGTTCACCGATACAAATAGTCTCCCTCGTCACGCAACTGTCGTAATGCCCGACTATACGCTCATTGAGCGTCTTCTTCTGTCTGAATAGATCCCTAAAATCTAAGGATGTTTTGACTTCGATTGTATTTTTGCCGTTCACTGACCTGTTTTGAGCGTGGAAATTCTGTTTTAAATAGCGCTTAACGTGGCGGTTCTAAAATTAGATCGCGTAATAAATGTATGACTCAGACAAGGATCATACAACTGTCATCGTACTGAAAAGAACACGGATTTTCGAACATTGACCTGTCTCGCCTTTGCTTTGATGTAGTTTTGAAGTACGATTTTTACGATTCCTTTTCCTTGTGAATTTTTCAAACGTGGAATAAAATAAACATTCATCATGAGTTATTGAAAATAACTCGACTGGCTCGACTGTCAGTGACTTCTGTACATATAGCTTTCTATAGATGTTGAATCAAGAAAGCTACCTTAAATTGTCTTGAGAAGTTCTCTTAATTACGTCTGCTGAAGTTGTAGTTGAACTCTTGGAGTAGAGCACCCTGTGAAAGTATTATGTGGCCTTACGTTATTGGCTGAATAAATATAGATTCTTATTAATGAAATTGTAATGATATTCCACCTGAGGGTTATTTCTTCTATATCACGTGATGACTGCGTCACTGTCCATCCTTTTACACCATCAACGGAAGACGTGAAACAGAATGCATAATCGGAAAATCGGAACTTCTCAATCAGGAATAGAAATTCGTCCCAAGACAATTTAAAATCTACATAAAATATGCATACTTTACGATGCACATGATGCACATGATGTACTTTTTTATTTATTTAATTTATTTTTTAATAATTTATTTTTTTTCCGAAATTAAACCTGCTCTTTACCAACAGTAAATAACATTTTTACTACAACTAACTTTGAATATAACTTTGAATCACTTTTAAGGAATGGATTTTCACGAAACAAGAAACAAAGTAAACACGATTCCAAGCGGCGACAAACTAAGAACTCTGTAACTCAAAAACAAAACTCCGTATTTACGTAAAACATTTTAAAGAAAAACTCAATATGATTATCTCTCTAAAACATATGTAAATATTAGCTATCTAGATGTAATATCTCTTCCCTTCCCTTCCCTTCCCTTCCCTTCCCTTCCCTTCCCTTCCCTTCCCTTCCCTTCCCTTCCCTTCCCTTCCCTTCCTTCCCTCCCTTCCCTTCCCTTCCCTTCCCTTCCCTTCCCTTCCCTTCCCTTCCCTTCCCTTCCCTTCCCTTCCCTTCTTTTCTATTCTCTTCTCTTTTCCTCTCCTCTCTTCTCTTCTCTTTATTTATTTTTAACTAAATGTTCAGCGGCCGATTTGAGAACATTCAAGGCATGCTCAACCAGCAAGTGTTATAGCGTACCAGTGGTTAAAATGTCCTCTTGGAAGTCCATTTGTTGTCATATATTCAAAAGTGGTGACACTTCTCCCCTTCAGTAATGTTATGAGTTCTTTGGCCTCTTTATTTATCTCTGGGCATTCAATAAACACAGACTCTGACGAAGAGATTCCTTGTTCACGAATTTCCTCAAACGTTGCTTGAAGGAGTGATTTTGCCACCTCCATAGAATTGCTAAACAGCGGACCCACTCTGTATCCTTCTTCTCTGTTAAAAGCTGGCCTAACTGCAATGTAGCCAACGACGACTCCTCTGTCAATAGCAACACGAGCGTGAGCTCCCTTTGCATGGAGCCATTTATTTACAAAAGGATGACGCTTGTACCCAAACACTGATGTATCATAGTCGTACAATGCTTGTAAATCTACTTCATTCGTGCGTTTGATTTCAACAACATGGCGGACTGGACTGTTTTGAAGGGCGTGGATGGCTTTTGGAAGGCTAATTTCGTACTCAACAGCAGACCATTGCCTCACAGCACCGAGCGACGCTTCGTATTTCGCCACCATTTCTGGTACTGCATACAAAGAAAGGTTTTTCACCGGGGCAGATTTCTTCAGTGCTGTATCGAATAACTGCCTTCCAAAACCTTGTTTTCTGTATTCTTTCTCAACAATGTAACCGTCAAAATGACAGTATCCCTCTCCGTATTTCAAGATAGAAACTGTACCTATAGGTTTTCCATTTATCTCCCCAACATACAAGCCTGTAGGATCACAAGAAAGAAAGCATTCCACATCTTCTTCTCCTGGTCTCCATTCGAGTTGTGTCAATGCATTTAGGAAATAGCTTTTCAGAAAGGTGGACGTGGAAGTCACTTGCTGAATTCTGAACATTACTGAAGAAAGTTCTAGTAACCAGTTGCTAACGTTGAATCGATGTCAGGTTCTGACACAAAAACAAATCAAGAATATTACTACAATTTCACGCGATCATATTGAGCAGTGAAAACTCCATGAATAGAAATAGCCGCACTCTGTGAGTCGGCACAAGTCTACTGCTGAATGTGAAGAAAGTTTTAGTGAAGTTGCTATCGTCGAATAAAGATCCCATGGATGCGCACCGATTAATGAAATTACTCGATCGATCTTAGCGGGAGGTTGCTGATCCAATGGATCTGATATGATTTGCAAGTGCTGGAACATGACATGACTGTATACACCTATTTCGAAAAACGTTGACAACGGGCGATCTGAAATGGATGATCTGAGACCAAGACGAATTATGGGAAACATGAGGGTCTTTCGTTAGTAACATGCGAAATTCATTCATTCGACCTCAAGCTTGGAATCACGCTTGATCGAGTGGTTCGAACGCCGAGTGGTGGATATGTGAGGTTAACGTGAATTTAAAAGTTTCAGATCATCCGCAATTCAGATTAACGTTTTTTGAAATAGGTCAGTATACTAATATGCAGTACTGATTCAGTATATAGTAGTATCCATAAGACAACCTCTTTAAAATAGCTGTATGCTGTACGTCGTAACATGTGGTAGTTGTTTTTGTGAGTTTGTTAGAAGTTTTGATGTGGATATCAGTATTTAAATGGGCTTCACAACGTCTCAGGATAGTTAAGGCATGGGTCTCAAACATTTCAAAATGGCGGCTTTGAAAACAAGAGGGGTGGTCTATTTCTTTTCCTTTTTGTGATTATTCACTGAAACTTTGACAAATGTGATAAAGTCGAAACCTTAACCTTTGTATATAGTTGTTTCTATGAAAACATGTAATCTAACCTTTGACCTTCAATATCAAAATTTTACATTAAAGTCTCCTGGAGGACAATAAAAAGTTTACGTAGGATGGATATTTCTATGTGAATAAATCAGAGTTACTGGGTAGTCTCTCGGTCTAATTTGAAAATTTGTTTAACTTGTTTGGAAGTCTCATTAAGGTACACATGAAATTTGATACTCTTTATTTTCTTCTTTGTTATAATATTATTTCATGATATCTAATTGGAGCGATAAACTTGAAGGCATATAGTATCATATAGAATGTTTAATAATCCAATACATCAAAAAATTTCCATACTCACGAGGCCTTGCAATTGAAAGTTATTTTTCAAAACTTCAGTTCAAAGGTCAAGTATGATGTCACCATGGTTACCATATTAATAAAAATTAACAAAGCGTTAATCTTAATGATATGTCCTTAACTGTAGTCTCTACAGTAAAACTAGATGATATTATAGTCGTTCTAAGCTTTTATGGGCGTGGTCGTCTTGGACCCGTGCCTTAATGCCCCTGAGGTTCACAGACTAGAGACACAGACTGCTCTCAAAGAACAACAACGACAAATGATTTACAATTAAATAAATAGGAATTATATGTACTAAAATGTACTATGTGTCAGCTCATGCTAGGATACCTGAGGTTATAGTGTCGAAGACAAGAACCCACCAGGCCCCGGTTGCACGAAAGGTGAATAGCGCTATCCACCGGATAACTCCTATCCAACGGATAAAATTTATTGGATAACTGCATCAGTTTTATCCATTGGATAGGACTTATCCGGTGAATAGCGCTATTCACCTTTCGTGCAACCTGGGCCAGACCAACAACGAATTCTACATCCGCGCTACCTAGCCGTGAACTTCAAAAAGGCTAGCACAATTCAGCACTTTGAACATTTACAGTTTCAAATCAGTTTTGTTAATCTGAATAACGGATTGTATCAGTCACTATTTGTCATACCACTTCACGGTTTCTTCAGTAACGACGAACAATGGTTCCTAGTCGACTTGGAAATGACTGAAATACAGCTAGTAAATGAAAGAAAACATCAACTTGGAACCACGTTCGTGGTTGCTGAACAAAGAGTGTATACGTGTTTATTCAAAAAAGTGCTGCAGATGTTGAATCAAGAAAGCTACCTTAAATTGTCTTGAGAAGCTCTCCGTTTACGTCTGCTGAAGTTGTAGTTGAATTAAACTCTTGGAGTAGAGCACCCTGTGAAAGTTTTATTTGGCCTTTCGTTATTGGCTGAATAAATATAGATTATTATTAATGAAATTTTAATGATATTCCACTGTGGGTTATTTCTTCATACCACATGATGATTGCGTCACTGTCCATCTTTTTACACCATCAATAGCCTGCGTAGCCAGGCTCTTTCCTTTCTCCCCAATCCCCCTCTTCGCTCCCCTCCTCGTCCCCAGACCCATCTCCCCCTCCCCCTTTCCCCTTTCCCTGCCCCAGAGAGCCTGGCTACGTAGGCTACACCATCAACGGAAGACGTGGAAGAGAATGCAAGATCGGATAATTGATCTTCTCAATCAGGAATAGAAATTCGTCCTAATACAATTTAAAATCTATATAAAATATGTATACTTTACGATTCACATGAAGTACAAAATTAAACCTGTATAAAACATTTTTACTACAACTAACTTTGAATATGACTTTTAATCACTATTAAGGAATGCATTTTCACGAAACTCGGCGACAAACTAAGAACTCTGTAACTTAAAAGCAAAATTCGGTATTTATTTTGATATTGAAAATTTCAAAGAAAACTCAACATGGTTATCAGTCTCTAAAAAATATCATGTAAACATTAGCTACCTAGATGTATTAAATAGAGTAAAAACACTAATGTAGATCTAAACGGTCCAAAACCATTGAGCGTAGCGTAGAGTTAACCAAGAATATCCAAACGCACCACAAAGTTCTTACAACGTATCTTTCGCTTTAATTTGATAACTGATGATGATCATAGTTGAAGTAATGCCGTAGATATGATGTAGATATGATGGTTTGAGCCATAGTTAGTAGAGGGAATGGTTAGGAAGCCTTTTGTTATATCATTATGATGTTGAACGGGTCCTGACCGTGCACAATGTTTGTTCAAATTCATTAGAAAATGGCTAAATGAATGAACCCAAATGTTCTCTATTGGATTATTTATTTAAATATTGTAATATATTTAATTTTGAATTGGAATATATCGCACAAGCAGCCAAAAGAAACGTTTGGGTTCAGTTGCTCAACCATAGCAAATTAAGTCAAAACAATGACAAAACAAAAGATTTGTGCACGGTCACTATTGAAAAAAACGAACAAAGACATATAACAAAAGGTTTCCCAAACAGTCCCCTCTACTAATATAAATCAAAAGACAACGGATTACTAATCGATCACTAAGTTAATGTATACAATCTTAAGTGCAATATAGAAGGTCAATTATGTCAACAATGATGATTAATCTATTCTAAACAACTAAACATAAACTTGAGCTTACTTTGGTTTCCTGGCTAGGTAAAATAGCAATATAGATGAGGTAGCTTGTAGATAGGTTCGTGATAGAATAGCAGTGTACTTGTCGATAAGTCGCGGATTTACATGTGATGTCTCGTGGTCTCTCAAAAGGGTATTAAATTACAAATAAATCAATGTGATTGGCTATTAAATTACAACTTAATAGAAATACGTCATACAAAAGTAAATAAGAATACTCAGTTAGCATTCTAAGCTGTTGTTAAACAACTAAAACCGTGAAACATTTACAAACTAGTTAGTGTTAAATAGCACCAATGAAACAATAGAAAACAAAAGACATTGCACTAGCAATTTAGTGCTAATTAAAGTTAGCACTGTTTCACGGTTTTAGTGTTTGCACCCTATATTGGACTTTTGCATATCAATTTGAGGTGTGCATCACAAGAGAGTCAGTTGTCGAGGGAATGTGCCCAAACTAGCACCGAAGTGGAGTGTAAAGATTTCTGAAGTCTGGCAGATGTTTCGTAAAAAACAAGGTAGCAAGGAAAGAGTCTATTGACTTTCTTTTGACACATAAATTCCGTATGAAGTTCTAGTTCGACTAACATTACTTTACAGTCTTCTAATTCGAGGTTCTTGAAAATAATAATGTAGCAAGTAACGCAATATTTAGCGAGAACTGTGCGAAGTCCTTAATTTGAAGTAATATCGTGTCTTTCAAAGTTTGTTATAATTTATTTGAGATTGTGAAAGAATTGCCGCACAAAGCTAGAAATCCAATGATTGTATCATTAGTAAGTAAGTTAAAACTGTGAAGGTGCTAAGCTCCAATAGAGGAAGAGAGTTACATTAAAGAAACTGCGGAACAAAATCTAACGTGTACTGATTTTTCTTAATTAGCTTTTAGGATAATGTATTGTTCCTCTCATATAATGCATTGATCGATACAGAATACTTATAGAGCTTATTAGTATTCTGTATCTGATACAGAATACTAATAAGGTCTATTAGTATTCTGTATCAGATACAGAATACTAATAAGCTTTATTACTATTCTGTATCATACTTATGAACAATTGCAGTAATTGATCAACCCCACCTATTCCCTGCCAACTATTCAAACCCTCCCCGTGCTTTTAGTTTCTTGGAAATTGTATGGGAGTTACATGGTAGCCACGTGACCAGAATGCTGAGCACAGATTGGACAGCTGCCTAATGAATTATTAATGAATATTATAAATATTGGTTAGACCTTCGCATGGCCCGGATGACCACGTTAAAAATTGCTACACTCCACTCCCCTCCTCTCCTCTCAACCAGAGTCAAGTGAAGTTACAGCGAACCATTGGTTAAAACGTCCTCTTGGAAGTCCATTTGTTGTCATGTATTCACAAGTAGAGCAACTTCTCCCCTTCAGTAATGTTATGAGTTCTTTGGCCTCTTTACTTATCTCTGGGCAGTCAATAAATACAGACTCTGATGGAGAGATTCCTTGTTCATGAATTTCATCCAATGTTGCTTGAAGGAGTGATTTTGCCACATATATAGAATTGCAAAACAGCGGGCCCACGTTGTATCCTTCTTCTCTGATAAAAGCTGGCCTAACTGCAATGTAGCCAACGACGACTCCTCTGTCAATAGCAACACGAGCGTGAGTTCCCTTTGCATGAAGCCATTTATTTACAAATGGATGACGTTTGTACCCAAATACTGATGTATCATAGTCGTACAAAGCTTGTAAATCTACCTCGTTCGTGCGTTTGATGTCAACAACATGGCGGACTGGACTGTTTTGAAGGGCGTGGATGGCTTTTGGAAGGTTAATGTCGTAGCTACCAACAGACCATTGCCTCACGGCGCCGAGCGACGCTTCGTATTTCGCCACCATTTCTGGTACTGCATACAAAGAAATATTTTTTACCGGGGCAGACTTCTTCAGTGCTGTATCGAATAACTGCCTTCCAAAACCTTGTTTTCTGTATTCTTTCTCAACAATGTAACCGCCAAAATGACAGTATCCCTCTCCGTATTTGAAGACATGGCGAACAATTTCATACAGTCAGCGGATGACATTGCTGGCGCGTAAATGACACGTTTTTATTCTAAGAAAACATTGGCCTTTTATCGTAAAATTAGAGCGATTGTGTGATATTACACTGCTTTTATTTTTGTCTATTGTTATAATAATACTGCAGATTAGCATATTTCGGAAGAGCGTTCGCAAGATGGAATGCACAAGAGAAGGTGCCAAACTAGAACAAAAGAGCTGCATAATGAATCAACAACTAAAACTGGTTGAAAAATGTTCTGATTTGAAGCTTATATTTGGCGGCCTTAAAATGTTTCAATGAGCTTGATTTTACAACAACATATCAGCTACAATCTAAATTTGAGCATAGTCAATTTTACACAAAATTTACCGACGGTATTTTTAATTATGACTTTTTTAGTAAAAATAGAACGAGTGGTGGACAACAAGAGCAAAGTAAACACCTCATCGTGTATGACTTGAGCTCACATTTTCCGATATCATTGCAAGCGATTTCTCTCAACTTTTCCAGAAAAGTAGTTCAATATCATTGCAACAATTCAAGTCTAAAATTGAGTTTTGATACGCCCGATTTACTTGGATTTCAGGTGATTGATTTAATTACTTTATTTACGCTTGAATTATATACTCAAAACATTTCATCGAAGATATCTCACAAACGCTCTCACAGAATTTGCTTGTATTCACTAGAACTAGAGACAATTATGCCCAATATAAGATCACAAGAGCATTTCCCAAAAATAACCCCCTACAATTTATATAAATCGAGAATATGTAAAAAGAGGAATTCTCTCTCAGCGTTGCCATAGTAACGCCGATCTCCATAAAACATACTTCATCAGAAACTTTGATCTTTCTGTAACAAGGTTGTAATACTCAATTTACCAATAGATCGTTCACAAACGCACAATTGTGTTTCAAACGCAAGAGGTATCGCTACGGAAAAACCCAAAAGGACAACAATGGGATAATCACCGAAAAACTACCAAGTTGTAAGTGATTTGGGTACAACCAAAGAGGACATTTTCAGCGGTTTTAATAAGGAGTTATTTGAAATGGACACTTGAACTTTCGAATCAGACTTGTGGAAAGAAGCTCGAACTCCTGAAAAATGTTCTGAACTACAATAACTGTACGGCATCTTGGGTCAGTTACAAAGACAGTATGGCGGATGCTTAGCTAATTATACCTATTTTTCAACGGACTTGGGAACAATGTTAGGCATATTCCACATGAGAGAAACACTAACCATGGGCGAGACGAAGTATGAAAGAATGATTTGGGACTTGTGGACATTGAGGAACCGTAATGATATAAGAGGTACGACAAAAATTGAATGAAAATGCACTGTTTTCTCTGTAATTTTGAAGTGACCCGTAGTTGAATACGAGTGAGCATTGCGCATGCTCGCGGCCATGGTGTATGAAATTGTTCGCCATGTAGAAACTGTACATATAGGTTTACCATTTAGCTCGCCAACATACAAGCCTGTAGGATCACAAGAAAGAAAGCATTCCACATCTTCTTCTCCTGGTCTCCATTTGACTTGTGCCAATGCATTTAGGAAATAACTTTTCAGAAATGTTGATGTGGAAGTCACTGGCTGAATAATGAACATTATATTAATTGGAGAATATGTCGAGTGAACATACCCAGAAATCAGAGACATGCCTGGTCGCGCAGCTCATTATTCATAAGCTTTTCGGACATTTGCATATCAAAGAGAAATGGTAGAAATGTATGGCAAAACATAGAAAATCAGAAATATCTGAAGAACTAAACTTCGGATGCAAACTCCCGATAGCTAATTCACAAGTTTAATGTTTTGGGAGCTCGAATCGAGTACACTTCTTACAATCAAGCGAAAATAAAGTGTGACAAAATCGATTTCAAAAATCGCTCTCTCAACAACATCTCACCTCTGTCTGTTACTGTAAAAGGCCGCCAAATTAAGTAAATTCCTAAAAGTTGGAGTCCGGTAGCAGCTTCGTCGAGCGTGGTACACACTTTCCCGATAGCCAGTTCGAAAGGACATCATCTAAACTCACAGAATATCACACTTGTTTGGCCATCAATTTCACTTCTAATATGACAAAATCCAGCCAAAGATAAGCTAAATTCCACTTTCGCCGATACAGAAGCATACTGAGTAAATCTATTGTTTTCACCGTTGTTTTTCACTCGATGAAACGCTTCTGTCAAGATTATTTGGATCGCCATGTTTACATAAGTAGCCTGGCCTGTTAGATTACACAGGAAACCCAGAGATAGTTAGCTGAGTTATGCTCAAAAAGCGAGAAATAATAGGAGAGACGATGGAGGGGAGGGGGTTCAACTTTGGGCTTCCTGTGGTAAATACCATTTTCGTATCTTTTTGCTAAATTTGCAATTATTTTAAAATGTAGAGGCTGTATGATCAAGATCGCTTCACACTATTAGTTTGTGATTCAGATTTCACATAGTTTACATGAATTTGAGCATAATCTTTTGATTCTGGGTAACTCCGCTGACACAAATAATCGTAGACGCAAAATGTCTCTGATTTCTGGCAAAGAGCCCAAAGTTGCTGCAGTTATACACCTCCCTGGTTACTGTATAACTCGCCTTCTCTCTGGTCGGTCGTGGAGCGTTGCGTAATATAAAATTAAACAATAGGTCTTTCAATAACGAATAACGCTTCATGACAATTAAAGTCTCAAGCGGCCGTGAACCGGATCATGTTCTTGGATGATTTCTACCCCATCCACACTACTCCGTTTTCGTTTGAAAACGCATACTTTTTTAATGCGTTTTTACCTGGCGAGCGTCCAAACTAAAACGATGGAAAACGAAGATGTTTATCTACGAAAACGGAGGTTTTCAAAAACGGATAAATTAGTGTGGTTGTCTGATATTACTTTTGATGAGACCCCAAAGGACTTCGTAAATGTCATAGTATACAAGGTTCTATACCTTCATTTTATTCCTTTACGCACTTAAACTAGTTTCTAGTTTCGTTTCTACAACCTCCTCAGTTCGCTAAAGATCCAATGCGTTGAACTACATAGCATTAGTGTGGACGTGGACTAAAATGCTATTCTGCGTTTTCGATTCCCTTGAGGATAGCGAACAATATAAAAACGCATTAGTGTGGCCGAGGCCTTAATCTCTACGTCGATGTTGTTCTTATTACTTTATTATTACTGTTGTTGCTATTAGCTTCGCCGTCAGGGAAATGTTCAGGTGTTTGAAGACGGATAACTTGTCGTGAATGAATCGAAACACGTTGAGCTCCCAATGTAGCCGATTGGTTGTATTTGCGGCAATTGATTTTGTACACACTCTTTCAAATCAAATCAAATCAAACTTTATTTTGACAGGGTAGCCCATTCAGCCGCATCTGGTATCCAGAGGGGCTCTGTATGATATATCTATGGACTATATCATATGTTTACTATATGTTTACTATATGTTTCTTTTAAAGTAGAGGTTCGTGTGGGAAATGAGGCCCTGCTGCAATTGCACTCCGTTCTGTTTGGAGCAAGTGCTCTGCGTAGGGTGCATCAAATGACATGTGGGCGATACGCACTGGAAGTTCTTCTTGACGGAAGATCTTGGTTATGTCATAGATTTGTGTGAAAACAATTGACTTATTTCATATTCCCTCTTCTCTTTTTATTGTTATCCATTGGCCTGCCTAGATTAGTTACTAAAACATAAATAGCATAGACAGGGAAAAAACGCCATACAGTCTATATACATAGTTTAGTTACTACTATTTGCAGATCAATGGAATATTATATTTGTAATACAAACTTAATTCCAAATAAAATCTGAATCTGAAATCGGTTATATTGTGGTCCAGTGACATAGCGGAAACACTGCAAAGCTGCTGTTAAGTTTTCATACAGTTTTCATTAACTGGCCATGATACATCAAAAACTGCAACTGATAGATTTGTGCTACCATTACTCAAAACTTGTGGCAAAATCTTAATAAGTTGCAGTAAAGCTTCTCGGAGATATTTACGAAAACGATGGTTTTTCTGCTGATCAAAATGTCACCTCTCCCAAAGTACAAGTCCTTATATCTCTGAGACCCATTCACCGAATTCATTTTGTTATTTGAGCATAAAAGGGCTTATATACAAAATATTGAGCTAGCTTAACAACCTATAGATGTCCTTATTAGAAGAGGCTATAAAACGTTTTCCAGCTCTGTTTCATTCAAGGCATGCTCAACCAGCTTCAAGTGAAGTTACAGCGAACCATTGGTTAAAACGTCCTCTTGGAAGTCCATTTGTTGTCATGTATTCACAAGTAGAGAAACTTCTCCCCTTCAGTAATGTTATGAGTTCTTTGGCCTCTTTATTTATCTCTGGGCAGTCAATAAACACAGACTCTGATGGAGAGATTCCTTGTTCATGAATTTCATCCAATGTTGCTTGAAGGAGTGATTTTGCCACCTCTATAGAATTGCAAAAACAGCGGGCCCACTTTATATCCTTCTTCTCTGATAAAAGCTGGCCTAACTGCAATGTAGCCAACGACGACTCCTCTGTCAATAGCAACACGAGCGTGAGCTCCCTTTGCATGAAGCCATCTATTTACAAATGGATGACGCTTGTACCCAAACACTGATGTATCATAGTCGTACAAAGCTTGTAAATCTATTTCGTTCGTGCGTTTGATTTCAACAACATGGCGGACTGGACTGTTTTGAAGGGCTTGGATGGCTTTTGGAAGGTTAATGCCGTAGCGACCAACAGACCATTGCCTCACGGCGCACAGCGACGCTTCGTATTTCGCCACCATTTCTGGTACTGCATAGAAAGAAAGGTTTTTTATCGGGGCAGATTTCTTCAGTGCTGTATCGAATAACTGCCTTCCATAACTTCGTTTTCTGTAGTCGTTCTCAACAATATAGCAGCCAAAATGACAGTATCCCTCTCCGTATTTGAAGATAGAGACTGTACCTATAGGTTTTCCATGTAGCTCGCCAACAAACAAGCCTGTAGGATCACAAGAAAGAAAGCATTCCACATCTTCTTCTCCTGGTCTCCATTTGACTTGTGTCAATGCATTTAGGAAATAGCTTTTCAGAAATGTTGATGCGGAAGTCACAGGCTGAATAATGAACATTATATTAATTGGAGATGTCGAGTGAAGCCCAAAGTTACTGCAGTTATACAGTGTCTGGTTACTGTATAACTTAATGCGTCTGAGTTTCGCCGTCTGCCTGGTCTGCCTGGTCGGCCGTGGAGCGTTGCGTAGCTAAAACAATAGGTCTTTCAATAACGAATAACGCTTCATGACAATTAAAGTCTCAAGCTGGTGAACCGGATCATTTTCTTGGATGATTTATACCCCATCCTCACTAAGGCCCCGTCCACACTACCCCGTTTTCGTTTTAATGCGTTTTTACCTGGCGAGCGTCCAAACTAAAACGATCG
The DNA here is from genome assembly GCA_033675265.1 of Actinostola sp. cb2023. Taxonomy (NCBI): domain Eukaryota; kingdom Metazoa; phylum Cnidaria; class Anthozoa; order Actiniaria; family Actinostolidae; genus Actinostola; species Actinostola sp. cb2023. The sequence goes on along the minus strand of JAUJYZ010000606.1, from coordinate 192,795 downwards.
AAAACGGAGATGTTTATCTACGAAAACGGAGATTTTCAAAAACGGATTAGTGTGAACGTGGCCTAAAATGCTATTCTGCGTTTTCGATTCCCTTGAGGATAGCGAACAATATAAAAACGCATTAGTGTGGCCGAGGCCTTAATCTCTACCTCGATGTTGTTCTTATTACTTTATTATTACTGTTGTTGCTATTAGCTTCGCCGTCAGGGAAATGTTCAGGTGTTTGAAGACGGAAGAATTGTCGTGAATGAAACGCGTGGAGCTCCCAATGTAGAATTGGTTGTATTTGCGGCAAGTGATTTTGTACACACTGTTTCTTTTAAGCCAGAGGTTCGTGTGAGAGCCAGTGGCGCAATAGACCTTTTTACCGATACGGCGGCCATTTTGGATTCTATCGTTTTGGTTAAAACATTATGGGATGCTCAGGGTGCAAATGACCCAAAAACTCCCAAAAACTGTACATGTGGAGTCGCGTCAATATATTATTTTTCTATTTCACTCTAACCATAGTGTTGCATTGCTTACTATCTACATGTGTTGTGTATTGTTGTATAATTGTGTACAAATTCATATTGCTTTTTAAAAATTAGGTTTTCGTAGTTTTTCATGGCCAAATGGTTACTAGCTTGCACCCTGGGCATCCCATAATTCAAGATGGCCGCCGTATCGGTAAGTGATGACGTCATAAAAATAAAATTTTCGCTTTATCAACCTTCGATCCCCGATTTCGAAAGAACATCAATAAAGAAGCTTACATGCCAAATTTGAGAGCAATCGGTTAAATAACGGCTGAGATATGGCCAGTAGAATATATAATTTAATTTCCCCACACAAATCACTGGGGAAATTATATATTCAACTGGCTATATCTCAGCCGTTATTTAACCGATTGCTCTTAAATTTGGCATGCAAGCTTCTTTATTGATGTTATTTCGAAATCGGGGATCGAAAGTTGATAAAGCGAAAATTATTGTTTTCGTGACGTCACACTTCGGTGTTTGGGGTGGAGGTGAAGGGAGAAGGACAGGGGTGATGTTCATGGGGAGCTGAGGGGGCAATGGGATATGGGAACTGGAACAGTGGAAGAGAGTGTAAATTTATGGGGGATAAAATGTAGGGATATGGGGGAGGAAGCGATTGGATGAGGGTGTGATTAGCGGGTGAGGGGCTGTGGGAGACGGGAAGGGGGAGAGAGTATTGAGAGTGTAGGGGGGGGGGGGGGGGGGGGGGGGGGTGGGGGGGGGTTTTGCAATTTGAAATGGAAGAAAAGGAGAAATGAGGGGTGAAGGGAAGTAGGTGGATTGAGAGTGGATGTTGGGGATGCAGGGAGTTATTCAAGGGGGGTGAAGTGGAGGGAAGGTGAAGTTTTTCAGGAGGGAAAAAAGGAATAAAAAGTGGGAGAGATGGATGGAATGGATGTGGAGATGCAAGAGTGTGATGCAGAGAAATGGATGGTAAAAAGGATGGAGAAAGAAGAAATAGATGGAAAGTAAGCGGATATAGTGACAGGTGTAGATATGGATGATAGAAAAGAGGAGAAGAATGAAAGAAGTGGAATGTGAGTGGAAAAGTAGAGTGACAGGTAGAGAGATGGATGTTTGAAATGAAGAGAAGAGGGAAGTGGAAAGTATGTGGAATAGCTAAAGTGACAGAGAAATGGACGAAGGATATCCAATCCGGCTTCCTCCCCCATATCCCTACATTTTATTCCCCCATAAATTTACACTCTCTTCCAGTTCCCATATTCCATTGCCCCCTCCCCCTCCATCGTGAACATCACCCCTACCTTTCACCTCCACCCCAAAAACACACACACAAACCTTGACTACCCACCAGTCTCTCTGGACTAACCAGTCGATAATCAAAAATCACGGCAAAAATCACGGCAAAAATCACGGCAAAAAAGTCGGCAAAAAAAGTCGGCCAAAATCACGGCAAAAAAAAGTGGTCGATGCAAAAATCACGGCATAAAAAAGTGGTTGATGCAAAAAAAGTCGGCAAAAAAAAGTGGTTGATGCAAAACCGGTCGCTAGAAAAAAGTGTGATCAATGGCACTAAAAAGGCTCCGTAGGAAGCCCAACTAACACAGGAACTCGACTGTAGGTTTGTCGTAATAACAAATGACAATAATGTTGCAATGCATGGTACATTCAGCGAAAGCACCACGTATAAAAAAATCAGCCTCGTGGGTTCCCTGTGGTGTGCATCATTTTGGAGAGTCTGGAACAAAGCGAATCATTGTGAAGGAGGAATCCTGGACACGAGTCGGAAGATTCCAAGATGGCGGATGAACTGGATGATACTAGACGTCTTTGAAATAGAAGTGCATTTTGGCCGATAATTTCTTGATACTTGGAGAAGATCTTAAGGAAACATCATGGATTTATTAGGATCTATCTTAGATAGCATGGATGGTCCTCCGAAAACGGAGAATAAGCAAGCTAAAGGTAGATAAATAAGTGTTTTCAACGACAGACCCGATCATGATGGAAGAATCAACGAATAAGCTTAATAATGGGAGGTTTTATGGAATCTTCTTCTGACGTCAATCTATCACGAAGTGGCCCTCAAACCGTCATTTTACTTGCTCAAAACTTCAATTTTAGATCGGTGAAGTCTAAATATCTGTCAAATAAGTTACTTATAAACAAACAAACAAATGTCATCTAAGCTTACATGCTTGAAGAAAAACTAACAGACTTTGAAAGTTAGGCTCGAACATTTTGTAGATCTTGACGAATGACGGCCACTACTACGTCACACGTAAAACCTCCCTTAGAAACAAAATCGCTTTTATTTAAAACTTACTGATTTTGGATTTAATTTTGTGTCAATTTATTGCCAAAGCTTACGATTTGTAGGTCCAAAAAACATGGATTAATGTTGATCCAAAGATTAATATCCGGTGTACGCAATCGATGAAAATCGATGAAAATCGATAATCGGAAGACCAATCGAACAATCGATATCAATCGATGACAATTAATCGATTGATATCGATTGGTTTTGGGCAATCGATCACCAATCGATAGTCACACAAGAAAAATGACAATCGTTGAAAATCGATCATCGATTGATTGTTATCACTGTCAGGTTCAGTACAAGATTTCGTGACGTAGTCCTCTCGACCTCTGTACGTTGCCGCTAAAATGTCGTCTATATGGAAAGCCGCTGGGAAAGCTACGAAGTCAGTCTAAAAGTGCGATCGATGCATCGTGAAGGGTTATCAATGTTGTCTTTTCCAAGTCCAACAAGGAGAAAGAAAAAATCAAGCAAGCAATCGATGAAAATCGATCTCTTTTAGGGCAATCGATAACAATCGATCAAAGGTCACAGATTTTTGCTTCATCGATTTCCGATATCAATCGATTAATTGATATCGATTGATATCGATTGATATCGATTTTCATCGATCATCGATTTCATCGATTGCCTACGCCGGGATTAATAACAAGTAAAACAATTTTCACTGCCATACAATACACTGTTTTTCTCTTCTTCGCCCCATTTGTAGGATACCGATCATTAATATTATAGAGATAGTTGGTATTTAGAATTAGCAATATATTTGTGCGTAAAAAGCATTGAGACTCGCGTTAGGTCCGTATATATAACATATAATTATTATTAGAATATTATTGGATATAAGGCTAAGCTTAAGTTACTAAAGTTATATTTTGTATATTTAACTTACATGTACAGTGTTTGAATTTTACTCTCTCTTAATCATTATAGAAAAGAAATTCAAAATGTTGAAGCTTCAAAAGGAGGAACGCAGAAAAAAGGCAGAATTTAGAATCAAGGTACTGTACTCCTTCATTGCATCCACATAACAATAACGCAACAAGGCACTGCCAGACAGATCAGAGCATGTATGGGTATGGCACAGATTCGTTCAAATCACAAAAAAACCTACAGCATTTTAGAGTGTTTCTACAAAAAGTTATGTTACATAAAATGTTTCCTAATATTTTTAAACTCATATTTTTCTCGTTGTGTCATCTAAATTATGCATACTTTGTGTAAATGTACCGTTATGTGAATTTATTATATTTATTAATAATTCATGAGGAAAACACAATAGAAATCATAACCGTGGCAGATAGAGCTTGTATTTCTGATACAAAATCGTCTTGATTTGCATAAACTTTAACTTTGATTTTCTTGGCCGAACTTTTAATACAAGTTTGTATCTTGAAAATTATAGTAGAACATGATTTTATACATCTGTGCATATGAGACCGGTAAGTTTGATACAATATTTGCAACCGTACTGTATGGGAATTAAAATGTCTCGCCTGTGGCTGCTCATATATTGTATCTTTACTAGCCACTGTTTTTATTTTTATTTTTTATTTTTTATATATTTTATATCATATTTTTTAGACACTGTTTACTAATTTACTCTACATTATTTTGATCTGTAGATTGAAAAAGAAGTAAACGAGTTGATTCAGGATGAAAAGCGAACAAGACACAAGTATCCACCAATGAATAAAATACAAAGGACTATTGTGTAAGTGATCGCACACACCGATTCCGAACATGGCGACCAATTTGAATAACCATTGTTCGTGACTGACTAGCCACTCATACAGGTGAGAATACTTTTGTGTTTCCACATGAGGCTATTCAGTCAAAGAACAATGATTATTCAAATTGGTTGCCATGTTCGGAATCGGTGTATAGTGATAATTCATAAAATAGTGGTAATTCTTTATTCATTTATTTATTTTTATTTATTTATTTATTTTTATTTATTTATTTATTTATTTATAAATGTTTGTCAGGCATGATGTTGCCGAGGTGGCTGGACTAACAACCTTCTCATTTGGAGAAGAAGAAGTAGACCGCTATGTAATGCTCTTTAAAAAGGTACATGTAACAAAACTTTAATCTCTTTAATGACAGGGTAGCAAAGAGGAAACATGTGATGCATGATTTGACCAAAAATGGAGCATGAATTGAGAAATTTGTAAAAGTTTGAGCGTGATGCGTGAATTTATGTTTCAACATGATGCGTGATCGTCCCTTTTGACCAACTGTGATTCGTGATTTACCGCTGTTATGCTCTGTGAAACGTTATTGACTGGACAAAACTACGGTTTCCTTGTTATCCGTGACGTGTGAATTAATGACAAAATGGCCCATGAAGTGTGATCGTGATCCCCTCATTGCTACCATGTAATGACTGAGCTTGTACTGTCAAATCATTAGCCCGAGGTGATGATTTAGGACAAAAGTGGACATTTTTTTTTTCTTTTAGGAATTTCCACCCCCAGATGAAGAACTGGAAGCTTACAGGAATGGAGAGGTAAATAGACTTACTGTGAATATACACTTTAAAAAAACCATGGATAGTTAATGAGCAATAATACAATGAAAGAGGGTTTGAATGGGGTTAACTGACAACTCATAATTGGCTTTAAAAATAACCATTAACTGAATATCTGTCAATCAAAGTTACATTGTACATGTATATCAAACATGTTCAGTAATTGTCCAAAACAGGCCAGTTAATAGTTAAATAACATTTAGCTGACAAGGCAAAAATATAATGTAACTGACAAATGACCAAGTATTTGACTGATAACTGACATATAGATGTACAAAATGTAGAACCCCCCACTCAGACCCTCATGCAAATCAAAAGTGTGACTCTAGTAATAATCTTTGTGTAAACATGATCATCTCAATTTCACCTGATGTTTTAACAACTGATTTATGAACATCTTTTGTAGGAATATGACCCTGAAACTGCTCACAACACAAAGACACATGACAGCATAGAAGTGGGTTTAGTTAATTGTGTACTTAGATGTCCCCCCTGACAAGGGGGAGTCAAACATACACTGTACTTGTTCTTGTTATTTTTAAAGTATTAGAAAGTGATAGCCTGCTAATTGAATTATGTTTACATACTTCACAAGAATGCCTCTAATTTTTTAGGAGTTTGGGAGGGAAATGGGAAGGGAACGGAAGAGGAGGGGAAAAGGAAGGGGAAGAGAAGTGAAGGAGATGGAAGTGAATTGAAGGGAAAGGAAGGAAAGAAAGAGAAGGGGAGAGAAAGGGAAGGGGAGAGAAAGGGAAGGGGAGAGAAAGGGAAGGGAAAAGGGGAGGAATAATACCCAATCTGTATCTGTATGATCCAGCACTCGGCAAAGTCTATTGGGTTGCTAGCTGTATAGTTAGTACGAGGTCCCTTATCTGTATGATCCAGCACTCAGCAAAGTCTATTGGGTTACTAGCTGTATAGTTAGTACAAGGTCCCTTATCTGTATGATCCAGCACTCGGCAAAGTCTATTGGGTTACTACATGTAACTGCATAGTTACATTGTAATACAAAGTCTCATTCACTAGTAACCTTTTTACAGACATCACTGCCAAGCCGACCTCAATGTTGGGACTTACAGTAGTAGGTCAGGCCGCACATGCCCGACTTCGTGCCATACTCTTAGTCGAACAGTGGTGTGGGTTCTTTTATGTCCCTCGGTGCAATGTAATGGACAGGGACCATGGAGATGGGGGGGGGGGGGGGGGGGGGGGGGCAATAATGGTTGTCACAATATGTTGTTGTCTGATATATACTAGTCTACTAGTATATCCGCCCCCCCCCCCCCCCCCCCCCCCCCCCCCCCCCCCCCACTTTCAAGGGTACTCCGCAGTCCCTGATGGAGTATAGAGCCATGTTTAACGTGGTCATCCAAGTCATGCGAAGGTCTAACCAATATAACAAGCCTATATGTATCCCTTACTAGACTGTTGCAGGTTCATCTAATGAGGCAACAAGTTATTCAAAAGAACAAAAGCCTTCAAGCAGTGTTGGTGCTAAATATTGGCCAGTAAAGAACAATGACAAAGTAGAATCTACACCAACATCATTCTATAAAGACAAATATAAACACTTATTAGGGACTGAGAGTGGGAAGGCTGCAGCCAAGGTAACAAAGAGTAATATATCTTATGGAGTAGGTGAGTGGTTAATATAGACATACAGGTATACAGACAGATAGACAGACAGACAGACAGACATATAGACAGATAGACAGACAGACAGGTATACAGACAGACAGACATATAGACAGACAGGTATACAGACAGATAGACAGACAGACAGGTATACAGACAGACAGACACACAGACAGATAGACAGATAGACAGACAGGTATACAGACAGATAGACAGGTATACAGACAGATAGACAGACAGACAGGTATACAGACAGATAGACAGACAGACAGGTATACAGACAGACAGACAGACAGGTATACAGACACATAGACAGACAGACAGGTATACAGACAGACAGACAGGTATACAGACAGACAGACAGGCATATAGACAGATAGACAGACAGACAGGTATACAGACAGATAGACAGACAGGTATACAGACAGACAGACAGGTATATAGATAGTGACTGGCTCAGGACTGTCAGAATGGCTGACTGACATATTTAGATGAATACACACACACACATTGTTTGACAGACAAACAGAATGTTCTCTATTTGTTCGTAATATAATTCTCCATACAGACGGACAGAGTGACGGACGGATAGACAGATGGACGGATGGATAGACAGACGGACCGACAGGCAGACAGACAGATAGATATCACCTTTATTTAAAAAACGAGAGTTCCATGTATAAAATTTCTTTACATGAAAGTCGTTATAAAATGGTATACAGACGGACAGACGGATAGATAGACAGACAGACGGACTGATTGACAGACAGACGGATAGACAGACATACGGATAGACGGACAGACAGACGGACGGATAGACAGACAGACGGATAGACAGACAGATAGACAGGCAGACAGGTAATAAAATAATCCTAAACGAAACATACCAACGCGTCCTTCCATTCTTACTTGCAGTTCCTAGTGAAAATAAAAGAGACTTGCGCTCGATTGAAGAAACACTCAATGACATCCGCAAACGTAAAAAACTCTCCAACCAAGATCCCTCCTGAAGACGAACCTTAGACGCGGCCTGCTGTCTTTCCGTCTGCACAGTCGTTTTAAGATGGATTTTCAACAATGTCAATTGTAGTTTTTAAGCCTTTTAAGCTGTGGAACTGTGCGGTAGTGCATTGAAGATTTGCTTCAAGACCCTTAAATACGTGTAAATGAAGTGACTTGGAACTTTGATACTGAAAGAGCGCCATGGAGGGATTGTCGAACTGGGCGTTTAAGCAATTACAATGCAAGAATGCGATGTACTGAATACAAAGACATTTCGCACTACTGCGATGGACATTTGGTTATAGAAGTACAGTGAAATGGGCCGTGTAAATACAAGAGCCAGCGAATGCAAAGATGCATATGGTCTGCGCTGAACACAAGGTGATATAAGTACAGTGAAATACAATGATACCGATAGATCGACACTCACGATCAGTATGTACACCGTGTATACACAAGAACAGGTGTAATGAATCGAATGCAAAGATTCGTATCGCTTGCGCTTGTGCGCTGTATACACCCATTTCAAAAAAGGTTGTCGAGGACAGCAGTCCATAGACAATAGGTTATACGTCGTTCCATGACCGAACTGCATTATGGTAACAGATTGAATAGCTAAAACGGTATGAAAAGGCTGTATGATATCGTACCTATTTCAATTTAAAAATGCCAAGACAAATTTTGAATCGAATTTTATGAAATATTTCTGGCATACATGCCATATTCAAGCAAGCTACAATACAATACAATAACTTTTATTTATACACTGTTACCATATTCGGAATTACCAGTTCGGACTTGCAACGACGTATAACCACCTATCGCTTATGGACTGATGTCCTCGACAACCTTTTTTGAAATAGGTGTATTTGGTCATACCGTATGAGTGCAGTGAAATAATACCCAATGAACTACCGCTGGATTGTTTACACAAGTTAAAAGAATGGAATGCGGTGTATATGTCACTGGCCAGACATTAACGTTCTCTCAAAGTTATGTCCCGATGGGCAACGTTTAAATGATACTTTACTCCTATCAAGACATCGAACAATCTACACCGAATTCCCAAAGTATCCAAAGATATCATGTTTTAAAACGGGACGTTCCCATTTTGAGTGACACCGTCAGATATAGGATATTCCTGGGCAGATTCGTCCGGTTATTCTAAACGATGATTGCTCCCTATACCTTGATTTTTACTATATAGACGCAAGCATAAGAGACCTTTCCCTGTGGAAACTAGTCTCCCTCGCAGCCGTGTTTAGTGCGCAACGTTCCGGCTCTGCGTGACGACACGAAACACGGCTGCGAGGGAGACTGTGAAAACAGACCTGACACAAGAATAAGCTCAAGAGACCTTTCACTGTGAAAACTAGTCTCCCTCGCAGCGTGACGACACGAAACACGGCTGCGAGGGAGACTATGTGAAAACAGGCCTGACGCAAGCATAAGCACAAGAGACCTTTCACTGTGAAAACTAGTCTCCCTCGCAGCGTGACGACACGAAATACGGCTGCGAGGGAGACTATGTGAAAACAGGCCTGACACAAGAATAAGCTCAAGCATCAAAATGTTTGAATTTCTTGTGTTTGTTTATGCTTGCGTTAATTGTTGCCATTAACATGCAGCGTTTGGAATCGGAATCGTAAGAAGCTTACGATCTAGTGTGAATCAAAACGACGCAATCGTAAGAAAAAGAAAACTTCTGATCCATCCAATTCCGAATCCGTCGTCCTTCTGCTTCCGATTCAGATTATTAGTTCACACTGGTCATAAGCTCCTCTCGATGCTAGTGTGAACCAGGTTTTATGACTGCGTCAGGTCCATTTCCATATGACAAGTTCATGTACTTGTGCTTATGCTTGCGTCGCTAGTTTAAGTAATGGATGCTTCTTTACCAAGATTTTTGGTTGGTAAATTCAATTACTAATGTTATATAATACAGAATGAAACGCTGCCACGATTTGTTCAAGCGTTGTCTGGTGTAACACTCTTCGTGCGACCTGTATCGCAACGATCAGGCAACGTGTCTTGCAACTGTGCAACGCTCGCTCTAAGGCCCCGTTTACATGAGAGAGAGAGAGAGATAACCCAAGCAGTAGGGACAATTCTATTGCTTTATCATCCACACAGGGAATATACGAACAGTAGAGTTGACGCTGCTAGGGTTATCTCTGATGAAAACAGGGCTTTAGCCAGTCGATGCGCGATAAGTTGAATAATTGCTTAATGTAAAACTGCCTTTACTCAGTTAACCTCTATCTACTGTATACGATATCATTTAAGCGGACACCAATGTTTGGTCCGATTTGGTTCCCGTTTAGCCTGCGTAGCAAGCGTTTTTTAGGCCGCACGGAAGAGTTTTCGTTCCAACTTTCGCGCGGCCAAGAAACGAAAACTCTTCCATGCGGCCTAAAAAACGCTTGCTACGCAGGCTAGTTCCCGTTCGATCGTAGAAACGTTCCTTAAACTAAAGGAGATATTGTTTGAATTAATTTTATTTTGTATCTATCATTTTAAAGAATAGTTCAAACTTAAATAAACGTTTAGATTTTTTTTCTGACAAAGTATTCTTCGTTATTAAATTCAGTGGGGAGTTTGCAGGTGTTGCGTGACATTTTAAATTTTAATCCAACAAAAACAAAAACATAATATTTGAAAAGAGCACACCAAAGTTAGCAAAAATTGAAATTTTGAAGTAATTTCGATGAATAGAGCGAAAGTTATCGGTGACCGAAGTTGGCTTTTTTCTTAAGAAACGTACGGTGGTGGGCAAGCTGTTGTCACGCAAGACCTGAAAACTCCCCGTTATGGGCTACCACTATCCTAGACTCCTACGCACCAACGCTCTCAGCGTTGCGTGACGGAACTAAAATCGGGTGCGTAGGAGTCTACCACTATCCTTGCCCGAACCTCTATGAGCGATCGCCCTGTACATTGCATGTTATCTCTTGTAAGCGACCACCGACCACCTCCCATAACCGACCACTCTGCCTTTCTTTAGACAATCGACAGGTAAATGATATAAAAACGAATTCTAAAGAAGTGATCATGAGAAAAACTGCGTTTAAGGAACCAAGCTGTCGCATAGTGCAAACATTTTCATCGGCCAGTTAATGCGAGCGAGCTTTTATGCAATATTTGAATTCCCGTTTTCCTTCCATATTTCCAATTCTTGTCGCGTTCTGTCGCGCTCTCGTTCCAACTTCAATTCTGGTGGCGATTTCATTGTCGCCGCAAAATCGCCGCGATTTCGAACGTGCGAAACCTTTTTTTCTTGTATCGTAGTTATTGCTTGGAAATAAGTACATACAGTAGCTGCATGTCCTTTTTGCTCTCTCTTGGTATTGATGCAAATTGGTGGCGATTTGGCGCATCAGTGCAATAGAACTCGCAGCAAATTAAATACCGCGCCTAAATCGCAATGAAATAATAATCGCGCGTGACAAAAAGCATATTGGTGGCGATTTGGCGCATCAGTGCAATAGAACTCGCAGCAAACCGCGCCTAAATCGCAATGAAATATTTAACTAAATACTCCAGTTTCGAGTTGTTTAGATACTGCTGTACTTCTTGACAAAAGACGCATTTGCTCAGCCTTAGCCTCAATCCAGAGAATAAACCCGTGGAATTAAAAAAATGATTCTATTGTCCTATGTCAACATTTTTCACATTCTCGTTGGTATTTGTGAATAATTTACGCTGAATTGAGGCTAAGGCTGAGCAAATGCGTCTTTAATTTGTCAAGGTTCGTAAACAACTATTGCTTGCTTTCAATCAGCTGCTAAAACTCCTTGAATCTCATTATTTGCTTCAAATGACGGGCAAACACTGCCCTCCATGTGCTATCAAGCAGAGAGTATTCTATTGAAAAGGTGCAATTCAGCTGATAAAAATTCCTCACGAGACCGGAAGTGACGTCTAATGAAATCAAGCAAAACAAATTAAAATTGCGTCTTCAGAAAACACATCTTGGTATTCGAGCAGGGGGCTTGTCACATGGGTGTTATATGCGTAGGTGGCACGTACCAAGCAATTCCCGACCATCGCTCTACAGCATTTAATTGATTGATAGCCCTATGTAATTAAAAAGATAGAGTCACTATTTTTGATTTTCGTCATTATATCACTCAATGAACACATCTGGTGTTTTTATAACTTTTAGACAGAATAGATTTTGGTGGAATTATTATAACGAGGAAAACTGAAAACAACTGAAGATTCTTCAGAAGATGTCTCCTAACTCCTAATTGGAACGGAGTTAACAATAATGAAATAGAACGATCCTCGATTAGGTCTAATACTGTACCGTGTAGTCCTGGAATTCATGGCTTTGATAGACATTATGTTCGTTAACGTACGGTGAACAGTGTGAAACGTTTTCACTCGTGAATCAAGAATAAGCGCAAACACAAAAGTTCTTATATTGTGAAAACAGACATGGCGCAAATATGAGCGCGGCAAAAGCGGAAACATCAAAACTTTACAACAATGCAATTCTGGAGAGACCAGACAAAAGGCGTCTGCCTTGGAGAAGTGTTCGGCTTTGAGGGGGTGCGTTTTGAGGTCGTTGAAACGTATCTTCATTCATACTTTTTCATATAACTAGATAGTAAAAACAAAGATTCTTGGACTTCTCAACGTCAGTGATGCATGAGGATAAAATAGAGTCACCACTGTTTATCTATACCCAAGCGGCATTTCTACGCCGTTCAACGACCTACTCCTACAATAGTTCAAATCTATATTTACAATAAAGTTACCATATGTACACAAAACTGCAGCTAGATGAAAAATTGGGTTATAGGTGCTTAGCCGAGTATCATCTTTACAAACAGTAAAAATCCTGCTTTGTTAGTTAACAACTACGACGAGAATTTATAAAGAGATAATTTTTTTTAGTTTGATTCTTTTGGTGACAGAATGGTTTTCGATGAAGAAGGACAACTTTTAATGTACTTATTTGCAAGCAATTCTATCTACGAAACAAGTACATGTAGCTAGCTCACTGGTAAATAAATAAAGCAAACATTTCAGACTTGTCTGTCTCCATATTGGCTCCATAGTTAACAAGAAGCGAGAAAACAGGGCCTCAAAAATGGCCAGGCCAAAGAGTTGAGTTCAAAAGTTAGATCATTCTTTAGTTTTCAAGGCTTCTCTATAGTCATAGCGCAGTGTTGAATATTGGTAATGATTTGCCTGCCCTTAGCCGCGATGTTCCAGTGACGTCTTTATGGGATCAATTACAACGTATTTTTAGCCTTTTATTGAAATAATGTCATTCACAGTTCTCAATGTCTTTCTAAACGTTCAAATGCGATGAAATCTGTCAAATTTACGAACATCGAAAAATTCGTTTGCTATATCAATATTTTGCGTGTCAGTAAGCAACGTGGCCGGCCTTTCATTAAATTTTAGCTTTTTATTGAAATAGGAACGAGGTAATATAAACATCGGTCGAATTGATTAATAGCTAAATAGTAGAGCGGCGATTCATTGTAGTGATAATTTGGAGTGCACTTAGTTGGGGATTTATGAATTGCGAAAACATTTGAACAGATCAGTCTTTCATCATGGAGGGAATGAAACAACGACATTTATCTACACTCAAACACTGATGTCTTATAATGCTTGTCAGTAATCATAGGTTGACTTAAAGTCTGATGAGAGCAGCTTTTCGCTTATTGTAAACTTGCTACTTGCTTTGATAATAATGGAACCCAAAGAGCGGGTATCTTCGGCTAGAGCGCTTGCAAGGAGACCTCTCAAGGAAAACTTGCATGCTACAGAAGGACCGCTCAAAAGAAAGTCTTTTAGGAGTACAGCTCGACAGGTTTGGATGGCAAATCTAATCTCTAAACAAAGTCAGTCAACTGAACCTTCGATAAATGCTGAAGAAAAACCCGAAAAGAAAGCAAAGAAGAACACAGATAGTAACTCAGTTGTTTCGCTGCCGGCTCGACCACCAAGTGTAAAGCGAAGGGGAACTCCAGAGATATTTCCAATGTCTTCCGAAATGAAAAAAACTCTTCTAATGCTCGGTAACCTAGACTTGCTGCCTGAAGAAGAAAGACATGCGCAACGCGCTTTTAACGGAGGAGAAAAGAAGAATTCTGTAAGCAAATTTCGGCTCAAAACGCAGCAAAGGATTATTCATCCTCAAAGGTTTCTTCGAAGGATGAAAAGTGGTACTTTAGTGAAAGAATCTAGTGCGGCGAAAGATAAAGTGAATGGTGCTGAAAAGTCGGTAACAGCTGATGAATTAAGGGATTCAAAATCAGACACATTTGAAAACGATTCAGATCAAGAAAAAGACACTCACAACAGGTTGGATCATCTTTCAGAAGTAGAAGAAGAAGAAGGAGAAGACAGATCCTCCACTGATCAAAAACTACATCTAAAGAGTGAATTAAAAACAATGAGTGTCATCTCTGCTCAATATCCAAAATCAAATGAAAGAAATTTATGGCAAAAATCATTTCAAAAATATCAAACAGTCTATACGTTTGGAAACCCTATTTTAAGATCAAATTCGAGTAAAGTTGTCGTCCTGAGAAGGTCGGGGAAAGTCCATTTATCGAGTACATGGCAGTCAAGCACAGATTCGGCTCTCTTGCGAACTCATCCAATGAGACACACAATTAGTCTTGGCTCTGAGAAATCAACCAGCACAAATTCAAATGAACACACAAGCGATGGGGATTCACATTTAAGAGAAAAGAAGACTATCGAAGAAATAACGAGTGAAATCCAGCTAAGGTGCTCGAAGTGGTTTGAATTTCGACAGAAAATACTGAAACAGAGGGGAATCAGAAAAAAAACATGAATAAATTAGGTGATATTGATCGAAAGAAATATTGATTTATTTAAAACCTTGAAAACCAATAGACAAAAGAAAGGAGCTTTATAGTTAGGGATTAAAACCTGAAAACAATCGGCTTAATCTACGTTTTTCAAAAAAAAAAATTAACTTTAAATGACAGAATGTAACAGCAATAATAAAAAATAATACAAATTTTTGAAGAAAATTCACTGATTATAATTCAATTAGTTCATTAATTTTCGAGAGTAGAGAAAGTGACATACTGTACTGAATTTGGGATTTATAGAAACAATCTTTTTACCGATTATTTATTTATTTATTTATTTAAATTAGCGGATCGAAGGATAAACAGTATTAATCATTTAGAACCCAAAACTCATCAAAGGCATTTTTTTTAACTTAAAAGCTTCACATCTAGTGAACTATTACATGTTTTTTTTCCCGGTTTCCCCCTGCTTTGTTTGTGGTGAATATGGTGAAAACTACAGAAAATAAATTATCAGATATCCGCTCTATAGTACTGTTTTTGGTTCACTTTTCCCCACTCTAATTGCGTCTTTTGTTAACCAAAAGCCTGTATTACGCAGTGATATTGTTTGAAGTAGAAGTGACATGAATACGAAGCCATTAGCCGCAGTCTTGGTTCAATTATATGCGAGTTGTCACATATATGGATTCAAAAGAAGAGTGACACCTAGAGAACACCTAAATGGCGATCTGAATTGAATGTTTTTGTACATTTTCATATGACAGTAAATTTTTGATAACCTGAATAATAATATCAAAAATGAATATATATTTTAAATGGTTGCTTGTGGAGACGGTCTCTAATTGCATAGACGTTGTCAGCTATGATCGCTAGGATGTCTGAAAGCAGTAAACGAGGCACGTTTCAAGCTGATGAAAACCGATATACACCTATTCCAAAAATCGTTGTGTCCGCCGAAAGCAACAAGCAAGAAGCTGACGACCGCAAAGGGCATTGGGACTTTCTCCTTATTCATTTATACATCCGTAGAGATTTTTAACATACATTTTCAAATGGCCAAATAGTTCCAAATGATTGCTATTCAACGCTAGTTCGTAGGGATAATTTCTCAAGTACCACGGATAAATTAATTAATTAGGAGATTCCCAATGTCCTTTGCGGTCGTCAGCTTCTCTCAACGATATTTGGAATAGGTGTATGTATACACCTGTTCCAAATATCGTTGTCCGCGCCGAAAGCAACAAGCAAGAAGCTAACAACCACAAAGGACTTTGGGAATCTCCTAATTAATCAATTTATCCGTGGTACTTAAGAAGTTATCCCCACGAGCATAAATAGCAATCATTTGGAACTATTCGGCCATTTGAAAATGCATGTTGTCAAAATATCTACGGGTGTATAAATGAAGAAGGAGAAAGTCCCAATGCCCTTTGCGGTCGTCAGCTTCTTGTTTGTTGCTTTTGGCAGGGACAACGATTTTTGGAATAGGTGTATATACAGTTCAGCCTAGCTAGCCTCAAGTGTGCCTCATGCAAAAGGCCTGGGATATTTTAAAGAGTAAATATACAAATCATGATAGTAAAGTGAAATAATACATCGAAGCTTCATTTATTTTTTGTCGTAATTGACAACATGATTGAAGGTAAGCATGACCTGCCACGTGATAAAACACCTTTTTATTTTGGAGATGACAGGAGTTGAAATTATTTTTCCGATTTTAGTATCAACCCGTAGGTGCTTCCTGTAGATGTGTCTTAGCAGGGCCACAATCCTTCTTAATTTAGGGAGTGATATAGCTAATTGCATAATCGTTGTCGGGTTGAAAATCATGAAAGCTATGACCAAAAGGAATTCTGGGAAATTAAAACTCTCAAATAACACCGTCAAATGGTCATATCCAGACTTGTAGGATCTTAGTAAAATAGCTCACATACCTTCAAAACTACGAGAACATTGAATATATCTGCATGTAATGTGGCTCATGAACTGATTTCCCATCCATCCTTGCGGTCTCAGCTTCTATGATTTTCAACCCGACAACGATTATGCAATTAGCTATATATGATTTTAAAAAGTGAAAATATATGTAGTCACCTGACCTATTTTGCACAGTATCTCATATTATCCTAGCTATAAATATTACATATCAGCCAATCAGACAGAGCTCACCATTTCTATGAAATACAGAGCGGTATTTTTGGGGTTCCTGTGTTAACTAATAATAATAATAATATTTCATATTTATAAAGCGCAACTTTAACATATGGATATGATCAAATGCGCATTGTTCATACCTAAAATATCAATTTTAAACGAAACCACAGGAAGCTCAAGGGAGATTTCGAACATTACCCATGCTCCCTTTCGGCCATGTACCTGAGCCCTTTTCATCGACAACTTTCTTGCAACAGTTGTATGCCGGACTACCTCTAGATTAATCTCTTGTTTGTTTTAATTATTATAGAACGCGCGTTCAGTGTTTCACAGTTCTCGCGCGTCCTCAGTAGACCTACTGAGCCTGGAGCCGAAAAGTGAGACCACAGATAGCCCAAGAATAAATTCAGTAAAAAAATAAAATTCGGGAAATAAAAGTACTTTTTCCCCCAATACACTGCTCTGTTTTGTGAAAAAAATATATCACCAGGCAGGCTTTAAAAGTTAATAGACAACAAAGGTCTATTTTTACTGAGTTTATACTTGGGCTCCCTGTGGTGAGACTTCTCACAGCCGCCGGCTATCTGATCAGCAAAACAGTTAATCAATAAAAAAAACAAGTCATGATGTTTTAAGACAACATCGCAAAGCATAAATCAATAGGGCAGCAGGTTGATAGCCACAGGCAAATGTTATTTTACCTTTTGAATAATCGATGATACACACTGTCTTTGTTTTATAGTAATTTTGTTTTTGACAGAAACATTCATTATAAATATTGACTTTAATTTGTAGTGATGAATCGAAAAGAAGAAGGGAGAAAATAAAGGAAATTAAAGAGAAAGGAAGTAACAGGAAGAAAGGAAAATAACGAGAAAGAGAAGGAAGAGGAGCCGGAAAGAACTGAAAGAAGAAATAAAAAATGAAGAACAATTAAAGGAAAATAATTTATGAAAACAATGAAGAAAATAAAGAAAGTAAAGTACCCGAAGAAGAGAAGGGTAAAAGGAAGCAAGAAATAAGTTGATAATAACGAGAAAGAGATCGAAGGAAGAGGAGCCGGAAAGAGCTGAAAGAAGAAATAAATTAAGAACAAAGGAAAATAAATTTTGAAAAAAATGAAGAAAAGAAAGAAAGAAAAGTAGAGAAGTGTAAAAGGAAGCAAGAAATATAGGTTGATTTTAGTACTACATTTAGCATTTCAGCTGTCACAAGGCCGCTTTATTCTTACTATTTTAACGATAATTACTAATCTAGTTCTTTGTATTAAATCTCATTAGAACCCAGCATCATTTGAAGTCCAAGGTTTTGTTCACACGCATTTGTTTTTATTTGAGAAAAATATTTTTTTCTCCGTTTTGTCATTAGCTCTAACGATTAAATTTAAAAACGTAGTTATACGTGTAGAAACGATTCGAAACACTCCGGTGGACATAAATGCGTTTTTGATGCGTTTTGATGCGTTTTTGAATGCGTTTTTGACGCGTTTTCGATGCGATTTTGATGCGTTTTCGATGCGTTTTTGATGCGTTTTCGATGAGGTTTTCGATGCGTTTTCAATGTGTTTTTGATGCGTTTTTGAATGCGGTTTCGATGCGTTTTGAATGCGTTTTGAATGTGGTTTCGATGCGTTTTCAATGCGTTTTCAATGCGGTTTCGATGCGTTCGGAATGTGTTTTTGATGCGTTTTCAATGCGTTTTCAATGCGCTTTCAATGCGTTTTCAATGCGTTTTCAATGCGTTTTCAATGCGTTTTCAATGCGTTTTCAATGCGTTTTCGACGCATTTTTGAAAAATTAAAAGCTGCGATTTCAAACGAAACCACACGTGGACGGGACAGGATCTAGCAAGTATGTACAACCTTAAATTAAAATACACTGCGAGTACAAAACGACTGTTATAGCTTTTTTGACTTCGCGCGCAGTTCACACTAATGTCGTCGCTTCCGACTGATCCACTTGTCAAACTTGCAAGTGGAAGTTAACTTCTATTTAATCTGACACTAATGAATCGTTCGGCTAACGTTGAAATAATTCAGAGCTCGACTCACAATAATATTGCTCGCCCTTGCTGTGAGATTAGTGTTATACGAGGTAATACAGGATACAATAAAAAACACTATTATATATGAGAAAATAATTAAAGTATACTGTGGTTGATGAACTCTCCGAAGTTACTGAATACTGTGCAAAATGCATGGGTCTCTTTACATTAGATTCCAAGACTCGTATCAGAGTTGAAACTATGAAAATTAAATTGGTTTTGGAAATTGAAATCATTTTTTTCGCGTCCGTGAAATTTTGTTAGGATACCGTGTTAAAGGGCCCAACGAGACATACTATCTTTACTAGAGTGTACAAGCCAACATATGTGTCTATATTATTTACATAAGAAAGCAGAAAGTATCTTTTGTTCTTTGAGTACCAACTGGAAATTTCTTTTTCTCAACAGCTGTCGCAATTTCACCAAAACATTTTTATGTCGATTTTTTATTTCTCTGTCGATTTTTATAACCTTTCCTAAACCTTCAGTAAATTTGCAACTTCTTTCTCCTATGTTATCGCAGCGTCCGTTTCGGTTTATCCAGCTTTTTTATCGTGAATTTTCGATTGTAGTTTCAAGCGTTACTCTTTCCCAGCGATTCTGGAATGATCAACCTTTCCATAGCTTAATTAATCTCAATTAAATCGTTATTCATCTGAGAACCTCGCATTATTCCCGCCAAAAACGCCGGCGCGCCTTCCAATAAAATTCCCGCGCTTTCCTCTGTGGTTGATTTCAGTGTCTAAATGTTTGTTTTGCCGCTTTCAATGGTAAGTTTTCGCGCCACTGAAACCAACTTTCGCAGCGATTCACAATTTGTTCCAACTCCTCCTTCGATGATTTAGTGTACTTTTTGTGTTTATGTAGCTTTTGATTAGCAGCCGATGCGTCTAATTTGTCCATCCATTGTCTTTCGGCATTTTGTGAAGTACTTGGAGAGAAAGCTTCCACATGTTGTCGTTGTTGATCTAACAAGGGAAAAGTCGCCGCTCGTGGACGTCGATTGGCGAGTTTTAATTCATCATTTTTAATTGTACAATGGTCTCTCGTTTTGTCCAAACTCGAAGTTCCATGAACTTTTCCTTTAGAAGTTCCGTCGTCTAACCCTTTGAAATGATAGCTCCACGGAATCGTCTCTGCTCTGGGGCGACGAGTAGATCGGACGCTCTTTGAGAAATCGTTGCGGCTTGAATAAAGACTGCTTACATCTATGTCATCAACCACAATTTTCGGAGACAGCGGCATTTTCCAGTGATTTGGACCCTCAGTTGACGTTTTGTATAAGTCCTGATTTTTCTGTAAATGTTTGTTTACGATTGGATGTAACCGGCTTGATTTCTCTGCGGCTAATGTTCTTCGCTGTTTGACATGCTTTCTCGCGACCAATGGTACATGTAGCTCTTGGCTTTTGTTATTGTCAGGCAAGAGATCAAACCTTGCCAGCCCGGTTAAGACTTCTTTCATTTCTGAAGACATAGGCACCAAAATTTGACGCTGTTGAGAATGTTCATCAACATTTCGAAAATGGTGTCCGTCTGTCTTTTTATCAACGATTCGACCACAAGAATTTTCCCTTGTCTTGCTCATGATCTACATGTACACAAACTGCAGGTAGTCAACGGGAACCTACCGCGAAATAACTACCAGTTTACACTGAACGTTCCCCAGGCGACTATTTAATTACTATCATGAGAGTGGGTATTTACGGAACTTGACTAATTTCCACCTTCGGACTTGTTCTTCAATACCGCAAAGCTTTCAGGTAAATATATTTTCACAGCCGATTCAGTCACACGTTAACGTATATATAAACTCAGCTGGCCAATTATGTGCCGTAGTGAAGTGCCACCGGGAAAGCGAAACCTTGAATTTTAGCATAAATGTCGAGAACATGAAGGTGCAGATATGAGTGTACATGCAAATTTTACACACAACACGTGGTCCCTTTTTTTTTAGCTTAATTTTCCATGGTTTTACACAAAAAAGATTAACAAGAATTCGGGTAAACAGGAAGAGAGAGAAAAGAAAATACTATAATGAGCTGTTATTATCAATCTTAGTGAATTCGACAGATGTGCTCAATCAATACAACCCCTTAAATTTGCAACTGATGTTTTAAATAATAATCATACTGTATGCAAACACGCGTATACGTGTTATTTGTAACTGAATAATAATTACAAGTATTCCAGGCCTGTGTGTCTTTCTATTTTGTAAAGATCGAGTACAGCATAGTTTTCACTGACTAGCATGCAACGCAAGCACGTCAAGTGGCCTTGCCTTATGGTAGGTAGGTAGGTAGATAGATAGATAGATAGATAGATAGATAGATAGATAGATAGATAGATAGATAGATAGATAGATAGATAGATAGATAGATAGATAGATAGATAGATAGATAGATAGATAGATAGATAGATAGATAGATAGATAGATAGATAGATAGATAGATAGATAGATAGATAGATAGATAGATAGATAGATAGATAGATAGATAGATAGATAGATAGATAGATAGATAGATAGATAGATAGATAGATAGATATAGATAGCCGGATATATAGATAGTGTTCTTTTTATAGGGCTGATCCAAGAACAATAAAACGACAATGCAATAATTGACTATATAAATGCATTACGTCATCATGCACACTCCTGACAGTTGTTTTTCTTCCGAAGCAGGAAATTCGGACCGTTGAAGGAATATGGAGACTGATCAGCCGATCTTACCTCAAGAGAAAGAGAGAGAGAGAGAGAGCCTCGAGGCGTCCGAATGTCTGGAAGGTGCACACTCCTCGGATGGTCGGGATGTTGGCAGGATGGGAGTGGGGTTAAGCACCTGGGTGGGACTGCATGGATGCGGAGTGGTACGTAGAAAGAGAGAATGAAGTACACATCGATCTTCTTCAGAAGAAAATACCGAAGGAAACAGAACTAGTAAATAGATATCCAGTGCGGAATGTTTGAAGAAAGAGTCAGTGCATACTATCGAAATATCTGTTTTAAATTCGCGAAATTCATCGATCGATTTGAATCGATCCTTGAAAGCGACGGATTTTTGTCCAAAAAAGCCCAAGTTGTTTACATAATAGTAATACATAATTACAAGTAAATTACAGTAAATTACAGTTATCCATTACGGTAGTGACACTTCAAGAGACTGTTGACGTACGTAAGATTAAGCCAAAAATATCGAAGGAGTGGCAATGGACTCAATCTAAATCCGTCTCATTGCGGAGTGTACACATATAGTAATGATACTAAATTCATATTTATTCAATTTTAACTGAATAATTTGTTGTATGTATTTGTCGTTGTTGATCTTTGGGAGAGAGCAGTCTGTCAGGACTACATGTAAACTAGCTATGCTACCTGTAAATATTGATCGTTTAAAAAAAAGTATCTCTCTGTGAACGTTTATTATGGTAAAATTACTTAACTAAGATTGGTTTAGCCTGAGTTTGGCTTCTAAAAATACTTTATAATTTATCACAACGACTTGACATAGCAATGTCTTAGCTAGCTGAAATTTAGTATTTAGTATTCACAAGACAACCTTTTAAAAATAGCTGTACATTTTTGAATTGCTAACGTTCATTTGAAGGCGTCATTTGAGTAAACCATCTCTCTTTGTCTGGCTGTTTTAACGCCTTCAAATCTTATTACAAAACTACCAAACTTCTAAAAAGAGGCATTCAGCCAACGATGAACAATTACGCTTTTCCGCTTTATATTTGAGTTGTTGATATTATTTTGGCTATACACCGTAACGTAAAAACCCGCGCATAAACCTCCCCCGCGTATAAGCCGCCCCCTCGTATAAGCCGCCCCCCGCTCCCTCAGTCTGACAGCTTAAATTTTGCAAAAAAAAGTTTTTTGAAATAAATTATATATATAGTTGAGGATAAATGGTGTAGACATCAAGCGAACTACTTGCTGGTAGTTCGCTTGATGTCTACACCATTTTATCCTCAACTAGTTATCCTTTATGGCATCTGCGTCTGGCATCTAAAGATCCTACTCGCTAGTGGCAAGGTTTTTGGCGTTCCAATCACTACTCGTATTCTGCCTATATATATATACAGTCAATCCAAAAAAGGTTGTCCAGAATATATACACATATACACATATAACTGTCACGTGACCGCATATACAGAACACATTAAAAAGGTTAAAAAGGTCTTAAAGTCTTGATTTTATACTGAATAATGTAGCCAAAAGCTGATTACTAATAAGGGAACCTGGAGGTAATGTATTCCATATATACGGTCACGTGATAGTTATATGTGTATATGTGTATATATTCTGGACAACCTTTTTTGGTTGACTGTATATATATATATATATATATATTCCACCATACAAAATAACAGGAGAAAAAAAATTGATAATAAGATAATTATATAAGATATATGGTGAGGGTCACACAACAGAGCTAGTATTATAGGCTCTACATTAAGTGCGCCCAGGTGAAACAAAATAAATGAATAATCAAAAAGAAAATATAAAATATAATGATATACTTTCCAAATCTTGCTTCAAACTTTCACAAACTTCGGAAGAATCATTATATTACTGAAAACAAGCTTTTATGCTTTTGTAGATATATTTGAGTTCGTGATATAATTTTGATTCTTCCCAAGCAATTGTTTAATACAAAGTTTATTGATCAGATTACAACGAATTTCAAATCACTTGTTGCAATTGCAAAACAATGTTCCACAGAGATGACTTCAAACACGCCATTGTAATCATAGAACGTTTTTTTATAAGTTTGATCATCACAATTCTCTAATTTAAAGTTTTCAGATCATAATAACTTCTAGAATTGAACTTCTGATCTCAGTAGAATTGAACAGGATGGAATTTCTTCTTCGAAATTCAAATTCTTTAAGGAACGAAGCTTGTAATTTGTCTGATCTTTTCCTGGCACCAAAATCGTTCAGCTAAATAATAGTTACGATTTCATTATTATTGTTATCGATGTCTTGGCGAATTTTGCAAAAAAATAAAAAAAACAATTATCACAAAGTTTTATTAAGATTGTATTAAAAAAAGTTTAATTTTACGAGTCCAATGGTTAACCAACTATGACATTTCGTGAATATATTTGCTAACGTGACTTTGCATAATCCGTATGCCTATATAATAAATAACAACTGTGTCACATACGCGGTGATCTGGAAACAGTTACGCCAGCAAAGTATATCCCATAAAAGGAATCAAAAGACGACTAACTCAATCGTACCACTTATGTATAACTGAACAAGATTACAAGTCCTTATGTGAATATAAATATAGGTGCACGGTTATATCCTCGGAGCAATATTCGCATACACTTGTGTGGAGAGGTGACACTCTGGGACTGAAGGTTTTTGAGTCTCAGTGTATTGAAGTCGGTTCCATATAAATTCATTGAAGTTGCTTATTGATATCTTAACTAAGAAGAGTTCCAGAAGAGGTATATGATGGCTTCGAATGTTTCAGCCTTCTCTCCAGTAAGGAACAACTCGGTCTCGTCAGATGACTCGGAGGGGAAGACTACAATTCATTTTCCAAAGAGCAAGAGCTCGTTCAACTCTCCACCGATGATTCCATGGTGGGCAGCGAGCGCCGCCGAGTCCCCGATGGTGAACCCACCGTTGTGGTCGTGGTGGGGTCTTCAAAGCCAGCGGTTATCAAACCTGTATAGATTTCCTCATTTCGCGAGCGCATCAGATGATGAAAAGCCAAGTCAGTCTTACATTGGTCTCATCGCGGAAGCGATCCTAAGCTCACCGGAGGAGAAGCTGATTCTGAGTGATATTTATGGATTCATTCTTGCGAATTATCCGTATTTTAGAAACAAAGGAACAGGTTGGAGAAATAGCATCAGACACAATCTTTCACTAAACGAGTGCTTCATCAAAGATGGCAGAAGTCAAAATGGCAAGGGACACTTCTGGGCCATCAACCATCTGTATCTTGACGACTTTAGAAGAGGAGACTTCAGACGAAAGAGAACCTACAAGCGCCCAAGCAGAGGAAAAAAGGCACGCGCAAAGCTTGATGCTTTGATGAAAAGGAAAGCGTCTTCAAGGTACCATGAAACTACACAAGAGAAAGCGAAAAGTGGCAAGATGGATGAAGAAAGTCCCGTTCTTCATGAAACTTTTCAAGACAACTTAATGACTTTCAAAACTGAACAAATTGAGAGACAATTTGTCGATGACACTAGCGTGACCACATTAGAGGACATAAAAGAAGAAACGTTTCTGGAGCCAGTTCAAGCATGTGGTGAACCACAGGAAGGAAAGGCGAGTGCACATGAAAGAGTTGTCCCTTCTTCACCAGAACGGACACCCGAAGACTACCAAGAAGTCGACGCCGACTGTAAAACAGATTTCGAGAAAGAATCTGTCAAATCCTTACCCCATGGAGAAAGAGTATCACAACCACTTCTTGAAGAAAGCAGCATCGGAAGAATCGAAGAGATGAGAGCTCGTAGAACCAAACCATTTGACATGGACACACTACTTGCCCCAGAGAGAAGCTGCAAAGATCTAGGAATCCTTAGAGAGATGTACCCCATGTACTACAATATCATGAACTTGGGGATGAGGAATGTGGATCCCGTTGATTGCTACGGGCCTTCGCCATCTTTTTGTGGACACTGCTCTTCGATGCTGGGATCCTTCCCTTCTCCCCATCGAGATATGAGACGACACTTTTATCCAGTAACAGCCTTTGGGATGTCGTCAAAGCATGAAGAAAGCACGAGGGAATACATGCATTGAGATGAAGTGCTAAACAAAACCCTTCATCTACAATGGAAATTTCAAGAATTGTTATAAATGACTGATTCAACAGGAACTTCATTAATCGTGGAACCAAATACTCTTGCATGGAGAGAACAAGTACGAAGAACTGTAAAGATCTTCACTGACGTGAAACATTACATTATTAACGTTTCTTTAAATGAACTATAATTAACCAGAACATAATTTTAAAGATACTATAAAACTATATAGAATATAGATATGCTATGTTAGCATTACAAACGTTAGAATTTTTCTGAACAATGTGGGTGGGGTTACATTTTGAAAATTTGCAACATATGCCATGTATATAAGCGTCTTGAAGATGATGCATACTATCAACTAAAGCCCAGTTTAATTTGGCCGAGTGATTTTTGAAGAAAATGTTCATTAATTTACAGCGAATTTATTATCTAGTACTATACATGTGGAGAAATAACAAAATTTATGATTGATTTGACGTCTTATACGCTGACTTATAAAAAGTTTATTAACTTGTTTAACTTTCAAAATAGTTTTCTTTGATATTCCAGGACATTGTAGTTTTTACAGACAGCAGTATGGTTTTACTAGATTTTATGTTATTTGTTCTTCTCCCAACGCTAATAGATATTGTAGGGTATAGTTCAGAGTCGGAATTAGATATTTAAAAATAGTCCGACCAGCAACTTTCATATTGGACCCATCAGGAATGGGCGATCAGTGAAATCCTGTACATAAATAACGTTATATTTATCGTATAATGTACACACAAAAGTTTGTTCTTGCAGTTTGTATTTAGAAAACAACAATTCTTTGCAAAGAAACAAGGTGTGTAATCTCGAGGTGTGTAAACTATGTGTAACGAGACGTAACAGTACCATTTGAACTATGGTTAATAAATCATGAAAATGTAATGCTACTTGAATTCTTGACGAATTAAGAATGGAAATGATTTAGTAAATGATGTAACGAGCTAAAACAGAATAGTGTAGACGCCAGAATGTCGACAATCTCTGCTCCACCTTGGACCACTATGCCAACCAATATTACATAAGGTAATCCGGCAAAAACACTTGAAGGTGTTACATTGTTTCGGTGAAAGATTGCACTGAAAATTGAATAACTAATAAGAAATACAAGTTTGTATATAGTACCTAGAAAGACTTTAAGTTGAATAAAAACAACAGACTTCATTACAGTTATGATTGGTATACATTTGTTTCTGCAACGTTATATATCAGGATCTTCAATTTAACTTCCTTAGAAAGACTTTATGTTGAATAAAAACAACAGACTTCATTACAGTTATGATTGGTATACATTTGTTTCTGCACTGTTATATATCAGGATCTTCAATTTAACTTCCTTGAAAGACTTTAAGTTGAATAAAAACAACAGACTTCATTACAGTTATGATTGGTATACATTTGTTTCTGCACTGTTATATATCAGGATCTTCAATTTAACTTCCAGATTTCAGAGATTTCAAACACAACACATCTATCGTATCTTCACACATTTTCCCCGCAAGCCGGCACGTCAATGCACAATTATCTTCTCTAAAGAACTTGAAAATTGATCTTCTAGTTTCAAAGAGGATCAGAACTTCCAGAGCAGCGAACATTGCACATAATATTCTTTGAAAGAGTAGATAACGTTTCCTGGCCCAGGCCAAGAGCATTCTTCAGTATTTGGCTTTGAAATTGGTTAAAACATAACTAGACAATATTACTTCCCTTCTGTATTTTCTGTGACTGAAATCGCAACAGCATCACGGATAAAGCTTTCTAGCATTTAAAAGCGAGACAGCCGAGCAACGGACGATTCCCTCGATTAAAATATTTCTTGTAACTTTACTCATGAAAAGACGAAATACATTTTCTTCTTCTTTTTTTTTTTAGCCCAAAATTTCTTTCATGTCCTTCCTCTTAACTTCTTCTACAGTTTGCTATATTTGTTTCTTCAGTTTTTCTAGCTAAGCATTGTGTTATTCAACAATATTAATCAGTAAAGCTTATTCAAAACAAAAGCACAAAGACAATGGATTTTCCAGAAAAAAAATTAAAAAAGTTTGTATGTTACTTTTTCCAGATTTCTCAGGCGCAATACTTGGTGTTTTGTGTAATGAAAAGTTTTTGAAGGGTTTGTTCTCGAAGACGTCATGATCAAGTCCAGGAAATACTTCTTAGCTTATATCTTTATGAGTGCCTTTGTCTTACTGGTTTACAGATCCATCACAGGCGTGAAAGCAAATACCAAATTATATCATTGAAGTGCTCTCATTTCCTAGCAGGACTATGTCATGGTCCCAGAACTATATCCAACAATCGTTTTTCTATGCAGGCATGCGCATTTATACTTACTGTTCTACACTTTATTTTTTTATCTATCCTAGTATGTAGCCAGAAATGAACCTAAATATATCATCCATCGTAAATGTATTTGTTGTGGTTTCATTTCTGACACTGGTTTATAATTTTCTGAGGGTTAATTTGTTTTAAGGTTAGGGTTTTATGGTGGGCAAGTTCGATTAATTTGAAAGGATTTTACGCTGTAGGAAGTGGTCAGGATTACGACACAAAAAAAGTCAAAACTAATTTAAATTGGGGGAGAAATTTGAACCACAGCATTTTTTTCATAGATTCATCTAAGTATCTATCCTTTTCACACTGAAGTCAGTATACTATATAATCGCGGTTGCATTACTGGCCGTTATCATTCACTGTTACTCAGTTCTAAGTCATCCTCCCTTTCCACCATCCACCACTTAATGAACGTATCAACATCAACATGTTCAGTTACTTTTATTTCAATCTGTTAATCAGTTGTGTAACCTCCATTTATTTGTGCACTATAGACAACTTATTTTTGTGGTTTCGGATGCTTGAAGACTAACGAACTTCGCGTGTTTGTTTGGCCAAAGAGAGACGACAAGAGTCATGAAGCATGAAGAGGCATGAATTTCTGCACGTATCTGTATAGTAAACACGACATCACATGTACATCAGTTACATTAGTACGTTTAACCCTTTATGAACAAACCAAAAACCTGATCCTGCTCCACGTAAAGAAACAAAAACCCAGTATTCGGGAATCTGTCTTTACAGAAACAAGGAAAATGAGTTTGCTTAATCTATAAAAAGGAATCCGAACCTATATCGGTAAATAACTTAAGGTATTTTAGGAGAAGGCTATTTGAAGGCATTTTGATTTATTATTAGAATCAAAAAGCAGTGAGGTGAATCTGCTTAAACTTGCTTAAACGTTCAACCGATAAAAATAGCTGACTCAGATTTGGAACAAAGCTGAACTACAACTATATTTTGATTAATATTTCAGCTGTAGGTTTGAAGAAGGAAAAATAAAGGTCATCCAATAACGTTTTAAGACTATGTTATTGACTACACGAATATTGAAATTCAGCTATGTTCAATTCCTAACAACACGGATGATTGTACTTTCAAGTGTTCTGATATGTACTGTGGTTGTCAAGACCAAACTAAGGCATACCGTAGATCTAGACATCGTGATCGTGTGGTCCACGTTGCTAGACGCTACGTCGCCAGCAATCCAAGTATTCTACAAGACCAGTGACTCCTACATCCTCCTACAGTTCGAAATATCATATCAATATCAGGCTACTTTTCCAAATGATCCTCCATTGCGAAACTGTGGTCATATTTTAATTTTGTGGCAGCCATTTTAATTTCGATTTTTGTTTTGCTAGCCTGGTTCACACTCAACTAGTGTCGGAATCAGAATCGGAATCGTAAGAGGAGCTTATGACCAGTGTGAACTTATAATAGGAATCGGAAGCAGAAGGGCGACGGAATCGGAATCGGAAGGATCATAAGGTTTTCTTTTTCTTACGATTCTTACGAAGCTTGTGTTGTTTCGTAAGCTTCTTGCGAGTACGCTTGCGATTCGGACGCTAGTGTGAACCAGCCTTAAAGACTCCGTTTTTCTGTGCTACACGAAGCTGCCGTTTGAGTACAAGTTGATTTGTAAAACATTGGTTCTATTTCCTAGTTTATACGCACCCAAGTATATTTGTATTCATTTGAAACAGAAAGAGGAAAGTTTGACATCAAAACGTTTATTGTTTGGCTTCTGCACCTTAAAGACAAATAAATCATTGTGCATCCCTTTGAAAATATTTCAATGAATAAAGAAGGGGGCATAAATATGAAAAAAAAAATAAGTACACCTATATCCTTCAAATTCACTGCTCTCTGATATACCTATATAAGGAAGTGGTCAGCCAAATTCATCCTAGCCAGTGACGTCAGGTATCGTTGCCTATGGCAACTCCGCTGTTTTCTACATAGTTAGCCGAGGTCGTATAAAGGTACTTTTATTATAATCTACGGATTATAACATGCGCATGTAAGTTATACTGGACTCTCTTTCCTCCGCGACTTCAGCTTGTCGGAGCGGATAGAAAGTGAATCCGGGACTGGACTAAGTCAGAGTTAGAAAGAGTGTGTGTGCAACGTAATTGCGAAGACAGCATGAATTTTCTTCAACAATTTCCGTTTCATTCTATTCAATTGAAGCTGTTTGCGTGCTGTTTGCGTGTCGCGTGCGTGCGTGCGTGCGTGCGTGCTGTCTGCGTGCTGTCTGGTTGTAGTCAGCGGC
Source organism: Actinostola sp. cb2023 (assembly GCA_033675265.1). Taxonomy (NCBI): domain Eukaryota; kingdom Metazoa; phylum Cnidaria; class Anthozoa; order Actiniaria; family Actinostolidae; genus Actinostola; species Actinostola sp. cb2023. The sequence continues at coordinate 162,397 of JAUJYZ010000606.1, read as the reverse complement.
CGTCGTTTCGTCACGTTGAGTTTGCTATACGTGCGAAGACAAGCCGCATATATAACGCGGAAACGGATTGAAAAAAGTCACGGACGCCACACTATTTGCTAAGTTTAGAAAGTTATGAACAAATACAGTTGGATAAACTATTACATTGTTTAATATTGAAAGCTTTTATCACACTGTCAAGGTAATAAAACGTTAATGATATATTGTATATCCCAACACTCATGAAATCTTTCAACTGAATAATCCACCCCTAAACCGTTGAAACCTTTCCACACGTGCAACAATAGACTATAATTCTCAAATTGAATCAAATTTATAAGCTAATTATCCTTTTGTTGAACGTAAATGGAAACTAGCGAGTACAATAGTATGGGCTGCGTCGGTGTTTATTGATCAATTCAATGCTTGGTTAAAGTAAATCTATAACACTGTAAAAAGAGTACTTAACTTTACTGACGTTTCGAGCCTTAGCCCTTCGTCGGAGGAAAATCATTTCTGACAAAATACAAGTTTTGATGGAGATTGTATTGAACTTCGAGCGAGTGTTTTCACATGTCTAAAAATTGTCTATCGGAATGAAGATAGATTTGTGTGTCCCCATATATTTAATTACAGGTCTGCTAGTCTTAATTACATAGTGATGCCATATTCAGAAACTGTGAACCATGGAATGTTAGTCATGATTTGCGCTGAAACAAGTCAAGATACTCAGTGATAATTACACTTAATTCTAAATAAAAATATACCGCTTTTTGTGCCACAGAAACAAATAGAACCTCTGGATAAACCAGAGCATCAATAAGCCACTTCACGCTGTCGTCCGCCATTTTGAATTGGGACAAACTCGGCAAAATTTACAGAAATCTGCATCACTTTGACTTGCCGTAACTCCGCTCGATTTTTTTGAATTTTCACAATTTATACTTCGATCAGCAGGCATGCATATCAGTTGTTGGATTGAAAATAAGACCAATGTAGGTGTTTTAACTACCTTTCTCGAGTCAATCTTCTTTTCACGAATGTATCTTAAAATGTTGAGCTAATTTGCATATTCACGTGTCGAACGTTTTATTTTGAAAACAAACATCTTTTTTTCTCGATTTGTAGCCTTCCAATACCCATCATATTATAGGTCATAAATAACAAAGAAACATATTTTCTAATGATGGTAAGTTTTTAAAAATCCAACGAAATCGAGCGGAGTTACGGCAAATCAAAGTGATCCAGCTTTCTATAATTTTGCCGCGTTTGTCCCAATTCAAAATGGCGGACAACGGCGTGAAATGGCTTATTCCATTCCAGATATATTTGCACTTGCATTGAACGAGAGTTCCTTTTATTGTTTGCCGGCTAACAATTTGAAAATCCAGAAAAATGTCTAAATATCTGAAGCCAGCTAATGTTCAAATTTCAAATTAAACATTACTTGTAAAACATTGACAAATATCCTTGCAATTGCTTTGAACGAGAGTTCCTGAATGGAGATGCAGTTTTATTATTCTTGTTTGCCAATTTGAAAATCCCGAGAAAAATGTCTACAATTGAGGTTCTGGCAATGCTATCTGTAGAATCATTTATCAAAAAACTACTTAGTACCAGACGCAAAGGGCAAAATTCTTGACTGTCAACCATGATGCAAGAATACAACTTCCGTTTGCACTGAGTCAAGGACAAAGGCCTGTTCTAAAAAGTGGAACAGTTTCAGAAACTTTCACTTTTAATTGACTCCGAGTGACCCTCTTAGTATTCTTGCCAGCAAAACCGAATTTGAAGCGGCTCCATATAAATTCGTTATGCACCTTCAAACTTAATGGAACTTTGAAAACCTGCAGAAGCTTTCTCACACGTCCACCTTTTTGGAGTATTTCTAGACAGGTTGATTTACAGCGTTAGCTATATTCGGTTTTGTATTTATCATTTAGAATTATCTACAAAGAGGTATCAGTGCTTGACAAAGGAGAGTGAAATGGTGCAGAACAAAATGACAAGAGGATTGATTAATTAAAGCACGCAATTATAATGTTTGATGGTTTGAGAGATAACAATTCATAACATACTCCCTCCCCACTTAACGAAAACTTTGACTTTCGATTTCTTTGCTCTTTGAATGAGCTAAAGCATAATGGAACATGATGGAATGCTTGCATGTGGCCGTGGATGGAACCCAACATAACTGGGTCCAACATCTTTTTCACAAAGTCACGATAGGTTTGGAAAGTCACGAAACATCATGAATGGCGGAAACTTCTCAAATACATGCACAACCTATAGAACTTTCTCACACAACGGTTGTCAAAATATCTTAAGCTAGCTAGATTTTTAGATTCAAATTAAACATTTTATGTAAAATATTCGCAACTTTGGAGAGTGCCCTCGCTAGATTTTTGAGAGAGTGTTGTATGCACTTTATTATATTCAAAACTGAAGAACACAATGCTTACACAGCTTAATTGTTTTACATAAACAAAGTATGCTTACTGATTGAACTAGTTGGAAAACTAAAGAGGTAATTGATAGTTTAGAAACGCTTTTCCATAAAAGGGTTTTGTCGTTGTTTATTGTGGGTTACACTGTCTGCTAGACCATGTTTGTACTCATCTCCAGGGGGTCAGAAGAACAGCTTAAATAAACTTACAAAAATTACAAGCTTCAATGGTTCAGAGTTTCCTAATCATTATGTCTACCTAGTAGTTGTTTTAGGAATTGTTCTGCATGTAATGTAGAGATTTATATTTACGGTTAATATAGGTTTTTTTTTTCTTCATAAAAGAAGAGGAAGTAAAATTAGAAAAATAATATATTCAATTTTTCTCTAAACTTCTCCGAGTTCTCTTCTTAATAAGTCTGACATTGTTCGAGTATAGTTCCTTCTGCCAGAAACCTCCGATTTGGCACCTTTAAAAATGCTGCCATATGCTGCAAAGTCAGTTTCATTTTGGTCACTTTCCAAGGCAGGTTCTTCTTCGTTCTTTTTCTCATTCTCTTCTTTCTGTCCTTTCTCGTTTTGGCAATTTTCATTTCCTTTTTCTTCCTCTCGTTCCTGTTCTTTTTCAACTGACGTGTCCTTGTTGTCTATTGACGGTTGGTCTTTTTCCTTCTTCCTTTCCTCCTTTTCCTCATCAATTATTCTCACTCTTTCATCTTCTTGCTTATGTTCTTTTTCTTCCATTTCGTTTCCATTTCTCCTTTTCTCAATTCCATCTTTCACTCTTTCATCCTCTTGTTTATGTTCAATTTCTCCCATTTTGTCCCCATTACTCTCTTTCTCCATTTCATCTTTTTCGTTCCCTTCATTGTTCTCGCTGCTAGTTTGGTTTTCCTCTATGACTTCTTGTTCATTTTTCTCACTCGTTTCTGTGGCAACTTCTGAGGGGTTGTCATTGTCATCCAGTTGCCCCTCTCTGACGCTGAGATTATCAGACAGTAAATCATACGATTCCATCGAGTGTCGTTTTTGCCTCTCTTCTTCCATTCGTTTCACGATGTCATCAACAAAGAAGTGGCCGTTTGTAACCAGTTGAACAGGTTTATTTTTCTTCTCTAATAAATCCATGATGTCATAGTTGACATCACCACTCCCTTTACTTGAAGATTCGCTGGATTCTTCCTCTTTGTCTGGTTCATCCTTTCTTTCCCGAGTCCAATTCTCTGCGACATCATAATTACCAAGAATGCTCCCTTCTCCAAAGGAGTCGCTGGCATCACTGTCTTCTTGACTGAATTGCTCGTTGACACTATGGATCTCGCTTCCAGTTTGACCTGTTTGACTTTCGCTTTCTTTTTCATCGTCCATTGACGAAGTGAAATTAAAGTCTATGGAGGAGGTACAATGATTACAATCCTCAACAGCATCATCAAGTCCTATACCGCCCAGCACTGTTCCTGGAATGTTGATATCTTCATCCTTATTAATTTCTTGGCTGTTTAAAGTTTCATTTCCCTTAGAATTTCCATCTTCTAGAACTTTCTTCGAGTCTGTGGAACTATGTAAAGTGTTGTTAGATGCGTTATCGTCCTCCACCAGTTTCTTGAGATCTTCAAAGTGTGCAACGATGCTTTCATCGTAAGGATAGATTGAGAAGTCTTCTTCATCTACAGTAGTAGCTTTTTCAGCGCTCTCGGCGTCTTCTGCATTCGAGTCAGAGTTCTTTGTTCCTCCATCGCTACCATTAAATTGAACACTTTCGTTGAGAGGGCAGATCGAAATCTGGGTTTCATTTTGCTCATCATCATCATCATTGATTTCATCGCGTTTTTTATTGATTTCAACAGGATATATTGTAATCCCAGTATCATCATCATCATCATCTTTACTCGTGTCAAATGCAGGGTTGCTTTGAGTAGGTTTGTTGGGGTAGTTGTGTTTTTTTTCATCATCTTCGAAAGCTCTGTTCGTGTGTGGATGGACTTCAACAGCTAATGCAACGCTTTCTCGTTTTAGTGCGCGCTGCGAGAACGTCGAGTAGGTTGCTTGGGATCCTTTTCTCTTATCGTCTAAAAAGATCAACGACAGTAAATCAATAATACGACAAGGCTGGGAATGGGATATCATATGTATTGATTAACACAGCGACGGCACGGCATACCGTGTTACACTGCGCGCATGTTCAGTACCGACGCGAGCAGGGTGCGCCCCTTTGTACCTTTAACATGCAATAGTCCCTTTTCGCGTTCACAGATCCCGTTGTAAAACCGCTGTACTTATTGATATCAGACGCATTTGTACAGGGTTAGCCTCGAGTCAGTGTAAATTATTCACAAATACCAACAAGAACACGAAAAAATGTTGACATAAAACAATAGAAACATTTTTGAATTGCACGGACTGGTTTCTGAATCGAGGCTAACGCTGTACAAATGCGTTTTTTGTCAAGGACAGCGGTCATCTCTAAACAACGCGAAACTGGAGTATTTTGGGCCGTGTGTCCGTATCCGTTCCTGAAAACGTGTAATATAATAATATCAACTTTATTTAAGTGTCAAAAGTCTTCTATAGCAGAGCACAAGTGCTTCACTAATCGGGGACACTTAGTAGTATAGGTCAGGCCACACACGCAGGGAACTTCGTGCCCTACTCTTATTCGAACAGTGGTCATCCGTGCCCCATAGGCGATTGGCTAAATCTACAGTGGCTGCATTTATGGCATATATTAGCGTCAACTTATCTTCTGAACTAATAAGCGCGAATCAAACTACAGTGGAACCCCGCCTAACGGACACTCCGTTATAACGGACACCCCGGTATAACGGACACCCCGCCTAACGGACACCCCGGTATAACGGACAGTTTCATAGGTCCGGGCGGAAAGGTGATACATTTTCTGTTAAAAAGACCCCGTTATAACGGACAACGGACACTTTTTTACAGCCCGAACAGCAAAATTTAATACAAGTCTGAGTACAATCTTTCGTCACACCATTGTTCGTGAAGATTTATTCCTGATTAGAGACGAATGGAAATGAATATTTGCAAGAGGATAAGCATTTGGTTAGAAAAAGAACAAAGTTTCACTTGTATTATCAAGGTTTTATGTTTTGTTTTCACTTAAGACGTTTCAAATGTTGCGTTATTGATGTGTATGCTATAATAGAGGTTTCTATTAATAAATTCAATAAATAGTGACGTAATCTGTAAGAAAACCCGTTATAACGGACATTTTCTCTGGTCCCTTCGGTGTCAGTTATAACGGGGTTCCACTGTACTTCCACTCTTTGAAATACCGCAGCACGGTCGACGTGCTCGAGAATCCAGCGGTGCTCTTCGGCGCGGGCTCGGAGGAAACATCGCAAAGTGGGGGAGAGGATTTCCCAATCTGTCCGTCCTATTTTGAACTTAGAACAACTTTAAGACCATGACATTTGTCCTACATGATATTTGTCCTATTTGTCCTGCGCAATAAATAATCTATCCAAAACTAAAAACTACACTCACCAAAGAGTCGCCCGTCAGGCTTTTCCCCGCCACATATTGACAGTATCTTTCTAAGGATAAATTGGTAACCACGCCTGTATCGCAGGCTCATCTTTCCGTACAGCAGTGGATTGATGATGGCGCTAACCAATGAAAGAAAACCTACAATGATTTCTACCGCGTGTGGGAGGTGGCCATGTACGAGACTCACTAAGTTCGTCAACTATAAAATAATATAAAAAGATAGTTAGGTTGATATCATACTGACGAGACAACGCGCGCGCTTGCGCTGTACAGTGGAACGCGCGCGGGAATAGATTAAAACACGAGAGAAATGTTAGGAGAAACATGACGCATAGCGGAGTGCTTCTCAACACTTCTAGAGTGTTCTGGGACGATTGGAATAAAACAGAACGTTTGGCTTAAGGTGCAGTAATACAAGTAACAAAATCGTGCAACTTGCCGCGCAACATTGTTGCGTTGCAAGTTGCATTTCTCGTATTACCACCGTTCGCGCAACTTGCCGCGCAACAAATTAAATTTTCGGTGTTGCAGGTTGCAAAACTATGTTGCATGAAGTAGAAAGAGCTTCTACTTTGTTTTGCAACCTGCAAACGAAAATTTTGCAACAAGTTGCAACGGTGGTAATACGAGAAACATTGCTCTGCAACTTGCAACGCAACAATGTTGCGCGACAAGTTGCACGATTTTGTTGCTCGTATTACTGCACCTTTAACTACTAACGACATATATTCAAATGATGATTTTGACCGGGCTGAACGTCCCATGTTAGGAATTACACCAAGCGTTCTGTTTTATGTAACTCGCCCCTGATCAGTCCCTGTGTGCTCTAAAACTGCACATATATAGCACAGCGGACACGTTTTCTATTTCTTTTATAAAATACAATTATGAGTTTGAAGAAAGTTTTCAATTTTGTTCGTAACAAAAATGTTTGAATATCTGCGCGCGCGTGCGGGCGCACAGGGATCCCAACATAGGACGTTACTCAGCACAGGCAGCCAGCAGGGCAGCCAGACATATACGTATTGCGCGCGCGCTCTAACACAGGAAACCCATAAAAAGATGCAAATTTCATTTAGTAGCCTCAAAAGGCCTCAAAAGGAATGGTTGGGCTGCCTGTGCTTGAGCACGCGCATACGCACGCTTTAGCCAATCAGAGAGCGCGTTTTAACATATAGTTAATTATTATAATGCATCATCACAAAACCAAAGTTTACAATGTTGGAGCGAGTGAGTGAGTGAGTAATAACTTCCGGTTCAAAAACTCCATCACAATAACTCCCGGATGCCTCGTAATTGAAAAAGGACTTCGAACTGAGCTCTTTTCAATAACAATTAACACTCCCATGATCCCTTTCGGTCTGAAAGCTGAAATAAACTGTTTTTTTCTTGAATGCATATCTCCAGCAATCTCTCCCCCCCAATTCTTCATTATCGTGCTTCTCAAATATCTTTTTAAAAT